>JADLZN010007469.1:0-10085 GCA_018155175.1 Sinocyclocheilus anophthalmus
AGACAACTTAGTCCGATTCCTTTAGATACAGTCACACTATTACATGATCAGATTGGAAAATTAACTTTACCATCAGTATGCTTATTAGCTGATGAATGCAGAAATTTTCAGCTGTTTTTAATTTTTCAATTGAAGTAGGCTTTATTTAACATAACTCCATATAGGCAATATGTGAAATTTAATAAAAAAATGCATGGCAAATGAATTAAAAAATAATAATATAAATAAACTATCCGCCTCACTAAATAGTGATTTATTGACTAGTCAATAAATCTACAATTGTGAGCAATCCTAATCCTGACAGGTTTGATAACTGTATTGTCATTGCATTCACACTGTCTCTTGCCGTAAGTGGATTCAAACCAGATTATGTGCCTCAGTTCACTGGTTTTGGAACCCAGTACAAACAAACAACACAAACACACACATTTAATAAAACAAAAATAAAAATAAATAAATAAACTAAAAAGGAAAAACAAATATACACCCATAAAACAAGAGAAATAGGGGAAAAAAACGTACTGACCCCAATTTTTAAGTGGTACTATATGTATATTTATTTGTTTGTTTTGCCTTTTTATTAAGTTAATACATTTAATTAGCAAGGATGCATTAAATGACTCAAGAGGGCCAAATATTTTGTACCATTATAAAGATATTCTCTATTTCAAATAAACACTGTTCTTCTGAACTTTTTATTCATTAAGAAATCTGAAAAACAGGTGCCATGGTTTCCACAAAAATATTAAGCAGAACGATAGAACGATAGATAGAATGATAGAATGATAGATAGATAGGTAGGAAGTTAATTTTAAAATTGTAATAGTATTTCACAATATTACTGTATTTTTGATCAAATAAATGCAGCCTTGGTGAGCTAAAACTTTAACATAAGCTACAATTTCAGCTCTGAGAAACTGCTGACAGCCACAAACACCGAAGAACAAAGAAGATTGAAGACCAACACAGTCAAACAAGCTTCTAAATATAATATGTTACTTCAACAGCAGCACAACATTGTTTCTAAACAACAGCAATTTTTGTCAAAGGAATATGAGAAAAACAACGCCCACAAAATTACCCGCCACTGTGAAAACAAAATTGCATTTAGCTGGTGTTAATTTCCCACCCTGTACACGAGTCAGCGACTGGAGCTTAGCAGCTTCCCTCCAAATCTAACATCTGTCTAAGTCACCAAGAGCAAAGCCCAGCAAAGCTGGTAGACAGCGACTGACACACAGGAGTCACTTCAGGTCAGAGCGGGTCTCGTCCCTCAGAGGTGAGGGGACAAGCAGAGCCATCCGGATCGAGGGGTTGCTCTGATGACTTCAGAGGCGCTAATCGGTTGTAATCCACTTGAGATGAAGCGATTAGAAGGATTTGGTGAGGCCCCAGATCTTCCCACTTACCGCAGGAGAAACGCGCTCCCGGTTCATTCCTCAGGCTGTGTGGCAGAGTTCATGCACACGGGGTTATATAACGTTTCATCAACCCCCATGACTCATTCAATTTGGTTCTTGTTAATCACAAATGCACTCCGGTTTTTATAGGCTTTGGGCAATTCTGACAAGAAAAAGGCTAAATGGATTAATACTTTGAGGGAATTTAGCAGAGGGTAAACTATAATAAAACCCTTAATTACATATTTCCACTGTGGGGTCGTTTGATCTCAAGGCCAAAAAAATGAAGATCTTCTTCCCAGGCGTCAAGACCCTTAATTAAGACGTCAGTGGTTTTGGAGTTCTAAGATAGTCACTCTCTTTTGCCTCAACTTCCATTTCCTCCAGCAGAATGATGGCTGGGAACAGACATATATATTTTTTATATATTAAAACAACACATGAAAGCTCTTCATGTCTCAAAATTGACTGGGTTGCACAGAGACGCATTTACTTTTGTTTTGGAAAATATAAGCCTTAGCATTTTCAAAAATATCTTCTTTTGTGTTTCACAGAAAAAATTCCTACAAAAATAGCAAATGAAAGCAAGAAGGAATTCTAGTAAATGTTGGACAAGTTGAGACTTGATACCACAGAAACACTGTGGGCAGGATTTCTCACTTGTGTAATCAAGACAAAAAAAAAAACCTGTCATTACTCTCCACGCACACTCAATCAACAGCAGATTCACAGCAGGGTCGGCGCCAGTTTGTGAAGGTGCCAGACTGCAAGGAGAGACAGTCGACATGTTTGTGCTGTGCTTCAACACTAAACCATCGGGCAACCAGCCACCACACACCATCACTGAATCACTGACTCAACGGCAGCATTGATAAGATCACATCTGTGGGAACACAGAGATCAAAACGGCCCTGTACAGCATTAAGAAATCCAACATCATTTTAAGCTGTCCTCAAACATGCTGGGATGGGTACAGTCAATGTCTCTGGTTCTGTTGCATCTGATACTTATTTCGTCCACATGAAAGTTTCATTTGTGCATCCTTTCAACAATCCTCTCCAATGACAGCATGCACACTTCTGAGGAACAGAGAAGTGAAAGTCGGCACAAGCATCACTCACAAAAATGGAAGGGAATAAGAAGCAATCGCTGCAAAAGTTTCCAGCCAGTTATTACATGACAAAATGAAAGATGAGCTGAGGAGAAGTGTTAAAGAACATGCAGTGTCTACCAAATTAAACTTACCCATGGTGTTTTTTTGGCAATATGAGCACAGTATGACTCCACGGCTCTATTGTACTGCAGCTTCGAAGTTAACTCATAAATAATAAATGTATTTTCCTCAGATTTTTCTCAAAAGCTGCTCATTCTGTGCAAATACACAAAGAATGAAGCCGTTTTCTCTGCATTGCTACAAGAGGTGCCATATTAAGCATTATTAGCATAAATGGTATTTTTTCAGATTTTCTTGGTAAGGCCAATGCCACGATGCCAAATAATCAAAAGTGACAGCAAAGAAAGATTTCTACTTCAAATAAATGCTATTCTTTTGAAAATTCTATTTAAAAAATCAAGGTTTTGCACAAAAACATGCCATCAAAATATTAAGGCACAACTTTGTCAAACTGATTAAGAAGAATGTTTTTTAAGCAAAAATCAACATATATGAATGATTTCTGAAAGATCATGTGACACTGAAGACTGGAGTAATGATGCTGAAAATTCAGTTTGCATCACAGGAATAAATTATTTTACACATATATTCAAATACAAAACAGTTCCATTAAATTGTAATAATATTTCACAAAAATTACAGTTTTAACTGCAGTTTTAAATTAAATATACAGGGTGGCCTATTTTATCACTGAACAAAAGTCAGTTGATAGTCCCCATTGACTTCCATAGTATTTTCCATACTATTTTCCATAAAACGGAGTATAATGATAGAATTTTCATTTTTGGTCGCACTAGCCCCATTTCTTTTATTCTATATTGCAGACAGTGTGTGGTGTGGGCGCGCGTGTGTGTGTGTGGTGTGTGTTGTGTTTCAACTACTACAGTACAGTTAGGGATACTCTGAAGATAAAGAAATTATTTCAGGTTTAAAAATAATTTACAAAAATATATTTCATATATTTTATTTCTCTTACTCTTAAAAAACTTGGCATGTTGACTTAAATGAATGAGTAAATTGGCCAATGGAATAAATAAATCAAGTGATCTCATGATTTCCAAATTGGCCTCAGAAAGGCAATATCCAAATCGAATAGTTTAAAATACAGTAATTACTTTTTAACTTTTTCGAACCCCAGTTTGAATACTATTGACAGTGAGCATGTTTCTAGCTTCAGTCCTCCCAATGAAATAATGTGCCTGCAGTGTTTACTCTGACTTGCTCAGTAATGCTGGACTAGACATTCCTAAAATGACTGCAGACTCTAAATTAACCCAGTAATAAATCTGGCCCACTGAATCATTACAGACTTTAATCTGATGTTGTGTTGAAGATGAAATCTCTGCACATTTCTTTGTGGTTCGTTTTCGGTTTCCTTGCAAATTTTGTACCCCTGCCACAAGGTGATAAACGGACAGAAAGGCCTGTTTCAGTCAAGCTAGACTATCATCTGAATCTTGTTCTTGGACGACAAACTTGTCCAGGGTCACAGCCCGACAGCTATTGTTTTATTTTCCCTCTACAGACTGCTGGGAATAGGACGGTCTCATGTTGCCTGAGATTAAGCCCTTTCCCCACCTGTTTTCATCTAGTCTCAATAGGTAACTAAAAACCTAAGAAACCAGTCCGCCACTAAGATTCACCACGTCCACACTCCCATTGTAACCATTCACAACATTACTGTGCTTCCAGTGAGAAAGACACAATGAGGGCTGAAAGGAGGTGTAAATCTAGTCTCCGTAAAGAGTTAAATTTGGCTAGTGCTGTACCATAAAGCTCTGCTGAATCTCGCTAGCAACTACACACACACACTCCTTCCATAATCTCTTGTCATACAATTGCGAGAATATGTAGGTTCAACAGGGTCACAGACAGACATACACACTTCTCTGTGTGTAACAGCCGCTGTAGCTTTAGGCAATATATTTGGGAAAACAGTATTTTCTTTGATCTTCTGCAATAAGATTGTGTCGAACGATGTTGACAAACTCAAATGGGAGCCTCATTCCCAGGCCGCTCTCCATTTTAAAGGGGTCATTTGATGTTGCTAAAAAAAAACATTATTTTGTGTATTTGGTGTAATGAAATGGTGTTTATGCGGTTTAAGGCTTCAAAAAAAACACATTATTTTCCACATAATGCACATGATTGTTTTCCTCTATGCCCCGCCTTTCTGAAACGCGTTGTTTTTTACAAAGCTCATCGGTCTGAATAGCGAGGTGTGCTGTGATTGTCCAGCTATCCAGTGAGTTGTGATTGGCCGAATACCTCAAGCGGTGTGACGGAAATGGTACGCCCCTACCATACTGTGATGCCCTGACCGGCCGGAGCGATGATTCAAAAACATGAAAACCCATTATAAAGTAGGCATTTGTTGCATCCAGTGGGGGACATAATTATGGATTATAAGGACTTATTTTTTTTTTTTTTTTTTTTTTTTTTTTTTTTTTTTTTTTTTTTTTTTTTTTTTTTTTTTTTTTTTTTTTTTTTTTTTTTTTTTTTTTTTTTTTTTTTTTTTTTTTTTTTTTTTTTTTTTTTTTTTTGTTTTTTTTTTTTTTTTTTTTTTTTTTTTTTTTTTTTTTTTTTTTTTCTTTTTTTTTTTTTTCTTTTTTTTTTTTTTTTTTTTTTTTTTTTTTTTTTTTTTTTTTTTTTTTTTTTTTTTTTTTTTTTTTTTTTTTTTTTGTACTGTCTTTTTACGGTGCGTTGCATCGCGCCGTGTAAACATTAAAACCATGTCGACATTTGTGATCTGAGAAATGACAAACAACAGGCCCTACTCTACACTGCCCAAAAAACTGGCTTTAAATATAAAAAAAAAGTAGCTTACAATCGGTGAGTCAGAACAGCCGGCATTGTAGTTTATTCTACCAGGATCAGGAAACAGTCCTCATAAAATGTGCTGCACACATCTGAAAATTTTGGGTTGAACTGTTCTGGAACAGCGTTGTAAATACAACTTAACCACTGATTCTAGTCGTGTCCATTTTTGGAACGCCAAACAAAGTAGTTTCACTTTCACAACGAAACACAGCGTCACACACGGCGGCATAGAGTGAGCGGCGGTGCCGCAGTGAGGAACGGCCGAGGGTTAGAGTGAGCAGAGGCGGCGGTCTTGAGAATGGCGCGGCCGGCGGATTTGACAAAGGAGGCTTGCGGCAACCACATGTGACGTCCGCTTCGTCCACGGTGAAAGCCGATCCGGCGATCCCCAGTGCGAAAGTTGATGTATTTCCTCAGCAACCAACACGGATCAGCTCCAGGCATGACAAAGCAGATATCGTCCTCTTTTGGAAGGCCAAACAAAGTAGTTTCGCTTTCACAACGAATCACACAGCGCCTTCACTACACTACACTACAACAATACTACAGCGAGAATAAAAGTTACACCTTCTTTCTTTGCGTGAACATTTGGGCGGCGTTATGCAAATCTTCCCATATAGTGACGTAGGTATATTGGGGCGTGTTAGAACGAGCCGTTTTAGGTAGGCTGACTCTTAAATTTTATAAAGAAAATCTCTTTGGATTTAAGACTTTAGTCCTTGCAACTTTACAGATCTTATTTATGAACCAAGAGCTTTTAACACTCCAAAGAGAAAGGAAAATTTTAAATCGCATCATATGACCCCTTTAAATATTAAGCTGCAGAAAACACATTATTCAAAAATATTCATGATTATGACATGTTGACCATGCGCTCATTAACGTAAGACCACCCACATATACATATCACTCAAAAATGAAATTTACAGGAAATATACTCACCATCAAGTCGTTCCAGACCTGTATGAGTTTCTTTTTCAGTTATGTTGAGCACAAAATAAGATGTTTTGAAGAATGTTGGTAACAAAACAGTTGACAGTAGCCATTGACATACTATGGAAGTCAGCAGCTGCCAAATTTTCATTTTTGTCTCGAATGACAGTGTGAACATCATGTTTAAAGAGGTTAACCAGAGTGTTAATCATAACACAGACATTTACATGTTTTAAAAGAAAATTTTGTAAAATAAAATAAAGTATTAATAAGTTTACTTAACCTCATACCATTTCTGCATGACTTTCTTTCTTGATCAAATGTTGATATGTGCTTGTGGGTGGTCTTATGTTAATAAGCATGAATTATTGGCTACCATATAGGGTGGGCAAAAAACGTGATGGAGATTTACTACTAATCACCAGAAGCGGCTTTATTGATGAGATGCGCATGAAAATCTCTTAAATTAAAAAAAAAATCTAAACTTAAAGAAAACCCTATTAAATATAATCTTTAGATTAAAACATCTATTTCTCATACTGAATTAATCTCAACCAAAATTAATGTTGTGATACTAAAATTCACTTAATTGACTAATTTTAGTTTTTAGTGGAATTTTAGGAATTTTAAAATCAGCCATAAAAAAAATTTAAATAATTACTGGCCATATTATTAATGTTTGGCTTCTCAAAAGTAAAACGGTCAGGTAAAATGTGAATGTTTCACAAAAAAACAAACAAAAAAAAAAACGTGACTAGGATTATACTTTGCGGTTAAAAAAAAAAAAACCTGCATTTTATAAGTGTAAAATATGACCAGTTTTTAAAAAAACCAAGGACCTTATATGATCACACCTATTGGTTACAATTTTCATCATGTAATAAAAAAAGCACAATCTTTGTAATCTGAAATGAATTTGGGGTGTCATTCACAGGTCCATCTCAATTAACCCGAGCTCAGCGTTTCCCACCGAGCAGCATTATCAGCACACAGCGTCACTCAGCAGAGAGACAATCTGTGTTCGTCACACTGAGCCAAATGTACCGTTCACTGATAGCGAAGCCGGTATTATCACCTGCAGATAAGGCCCTTTTTCTCTAGCCGCCAGCCCTGAAATCAAAGCCTCGCGGAGGGGTGCAGCTCTAGGATATGTGATGAACGGGGAGCGCCGGGCTTTTCATCAGATCACTGACACCCTGATGACAGCAGCCCTTAGCAATCTCAAAAGCTCCGAGCAGCTGTCTCTGAATCTGCAGAGACGGTGGCACAGCCGAGCTCCAGAAGGCCGCCTCCTCTTTCTCTCGGATGCGAGACCGCCGGCTCTCCGTTTACAGATCTGGGCTTTGGCAGTAACTGGGCCAAACCCGTAACTGATTTACGAGCAGCTTTCCCCACTCCGCCTGACGTGAGTGTCCTTGTAAGGCAGTGCCAGCACAGACTTCCCTCGATACCCTGCAGACGCCCACCACCAAACACGACTCCTCTGACCCTTTCACAAGAAAACATACTGGAAAAAAACACTAAATAAATATGATATGGCTCACCGGCTGCAGACATTAAGTGCACCGATGATGGTTGCGAACACTGGGTCCAGTCAGAGGTGAAAAATGAAGCCATTTTGGGTAACCAATTCACTTAAATTACTAAGTAATTACTTAATACTGCTTGATGTACCTCTTTCTTCTGTGGAACATAAAAAGAGATATTTTGCAGATTGTTCATGCTGCTCTTTTCCATACAATCAAAGTAAATGACAACAAAAAATAAATAAAAGCACCATAAATGTATTCCAAATGCCTTTTGCACTATATTTCAAGCGTTATTGAAAAAACACGCCATGTGTGTCCCTGCAGCACAAAAGCAGTGTTGAGGCGCTGGGGTATATTTGTAGCAATAGCCAAAAAATGCATTGCTATTGGTCAAAATTATTGATTTTTCTTTTATGCCAAAATTCATCAGGATATTAAGTAAAGATCATGTTCCACGAAGATATTTGTAAATTTCCTACTGTAATTATATTAAAACTTAATTTTTGATTAGTCATATGCATTGCTAAGATCTTCATTTGAACAACTCATTCACAACTTTAAAGGTGATTTTCCCAATATTTAGATTTTTTGCACCCTCAGATTACAGATTTGCGGTCAAAAATATTGGTCCTATCCTAACAAACCCTACATCAATGGAAAGCTATTTATAAGCTTTCAGATGATGTATAAATCTCAATTCTGAAAAATTGACCCTTATGACTGGTTCTGTGGTCCAAGGTCACCATATAATAGAGAGGAACAGAGCAAAATGTACACCGAAATCTGTCAAAATTCATGAGCCGTCACAAATAATTTCAGAATTTTCAATTCTGGTGAACCACTATATTGTGGCACTTTTTAAATATTCAGGGACATAAAGTAATGCCATGTCTTGTAAAACACTGTATCATGATATTAGTAGCTAATATTTCCAGTCCATGTACATCAACAGCAAATAGTTTTTCAGAGGGGAGAATGGTACATAGCATTAAAAAAAAAAAAAAAAAAAGTAGTGTTTTTTTAACTTAAAATCGCTCATTAACCAGGACACCTACATGCTTGAGTTTACATTGTTAAAGAGTTAAATGTAACTAGTAGAATAGCCTGCAGTATGGGCAAAAAAAAAAACAGTAAGTATAAAAATTTTTAAAAAAGTAGTATGTCCGATTTCACAGTATTCACAAAAAGGAGGTGTAAAGTACCAAGTTTTTGGTACTGGGAGATTCTGAGAGCACATCCACTGGACACTTTAATATTGCATGATGCCACGGGAGAGGATTTTGTGAATGGTAGTGAAGCATTGCAAGGAACACTGGTAGGTCACATGACAACATGACGAATGTAGCATGTCTGGATTAGATTCATGCTAGGACGCAATCATTCTATATAGAACATACTGTTTTAATGATTGCAGATTACTCATTCCAAAAAAATACTTACTCAGAAAGTGTGCAATTTCAGACACAGCCCGGGTCAGAGAGACAAGTCAAGTGCTTATAGAAATCCAATCACTTCCACTTCAAACTAACTTGATTATTAAAATACATTTTGCTTTCATAATTGTGGCTTGTAAATGTGCTGTGGGTTATCATATCTCTCACTTGCCTTCATGCTGCAGATGTTACAGAGTCAATTCTGAATCCACAGCTTGTAAAAGAGTCGTAACATGGTTAGGGGCTTTGTTTTGGTGTGGAGGGCTTATCTCTGCATGACTGGGTAAGCAAATCTCCGGCTGATGGGAAGCAGGATAGACAGAGTGAAGTGAAAGGAGAAGACAGACCAGGTGATGGAGCAGACTGAAAAAAGCAACTAAAACCACAGGCATGTACTACTTACTATTTCTGCAGTATACAGTAGTCAACATTTGAAGTGGATCAAAAAGTTCATCAAAGTTGTCCTAAGACAAGAATGCATTTTGGTTTTAGGTCAACTTTGATAAAAGGTTTTGATCCACTTCAAATGTTGACTAGTGTATACATTTATACAGTGCACATTATTTTCTATAAGCATAAAGCACATGGATGACCAACTACAAAGTCTAAAATGAGCTGAAGAGTAATTATGAGGAAAACTGTATCGCACAATGCAAAACTTTCGACTCAACCTTCCATTTCTGAATTAAACTAGTAACACGATAAGGTTGTGACAAACATAATGATAATGCTATTAAAAAATATATAGTATATAGTGGACACTGCACACACAGTATCCAGTATGTAGTAAGATAGT
>JADLZN010007470.1:0-13243 GCA_018155175.1 Sinocyclocheilus anophthalmus
TTCTCCAAGGCGTTGTTTAAATATTATTCATCGCTTCAAAAATATACTCCACATAGCTGCCCATTGATAATGCCATTATCAGAGAGGACATGGCAAACAGGTTTTTATGGGTTATTTTGATCTGGTTTGTGAATGTTTCAGTTCATATCTCTTTTTAATCAACACAGCAAGTCCTGGACCGTGTGAGTCGAATGACTCAGGGAGATTTAGTCATTTCAATGGATCAGCTTCTTACAAAACCTCGTCTGGGTACCTGCCACAAGTTTTACCTACATTCCTTCCAGCTGCCAAATAGTGAGTCTTAATCCCTGTCTTTATTTCTGATGCATGTCAGGTTGAACTCTCTTTTTATTTTGATAAAAGTTGTTCTTTTTAGAGATGCAATTAATCAATATTATATTGGTTATTCATTTTTCAGTATTTGTTGATATTGGATATTTAACTGTGCATGTGTTACAGTAGTACAGTAGAAAGCTAATTGTTAAAAAATTATTTAGTAACATTGTTCATTGCAACCATTAACAAATCTGGCATATTATTTTGTCATTTGTTTTTACTGGTAATTTTAAAAAGATTTGTAAAATTCACTTGATCATTTTTGTTTCCAGATGAAATGAAGTCCCTGATGTTTTTTGATGGGTGTCCTCCTCAGCTGGGCTGCACTATCAAGCTCCGTGGTGCTTCAGAGTATGAGCTGGCACGGGTGAAAGAGATCATAATTTTTATGGTGTGTGTAGCGTACCACTCACAGCTGGAGATCTCTTTCCTCATGGATGAGTTTGCTATGCCTCCTAGCCTGGCTGAGAGTTCCTCTTTCCCATGTCTCCTGGAAAGCACCACTTTGGAGGAAGAGGAAGATAATGATGGTTCTACACTGAGGGATGACAACCTCACGCTTCTTCCAGAAGGAGACTTTGAGCCAGGGCTTCAGGAGATTATCAATGCCCACAGTAGACAGCCTTCCATCTCAAAATCTTCTCATAAAGATGGAGAAAGCCCCAGAATAAATTCAAATGGTTCAGTTGCTTCCTTCTCTGGAGGAGAGGAAGAGATTATAAAGACCTCCACCCCCCTTTCATCCTTCACTTCCAGCCTTCCCCAGCCGGTGTCACCACCTTTCCTTATTTCAGACCTAAAAGAGACGTCACAGGAAGTAATTAAAGCGCTAGGTGAGGAGGAGAAGAACAAAGAGCTGGAGGAGACTCTGGTCCATCGGGACAGCACCAGCTCTGAGACCTCTCTTCCACCTACCCGGCTCTTTAGGGATCCCTTACAGGATGACACAGGCCTGTTTGTGACCGAACATGTAGCTTCTTCAGATGACCGCCTCAAATCCATCTCAGCTTTGTTTAAACAGGACCTAAAAGACATTATCCTCTGCATTTCACCCTTTATTACCTTTCGGGAGCCATACCTGCTCACAGCTGCGGGACTGCGTTGTCCTAGCCGGGACTATTTCCCAGAACAGGTTTACCTCTCACCTCTCTTGAATAAGGACTTAAAAGAGCTGGACGGACGCCGCAAGAGGCAGCTGCTGAAAGAGTCTGGCCCGAGTTCTGGCAGCCTGACCAACGGTACTGTGTCGCACCAACGGACCATCCAGATTTTGCCCTGTCACAAACTGACAGGTGCCCGTATAATAGAGCTGCTAGGCAGCAGTCAGGAGCTGGCACGCATGCTGGCTGACTATCGTGCCCAGGGGGGGCGCATTCGGCAAAGAGAAGGAATGCAATTTCGTGAAACCCCACGCACCAAGGCGCCAATAAAGTCAGACAGTGAAGAAGATAAAGTGGCAGGACTCAACGAAATGACCTGGGCTAATAAGGTGAGGGTTTATTGTCTGCTAGTATGTTTATTCTGCTACTTTATTCCACATCCTGAAATAGTGAGCCACTTTCAGTGATTAGGGTGCTTAACGTTGATAAAAAGTCATAGTCAAACTATTCATTATATAAGGTGTATTATCTTTTCAATTTATGAAGGTTTCTAATTTTTTCCCCAAAAACGTTAAATGCAGAACCTTGATTTGTGTTATTTATTTTATTTATTTGTTTGCATTAAACATGGGTTGCAAATAACAGAGCTGGAAATTTAGCTAACATTAAGCTGCTACTCATTAGAGGCTAACCAAATGTTTCCTATAAATTGCAGAAAAACATTTGTTTGTTTAAAAATGAATTGTTTTTATGTTTCAGCTGGACTGTTTAAATCCAGTCAACCATCAGAGGCTCTGTGTGCTGTTCAGTAGCTCTTCAGCACAGTCTAATAATGCCCCAAACCCCTGTGTCAGTCCATGGTAAACTCTCAGCACACTTGCATTGTCTTAATAATTTAAGATGTATTAACAATGTATGACAAAGCATGTTACTGACTATATTCTCAATATGCAAACAGGGAGACTAGGTTTTTATTGTATCAGCTATGTATTTACAGGATTGTAACAATGGAGTTTTATGGAAAGAATGACTTGACTCTTGGCGTATTTCTGGAGAGATATTGTTTTAGGTAATGTATTAAACCACACATCTATTTTTGATTCTTATGTTGGTCATAGTACCAAAATTTCAGTAGTCAAATCAAATGAAATTTCATGATTACTGATAGCAGTTCCAATAGTACCACAAAAATGTATTTGCTCTTTAACACACACCTTTATTTAAATGTGTCATATTTGTTGTTTATTCTGATTTTGTGTTATATGGGTGTGATTCAGACCCTCTTACCAGTGCCCCAGCATGTACTGTGAGACCCCCATGGTTCACCACATCCGGCGCTTTGTGCATGGTAATGGCTGTGTCCAGATTGTTCTGAAAGAGCTGGACTCGCCTGTACCCGGATATCAGCACACAATCCTCAACTACTCTTGGTGCCGTATCTGTAAACAGGTACACAGGGAGCATTTGGATTTAAAAAAATTTGTTTTAAACGGAACTAATGTAAGGTATTTTGTACTATAGTATGATTCACGTGAATTATTACTGTGTTTTGTTTCAGGTGACTCCTGTTGTCCCTTTGTCTAATGACTCCTGGTCCATGTCATTCGCCAAGTATCTAGAGCTCCGATTCTATGGTCACCAGTACACGCGCCGGGCCAACGCAGAGCCTTGTGGCCACTCCATCCATAAAGATTATCACCAGTACTTCTCCTACAACCAGATGGTGGCTTCATTCAGGTGTGCATCTTCACAATATAGATCCCTTTATATTCGAATATGCAGAATATGAGTACCTTAGTACATTTTTACAAACATTTAATCCAAATGTGTTCATGCTCTTCTGTCATCTGTAGCTACATCACAGTGAGGCTACTCGAGATCTGTCTGCCTCCTCCAAAAATCATCATCAGGAACCAGGGCCCATCTAAAGCCAACTTGCAGCAGGACCTCAAAGACTTCTCCCAGAAGTAAGATTCCCTACTGGACATCTCTTGCCCAGCCTCATAAACCTCCTCCAGATAACAGCTAAATTAACAAATTCCCCATCGTTTGTAGGATGGCTCAGGTGTACCTGGCCATAGATGACCGTCTCACCTCTTTAAAAACGGACACCTTCAGCAAGACTAGAGAAGAAAAAATGGAGGACATGTTTGCACAGAAAGATGTGGGTTTCTTTTCAGGACTTTATTTGTGTAAATAAATTTCATTCAGAGTATTAACCAATGTCCAGCTACTTTAATTGACTATTTTTTGTCTTAGATGGAGGAATCAGAGCTTCGCAGCTGGATAGAGAAGCTACAAGTGCGTCTGCAGACCAGCACGATGGACTCGCCACAACAACTACAGGCTGTGCTGGAGTCAGTGGTGGTCAAAAAGCAGGGTTTGTGTGAGACCCTGCAGTCCTGGAACAACAGGTGAGGACTGTATTCATACTAGAGCCATAGAGACTGAAACTAAACATCTGCCATCAGAACAGTAAAACTTTTATTTCATCTTGTCTCCAGACTTCAGGACTTGTTTCAGCAAGAAAAGGGCAGGAAACGCTTATCTGTTCCTCCCAGCCCTGGCAGACACAGACAAGCCGCATCAGATGAGAACAAGGTCAGTCATTTATTTAGCAAATCACCAAGTCGTTTGCTCAAGTAAGCCACCTCCTGGACTTTAAATAAAAGCATCTACTACATGATCATTTTTATTTGATTTTTGATTGATAGACGAGTGCTTTGGAGTCCTCTCCTCGTAACCCATCCCCTGTGGTCCCAAATGGAGAGAAAGGTGAGTTCACTGGCTCTTTATTCATCTTGAAAAAGTTGCTCTTGATTGTTGCACACAGTCGACTCACAGACTTTTCTCACAGAGGACCGTCATCTCAACACTTTTCCGTCAAGTTCAGGGTCTTCCTCATTTCTTCAGTTACCATCTCCGGCTGAACAAGCTTCAGACGTCATCACGAGCGGACCATCTTTTTTCTTTTCCTGACCGGACTCTGTCAGCATCCAATGTAAACTTACTTAGTAGGACCTTCCTTGTTTGTTTGAAAATCACACAAATCATCCCACCTGTCCCTGTACCTCTCTCTCTCATCTCTCTACTCTTGTTACTTTTCAACATGTTTTGATGCCACTTACTTGTTCCAATTACAGTCAATAAAGGAAAGTCCCCATGAAAACCTCCTTGCAAACGTTAAATAACCCCAATCAATAGGCACAAATCACCATCCCCTGCCCTTTGTAAAAGCTTTATGATATTATGGAATACTAAAACAAACTATGATTCTTTCTCAAAGCTGATAAAGGGGCTATTTTTTTTTTCTGTTAGTTAGTGACCCGACCGCACTATTTGATGTATGAAACACGATAGAGTTCCTATAGCCTTGTGTGAGAGAGACCCGCTCCAGCATTGCCTTTAGCACTCAGGTCCACTTTTTGTACAGTATACTACAAATGGATCTGAAATGTTTTAATACATCTCACTATGTATGTATTTTATTCGAAATGGATTACAATGCTTTATTCTAGTATTTATGATTTATATCTGTTTATTTATATTTGTTGTTCAAATCATAGGACACCGTGCATTTCAGGCATCATAAATGTTCTTGTGAACCAGTTCAATTAAAGGTGTGTTCAGTAGTTGTTTTCTATGCTTGATTGTGTATGGTGGCAGTTCGAACATTTGTTATGCTTTCGTTTTTTTAAAAACTCATTCTTTTTCCCATATTTACTTTTATTCCCCCCGGCTCTGGTCCCTTCTCTGAAACGCACTTCCTTCTTTTATGAACCCCTCCCTCAGAACTAGTGAGATTTGGGCTCAGATTGTTTAGCTGGTCCAGTGTGTTGTGATTGTCTAAACCGCCTCTAGTGCGCGTCTGAACAAATTGCGCCCCCTAAACGCGCGGCAAATGTGCTCCGGTTATATTGTAACACGGTGTCTTATATCGCTATCATATTGAGCCCAATTGAGAGGCGATATATTATTGTAAGAGGACGTGCAGAACGTGTGTCCATCACGTCTTTATTGGTAGGCCACATAATGACTTATGTTCGCTTTTAATATACGTTTTTATCTGATTAAAGCCTTTAATATACAGTACTGCAACTCACAATGTCCCATGTTTAACGCTTTTCTCATATCTATGTGAAAATAAGTGTATAAATGGAACAATTCATTGTTGGAGCTGAGCTGAATGGCGGAGAAGGAGAGAGAGAGAGAGAGAGAGTGATGCAGAGCGTGTGCAGAGCAGGGGGACGCGAGGAACAGTATTAAGAACTGCTGCTTTTGAACATTGATTTTGAAACTTGTGAATCTATTAGAATCTTTAGAAGACAGAATCGTGATTCATATTTGAATAGATTTTTACGTGCACCCCTATTTTTCTCTTCCTCTTCTCTAAAGCAGCATGGCCTCGCCCCCTTTGCTGCCTTTTCCCGGGGGTGGGGTTTATCTGGGTTTGTGACGTAATGGACCTGGGAAGTAACTCGTTGTAGTCCCTACTAGCTGTTTTTGTAGGCATTAAACTGACAGATTTTTAAAAGACGATATCTCCATTTGCATTGAACTTTCAGCTTCGTAACATTGCAGATATTGTTTATGCTCAAACAGCAACATTACACACTAACTTATGTTAAAAAAGTGAAATTGCAATCAACCACCCCTTTAAGTGGACAGTTTGAAAGAACTGATTTCTGCATATGAATCAAACTTCTCCGCAATTTAAATAAAACATTATTATAATTTCCATCATCTAGCTGTAAAGAGTATAAAACTGCCCTTGAAGAGCTTACAAAGACAACAGCAAAGACGGGAGGTGATGACATATCTCAGGCCATTAGGTACATCAAACACTCATTTCCCTCATCGGCTTTATTGTCTCGGTGTATATTTGTAAACCAGCAAGCTGATTTCTTCTTTTCTGCCATCTATAGTTTTGGAGAGAGCAGAGCAAAGAACAGCCCAGCCAAACTTGTTGACATCAGCACATCACAGCTGAGCCGCAGCAGCATTGATACTGACCCTTTCAGTAAACCTAACCACACTTTACCAAATACTAGCCACTTACAAATACCATTTAGAATTTGTTCGGATATGGAATTTCTTATGAAACTAAATGTTTATGGGATATCTTTTGCAGAGGAGCCTGAAAGTGGAGACAAACAGAAGAAGCAGACAGGAAACCCACACATCGAGCTTCGTAAGTATCAGCCTCAAATAGCAGATTGAAACATTTAGGTAAATATTATTGACCCTCTGACATTAAGTAATTGCGGGTTAAAAACTAACCACTATGTCAGTTTTTTATCTTTTCGAAGTTTTCAAATATACAGTATTTTTGAAATAAATGATCTTTTTAATAATAATAATAACTGGTATACATATAAATAAGGACATCTGAAAATCATACTTGCAATGCAGAGTTCTCAGACGCAAATGCCAAGTTCTACTGTCGAATCTACTACGCGGTAGAGTTCCACAAAATGCGGGAAGCGATTATGGAGAGCTCGGAGGATGATTTTGTGCGATCGCTCTCCCACTGTGTCAACTGGCAAGCTCGTGGCGGGAAGTCCGGTGCTGTTTTCTATGCCACTGAAGGTACGACCGTGCAAGATCCTTTACGAAAGGTTTTTTTTTTTATATATTGAGGTAGTTGCTTTTATTAAGTGAAGACTTCTAGGTTGTTGGATGTATTTTGCTAAGCATGCTGTTTCTCCTCAGATGATCGGTTTATTCTAAAACAGATGCCGAGATTAGAGGTCCAGTCCTTCTTAGACTTTGCACCCCACTACTTTACTCACATCACAGGAGCAGTTCAGCAAAAAGTAAGGAAATACATACCTTGTAGGGCTGTCTGAGGCAGCATTTTTGGCCCGTTTCAGGTTTTTCTCTCTAAACTGTTCTTGTATCTGTTTAACAGCGCCCCACAGCACTTGCTAAGATTCTGGGAGTGTACCGTATCGGCTACAAGAACTCCCAGAACAACACCGAAAAGAAACTGGACCTGTTGGTGATGGAAAACCTCTTCTTTGGGCGAAAGATGGCACAGGTACATTTATTGAGACTTTAAATTAGCAACTTAAAACTTATCTGAAGTTGGTGTTTCAGAAATACTGTTGAGTTTGGGAATTTAGATTTTTCACATTCTGTTACGTGGTCTTGGTTCCTGTGTTTGTGCAGGTGTTTGACCTAAAGGGGTCCCTGAGAAACAGGAATGTGAAGACAGATCATGGAAAAGAGAGCTGTGAGGTGGTGCTCCTGGATGAGAACCTCCTGAAACTGGTGCATGACAATCCCCTTTATATTCGCTCACACTGCAAGGCCATTCTGCGTGCCGCCATCCTCAGTGATGCCCACTTCCTGTCCAGCCACCTCATCATTGATTATTCCCTGCTGGTGGGCCGTGACGATGCCACGGATGAACTAGTTGTGGGCATCATAGGTGAGAAAATCTTATGTGTTATTTTAAAATCCACATTGGACTTTTCTTTTAGTGATTGTTAAAACTCTTGTGTATTTGAAGATTATATCCGGACTTTCACATGGGATAAAAAGCTGGAGATGGTGGTCAAATCTACTGGGATTCTTGGAGGTCAAGGTACAGTTATACCTGCCTAAAACATTCACAGCCATGATATTCTCAGAAGCTGAAACTCTTCCCTCTTGTTTAAACCCATGTCTCATCTTCTTTCCTTTCTGACAGGTAAAATGCCCACGGTGGTGTCACCAGAGCTGTATCGATCACGTTTCTGTGAGGCCATGGACAAATATTTCCTTATGGTCCCTGATCACTGGACAGGTCTTGGTCTCAACTGCTGATGGACAACAAGGGAACATTACAGCTTGAAAGGGATATGCTGCTCTCTCATGTACTTCACAGTGATTTAATGGAAGACCCACTGAAGTGCACCTTCCATTATCTGCAGTGCTGTCTGAAGCTGGGTGAAACTGAACCCCTCTCTTTCTATGCTTTGTGCACAAACTGACCAAGACCCAGTTCCAGAAGATCCACAGAGCAGACCGAACTGAAATGGCTGAACTTTTAGAACCCTGTTATGCAGTAGTGTTTGTTTATAACCTGTTAACTGTGGCGATGTAAAAGTTTATAAATGTACAGAGATATGTAATTAAAGATTATTAATACTGGTAAAAGTCTCAGTTTTACAATATTTAAATTTAGGACATCTGCCTAGTTGCAAAAAAAAAAAAAAACTAATACTAAGACATATCGTTAAGGACTGTTCTTTAGGGGCTTTTGCGAAAACTACATACTTCTGCATTTTCCACTCATGGATAGTCATTGGGAGTTGAACTCAGATTTTAGCTGAGCACCCAAAGGAGTTTTGACTGAATAACTACAACTCACACTCATGGTAACGTTCCCTGTAGTATAATGAAACATACACTTGAAAAAGAGATTCATATATACCTAATAAACAACAAATCATGACAGAGACAGTTTGGAAGCATTAATCGATTCGCAACTGGCTAGCAACAACAACAGCTTACAACAAACTAACTTTTTAGGACTTTTCACAAATAGTTAACCATGATTTTCACACCTTTTAGATAAATTAATATGATCAGTAATTTGAATTAAGACTGGCATAATAATAATGAATGAATGTTTTGGTCAGCGCGTTGGTCTGTAAATCATATAACGTTACCAGAGTTTTATAATGAAACCGTTCTTCTAAAATAGCATTCAAATATAGTTGGTATATCAATTTGAAATTGTGGGACACAGACGTAGACTGAGCAGGTAAAAATCAGGGAGGAAGCGAGTAAAGGTAAAGTGTAACCCCTAACCCTAAATGTGTACATTTTTTCTAAAGAAAATTGGTATATTTAGGACCCTTCGTCAAACTAACCTAGACCAACTTCATGTGTTTAGGCCAAAATATGAGCAAAAGGGTCCTCTTCCTGAAGACACCCTTGTATTCACTCCTCATCTTCTAAGATGAAATTTCATGTTTTATGTATATATACATATTTGCAAATAGTCCTTGCTTTTCAACTGGGACAACGTTTTCGCCATATTATCATATCGACCTATGATTGGTCGTAATTTGCTGCATTGCTATACTTTAAATATTTATATATTTGCCCTTTAAACTCCAAAACCCTATGTCAAATTTCGTTCTCGTTCGTTTGAATTAAAGTCACCTGTCTTTTTTGGACCCAGAAATACAGGTGATTTTAATTCAAGTTATTAACAAGTAAAAACTGATACTTACAAAAAAAAAAAAATGCAAAATGATTTCACACAATAACGTGGCCTATTATTATTTACTTCTTGTGAGTTCTGAAACAAGGAAACAAGATATTTTCTGAAAACCCCTTTTTTATCATCTGAATTTATAGTAGCTGTTTACATTTTTCTTCTTTTTTTTGTACATACAGTATCAATACGTGAGAGTCCATTCACTAAATGAAATCAACATGTCCCTCGCTGCACACATTGGATATCCATCCATAAACGTAACACAATAGATGATCCTGCGCGGGGGGGGGGTGGTGTGGGGGGGGGGGTTTGGGTCAGAAAGACATATGCCAAAGAGAAAAATAGATTTTGTAAAAGGGACCCCCTGGGGGATGGACTATGTTTACACTTGTAGGGAACCACTGATGTGTGTGTATCTTTGTGTGATTGCAGGTGGTGCGTGATGTTACAGGTCAGGGGAATGGGTTGGACAGCCCATCTTCTCCCATGATTCCTAGGAAGATTGAACTGGATAAGGTGGGATTCCAGCACACATTTGTCTCATTCATGACTCCTGTGCATCTCATCTTCATTACTGACATATAAAGCGTGCCAATGATGGATTGGAGGAACTTTTGGGGATATGCTTTTTGTAAAAGGTGGTCTCATTGTGACTAGAGTTGGTTAGGAAAATAATTCCACCTGTTACATGTAAGATGAATACCTCATGACCTTTTCCTTGCAAAAAATGTACATTGTACATTTCCAAAACCTTGTTAAGTACTTTTTGTAAGCATTCCAATTCTATGCTTACTTTACTCCTTATACTACTGTTCAAAAGTTTGGGTTTGTACATCAATTTCTTTCTTTCTTTTCTTTTTTTTTGTTGAGAAACTTCACTTTGCTTCAGGAAGTTCACAATTGATTGATAAACAAGTGACAGAAAACATTGACCAGTGTTACAAAAGATTTCTGTTTTCGAATAAATATACTGGTCGTCATCATCAGAATCCTAACGTACAAAGCATCAGGTTCAGGATTTTCCGAGGATTGATAATAACTAAGAAGTTTCTTGAACACCCCATTCGAGATATTAGAGATTCTTTTCTGAGGGCTCAGTGTTAGACAACTGCAGATGGAATAAGGATGATGGCAAAAATATCAGCCTTTGCCATCTACATTGAATAAAAGATTGCAATTTTAAAATGAAATTTGACCCAAAAACACCACAGTTGTTGCTTACAGATTGGTGAATAGCTATTTACCAATGATCAATAGGTGTACTTCTTTTACTGGAAGAAAAAAAAATGCTTACTGACCTCAAACTTTTATGAACAGGTAGCCGTGCAGATAAATTGTTTTCTAACTGGACTGCGGAGTCGATGTCTCTACGTTATTGAATGTAAAGGATTCATCCCCAGTGCTGGCTTTGTGAATGCTGCTGTGAGGGTCTGAGTGTGTGTGTCTGGGTGTAGTAAACAGGAATCCTAGCATTTTAAATTTCTGGGCCAATTTCCAGTCTGCTTGAATTAAAAGTGTCAAAAGCGATCCCAGCGGTGGCAAAATTCTGTCCAGAGCGAGGGGTAACAATAATGAAGCGTGTTGCTGTAGCTGTCTTTGGTCCCAAAGGAGGCCAAGGAAAATGGATTGGCCTATACACAGAGGACGGCTACTGGCTTCCTATAATCTGATATCTTACTTTGTACAGTGAATTTGCCAGATAAGAGTTATGCGATGGTGTGCTAACAATGGGCATGTGTAGTTGATCAGGGTGACGGTGCTGATTGTCCCTGTAGTGGTGATCTTCAAGAGAAGGCAACATCAGATTCTGCCAGAGTATGCCAAGGGATGAAAGGATGCTTCGCGGAGGACGGGAAATGGTGAGATCTTCAGTTTGATTCTTCTTGAGTTAACCTTGACTTGATTGAAGTCTGGGAATTTTCTGTTGTTTTCTAACGAAGCAATTACGCAGTTTATCTCATTACTAGTAGTTTACTCCAGAAAGTAAAAAGAGTTAGTGAAAGTAGTATGCATCTGCAGTGTGTTTTGTTCACATCTGTACGCACCTTAGCAGCTGGTTAAAGGAGGTGGCAGAACATGACAGCCTGGGCGAGCACACTGTCAATAGGTAGCGAGACACCCTAGTGCTCACATAGCCACATGGTATTAAAAAAACAATCAGACACCTATCACAAACACGCGACAGGGCAACTCTAGTTAATAGCCTTAAGAAACCCCAAGCAACTACCAGTACAGTACGGCGAATGAAAAAATAAATACCCAGACACTGCAAGGATCATAGGGAACATATTGGACCAAATACTCGGAAGGCACCGCCCAAACCACACAACAAGTCAGAAGCCTTAGAACCACAAAGCAACATTTTCCCGACACTGAATTAAAGCAGCCCATACCCCTTAAAAACTGCATAGGAAACACCTGGCAACGGAACGACTCCTAGATAAAATCAATATCATTGGCACGTTTTTTAGTTGCAAGCTACACACTCACAATTCCTTCTGCCTGATAAACAATTCTTGATTTTCTGCCTCTTAGAAAAGAGAAGAACGGGGCAAAGTTATACTCCCTCTTCAGTATCTCTCTCTCTCTCTCTCATCTTTTTTTTTCCTGAGCTTTGTCACAGGTGCTCTATTAACAAGCAGGAAGTCTTTATGCAGGATGTGGATTGTTTGTGATTATCATTGTTTGGACCAGTGAAAGTCTTTATTAGCTTTGGCCTAATTCCGGCAGATTGTGTGTCTGTAGACCACACATATCTTACATTTATTTCATTGACCCATCAAACGTGTGTTTACAGGTAAACCCAAGCGAGGTGCACTGTGCACTGCAGGAAGAAAGATCACAAGAATTATCAGTTTCTCCAAAAGAAAGCCTCCACTGCCAGGAGACACCCGCACGTCACTCGACCAGGATCCTCGGTGTGGTAGGAGACCCATCTTTCTCTTTCGTCTCCCTTTCTCTTTCTCAGATTACAATACCCATGACTCTCTCCACCTGTTATTTTCAAATTCTCTTTCTTAGCCTTTGATGTCAGACAGTGAAGTGGAATAAATCTACACCATGAAACAGGTGGGCGTACTGTAATAATTGCTGTAATTCTTTGTGTGTGTGTGTGTGTCAGGTTATGTAGGAGTGCTGTTGAATCAGTGCTGGAAGGAACACTGGTGTCGTGTGCGGGCCGGATCTCTTTACCTTTACCGTGAGAAAGGAGAACAGCGGGTCCCCCACACCACTGTGGCTCTGAAGGGATGCGAGGTTGTCCCAGGCCTCGGGCCCAAGCACCCCTTCGCCCTGAGGATACTGAAAGGAGGTGCAGAACTGGCAGCTTTAGAGGTACTGAATGTTTTCTGAGACGTTTTCACGGCAATGCTTCATAGAGCTGTATTTGAGCAGTTAGCACACATGCTACAAGCAAATTTAGTTTTGGTTATTATTTTTTTTGTCATCTTTCAATCTATACTACTATAAGGATGCACCAATATGAAAATTCTGGCTGATTAAGACAAGCCAACAATGTTTTATTGCAGATATTAAAATGACTTACTGTTTTGTCTAAATAAATAAAAATAAACAAAGAAAGCTTAAATGCTAC
>JADLZN010007471.1:0-24894 GCA_018155175.1 Sinocyclocheilus anophthalmus
TATTTAAAGCAGTTTAAATTAAGATTGAGTACTGATTGATGTTCACTTGAATTTTTTCCCCATCGAGGGTAAATAACTTAATACTCTGTCATTTATATTCGTATGGTAAAATGTATTTTTATTTGTGTAACATTACGTTCAAAATAACTACAAAATGTCATGCTTTTGAAAAATAAAGAGAACAACAGAATGGTGCTGCTTTAGCGCGTCCGGTCTCTTGAGCACGCATGCCACAAACACAAACCACAGGGAATACTCATTTTTTAAAAGGCTTCAATTAGATTATTTTACATTAAATGCATCACATAAGTCACTTTGGAATAAATCACAGTAGGCCTAGTATCATGATAAAAAAGCGACTTTACAGTCTGGAAAAACTTTAGGCTATAGCAAATTATTTCTCAGACCACCTATCACTTTAAGAACCGCTGGTCTACACAAAAGAAAGACCTGTGGTCCGAGTTGGTCGAGCCTATTCATAGCCTGTTTTTTTGATGAAAAAAGATTAAATGTAGTTGCAATAAATGGGTTATTAATCCGTACAACTGCAGCAGTGGAGGACTGTTATTCTGCTGCGTGATACTGCGGAAGAAATGATGACGGCACGGTTTGATCTTCAGCTGACAAATCAGCAGAAAGGGGCGTTTAATTCCCGCCCACATGTAGAAGTGGAATATTCAAGCTGTTTATTCATTTTCCCACCTAAGAACGAAAAAAGAAAATTTTAAGCGAATTATCATTTTTCGTGTTTTGGAAAAAAACGAAAATAAGAAAAAGGAGCCGTTTTCTAATTTTTCTACTTTCAATATTAAATAAAAAAAACAAATGATCGAATGATACACGTTTTGTACATAAATGACTATTCAGTTCAGAAGCACGCTTTATGGGGTAGAATTGTTGCCTAATAATATTATGATACACCCAACAAATAAAATGTAAAAAGGGGGGGGGGGAGAAAATTAACAAAAATGTAACATATTGACGAATAAATAGAATGAGATCCACAAATAAATCGTAGAGTTTAACAAACATGAATTAAATTAGCAAATAAAAAACATATTCACAAATATCTTTTTATGTCACAACACAACTTTGCCTGGCATTCATTTGTGAATCACTCGCTGTGCATTTGTGGATTTTGAAACATTTCTAGTATGGAGACACACACCAATCCACAAATACGTGGACTCCACCCACCGTCTACTCAAGCCAATCAGATAAGAGCCACTCTTCACTGACCAATCGTAGCACATTCACAGTATTTCATAGTCTAATACTTTTTCACATAATTAAATGATCTCTAATCCAACATGCTACATTTATTAATTAGGGTAATGAAAAACATTTGACTTCTATTCAGCCAACAACAATTCAATTAAATTCAATTCAAGTTTATATAGCGCTTTTCACAATGCAAATCATTGCAAAGCAACTTAAAGCAAATAGATTACGAAATAGATAATCGGAATACCACTTCCATCTGGCCTCCTTCTAAATGCCTTTATCATCACTTTTGATTTAAAGCATCCTTGCTAAATAAAAGTATTATTTTCTATCATTTCTTTTCCAAAAAAAAAAGAAAAAGAAAAAAAAATATTTCAGATAAATGCTGATCTTTGGATCCTTCTATTAATCAAAGAATCCTGAAAAAATGCACTAAACTGTTTTAAATATTGATTTATAATATATATATATAGATCTAACTGAAGTAATTGGTAAAATTATTTTGAATTAATGTAATGTTACTAACAATTGATAGTGTTACAGAGTGTGAATGCCATGACTCAACTGGAAACCATGACACTTTCACTGTATGAGTTAATAATCAAAACAATCTGAATATGAGCATTTTCTCATCCTTATTGAAGCTTGTTTCCACCATAACAATTTAAAATAATTTTTTAACACTTTAAATGGGGTTTAAAAGACACTCAGTGTTCAGTAATATTATCGATTTGACTGCACTGACACTATAGTATAAGAACTAAACTTGAACTATAATTAACTGAATGATGACAACATTTTCTGCAGAGCTGCTTTATAGTTGATTCGATTTTGGTTCATAACTGAAGAATTTTTTAAGTGTTTACCAGTTAATGTTTAACATATATGGTTATCTCTGGGCTCATATTAAGATAAGGGTCATCAAATTTTTAAGGTTTAGAGATTTAAAGGTATCAGGTTTAATACTGGAAGCTGCTTTGACACTATGTATTGTATAAACATCAGGTGCCTTAACAGCGATTTTGTAAGTCTTATTATTACTATTTTTTCTGTTCAGAGTGGCTAGTATGATCCAGCAGTTCACTTCTGGGCTGAACTCCTGTGGCCGGTTGTGGGAGGGGGTGCTTAATAATTGGACCGCTTTCCTCCCCTTGTTTACTACCACAAGAGGTACACTGACAAGAAATGAAGTCAGAGACCTCTTCAACATTGTCTGGAGTTCACCAGGGAGCAACAGACGAGACCTTGAGGAGGACACTGTCTTCCAGTGGGAGTGCTGGCTAATGTTGATTCAAGACAAGTGTTTCTTTAACTGCATACTGCTTTATAATGTAATTAGATTTTGCTTCTTGCCTTTTACATTTTGTTTTACACACAAACAGAAGAAGATGTGGGCATATCCTTTGAGGATGTCCTAGTGTTTGTAACTGCAGCAGATTCTGTCCCTCCACTGGGCTTTCAGCAAAAGTGCCAAGTGGAATTTTATGACCAAGAGGAGCCAACCCGAAGAATTCTTTATGCTTCAACCTGTGCCCTGACTCTCTACCTGCCAAGAGGTGTGTCAGAAGAAGAGGAATTCAGGGAATTAATGTTCCTTGCAATAAAAGGATCTCTCGGATTTGGGAAGGTATAAGCGTCACCTTCTTCATCTTTGTTAAGTTTTTAAAGTCAATAAGCAAAACAAAGACATGGTGGTAAGGACTCAATTTGTGAGTGAGGCAGGACAGGTGTCAAGTGTGGAAACTTAGGCGCACCCCATTTCAACCTAAAAACATTTTCTGACCTAAAAACATTTTCTAACTTAAAAACATTTGGAAAAATGACTTACCACCATGTCTTTGTTTTGCTTATTGCTGCAAATATTTCATGCAAGAAACAAGTGGATGGGAGGTGTTGAAACCTTCTTCTCCCTCACACAAAGACATAGCCGGTCACTAGAGAAGAGAATTGTTGAGAGGGGTTCGTAGAAGTTATTGTTGATTGAAAATGAAGAGCAAACAGTGATAAAATAACATGCAGATAAACATTTAGAACTTTAAATCCATAAGAATTGTAAACTTTCATTTTCACATCAAGTTTAAATGGCTTTACCTTGCCAAGTTTCAATTTATTTCCTTAGTGTTTTAAATAAAACATTATATTCTGGCGTTATTGTATTACAATACAAAACAAATTGATGCTTGTGTTCATTAAATAAAAACTTCACTAATGTTTTTGCGAACATCTGAATTTTTTATAACAGCTCTGGTAAAAAATTTGGGGCAAGATCTAAATGTATTTGATTGTCAAAGAATAAATCAGAAAACAATTTTGGTGTGGGAACTGGGCACTTTTATTTCACCAGCATTCCAGAAGACCTTAACATTGACATTGATGCACATGACCTTAAATTAAAATGACTACTACAACATCTTAACATATTAAAATAATGACTATTAAAGTCATAGCCGCAAGCAGCACTTATTTGGTCCATACAAATGTAAAAAGGTGACCAAATTTCACAAAAAAAGTGTATGTTTTGGACACAGTTCTTTGGAGTCAATAAATAAAAACATGAAAGTAATAATCTATAATGGGACATAAACAAACTTGAAAAGGTTAGGTCTATGTTTTGCCCATTTAATGAAAGTCAACCATAACATGCAGCCTTAAGTTTTTTTGGGGGATGAACTCGTCCTTTCCTATGATTGATGTAAAGATGTCAAAAAAGACAAAACATTGCAAAGGATGTCTAATCTAAGTTCTGCTTGTGCCCCACCAAGTGGATTACATTGTACAACAAGTTGCTCCAAGGTTGCATTGTCCAAAGTGTAGTGATTCTGTGGTACTGGTACTCTGTCTGGCCAGTCAACCATTGCTGCCCCCTGCATTCTTGATGTCGTTTCTCCTTGTTCAGATGGTCCTTGAACAACAGTTTCATCTGCTGGCCCAGCTCTTCTGCCAAAGATTTCCTGCATTGCTGTGGTTCTATGTCCTTGTTGTTCCAGGCAACCTCGGACAAAAATCTGCATTGGGGTCTGATGTCTTTCAGTCCTCAGCCCATGGCTGTTCCATTGTCGGATGAAGGCAGTCAAGTCCCTGTTGATCCTTGGCAAGTAGACATAATGAAGAGCCCAGAGATGCATTTCATTGTCTATGTCCACTATACCTTCACTCTCCAGGAAGTGGAAGAGATTATAATAAGCATTAGTCAATCCCCGCCACGTCACCCCAGAGCCTCTCAATTCGCTGGTTATGAGTGCTCCTGCCTCTGATAGCACTGCCTCTCTCTGAGCCCCTGAAAATGTTCATCATCACACAGACATCATTGTTTTCTCCACCATGATCTGTTCTGACCCTAGAAGGCACTCCATACCTGGCCACAGCATTCAAAAAGCAGTTCATTACAGTGCTGCTGCGGTTGTTGTTTGAGGCACGGAGAAAGACTATGAGACGACTGAAGCCATCTATACCACCATGAATGACAATTCTCCATCTAAAACAACAGAGAAACGCTGTTATAATATAAGACATTAAGAACAAAAAGAAAATACATTACAGTACATCTTCCTATAACAAATATTTTAATAATGGGAAGTTCATGAATATTTTTTTATAATATATACTTTATTAAATGTTACATGTATAAAACAAAAAAGCATAGCCATGTAACGTGTATATCTACCTTATCAATTTGTGGTTGCCATCAAGGTGCCAAAGGGAGTTTGGTCCAGCAACGTTGTACAATTGCCTCTGTGGTCTTCTTTGTGCCATTGCCCTTAGTGCAGCTGCCCTGGGGTTGGTTCGAATTAAACCCTTTCTCACTCTGTCCCTCTGCACCTGTACTCCATCTGCCCGTAACTGTGCCCTGACAGCCTCAGATCCAAGCTGATCATTCCCAACCACAATATCTTTGATCATGTCATCAAGAGCATCATCCGTTACATCAGAATATGTCACAGAGCGATTCAAATTGAACCTCCTGAAACAAATAAAAATACAAACATAACTATTGTTTATCATCAAGATAATGTTGATCATTGCCTAAAGATGTTCTCGTAGTTCAAATAGTAGAGCATGGCGCTATAGCAATGCAAAGGTCATGGGTTGGATACCCAGGGAATGCATGAATTGAAAACAATGCATGAGTTGAATGCAAATGCAAAATGTAAATACAATGTTCATTTTATGCACATCAAATAGTTTAAAATGAAATAATCTTGATGCAACTTACTTCATGCGTCGTTTGACTGTAGCCAAAGACACTTGCAGAATCTCTGCTATTGAAGGAAGAGAAAAACCACAAGACTTCAGAAAAGAAAGTTGCTCTCTAGTGATGCTGTAATGGGGCGCTCCTCTACCTCCACTACAGGTAAGTGGAGCCTGATAACTGGAACTGGCTGCAACAATAATAACAATGATAAATAATTGTAACCAAGTTTTATAAGTCAGAAAGAGTGGTTTATGTAGAAACACAATATTAAGGGAATAAAATGTTTAATGCTCTTGTCAGAACAGCTAATGTAATAATAACCATGTCTGTCCACTATGTGGATCAGTGATCTTTGCTACAAGTTTTACTACAAAAAAACTAATCAAGGCAATTTAATACCCATGACTACTTAGCTTACACAAAACAATACTATCACTACAGATACAGATATATTTTTAATCATTTAATGTATAGTCAAAGAGATTCTGTTAAATAATGTCTAAACATTCTCCTATTGCAAAATGCAAAGCTTTTTAATTACTTACCTTGCTGTTCATGCTGCCTACGTGTGTAACTTCTGCTATATATTCCGCTATATCACGGAGTAACCGATCCGCTGCCGGCACACTGATCAGCCTCCCTCTTACCCATTCAAAGCTTCTCTGCATTGTTTCCAGTCTGAAACACAATAACATGAAATAGTAGTGAATATTAAGCTAAAGCAGCACTAAATGTAATTTTTTTTTACTTTCAGATGCAGAGCAAAATGCTGCCACCAACTGACTCATTCAACTGTAACGGTACCCATGATAAAATACTATAGTCATTTATAGTGAATACTAAAGTGTTTTTGAACCATAATATAGTAAAGTACTTGAATTAATTTGATGTGGTAATTCTATAGTTGCTGTGATAATATAACAACTACAGTAATATAAACAAATTACTTTACCCAAAACTGTACTAAGTTTTCTACACCTATAGAGTACATTATACTACAATACACTACAGTTTACTGTAGTAACAACTAAATACTACAGTATTTATTACAATTTATCAGTTCACTGTAGTTAATACTGTATGCTGTAGCATTCAATAACAACGTGCTGTAAATACTATACAGTATACTACAATTTACTATAGTTTACTATAATAAATACTGTAGTATATTTTCATAATGCCAGCATAATAGAGCATCGATTTGAAAGTGAGAAAGTTTGAAAGCAATCCTTACCTCACTAAAGTTGACTGAAGCACATTGGGTCCAGCATCCTCTGTTAACTGGCGAGTGCAATCATATAATGTTCGCTTGCAGAGCAAAATGAAGTTTCTTCTGTCCATCTTAAAGCGAACTGGATTTTTCTCCTTATTTAATGGCGAATAACTCATCCGAATTTGATTACCACAAATGATCTGTGCTGAATTGGTCTGGTCTGACTCAGTTTATCATTGATTGGGTGAAAACCGTTCAAACTTACTGGCTGTAGAAATCTGTGGGCGTGGCTCATTATACTATAAGCAAAACGCCGTAAATGACGCGCGCTCTGTGCAACCAAAACGGCGTTTTTACACCGTCATATGGCAATATGAACGGCGTAAAACGCGGCGCTTTTCATGCACACTAAAACGCTGTCAGATACGGCGTCGTCGACGTATTTTCGCGCGTTTTTTACGTCGTTTGTAATCACGACGGCGTATTTGACGGCGCTATTACTGTTTAAAACGCCGTATTTGACGGCGTTTGGCTGTAAACGCGATTAATCTACAGCGTAATTCTGACCCTTTTGGCTTGCCATAAAATTGTGCGTGTTGACACGGTCACATTTCACGCGTTCCGTTTAAAGAGTTTTGGCGCCGTCCGCCTTCCATACTTGTGTGCAGGCTTTAGGTGTGAGTCAGACAGCAAGACGAGATGGAAAAGAGTTGTTTTCTGCAACTTATTGCACTTAACACTTTTTAACGTCACGCAATTCTCTGCTATATGCGTCAAACTAAAACTTTGACCTTTTGCAACGTTTTGATTTAAGTAGCCTATTATTAAAATGATAATGATATCGCACGCGGTTGCGATATGCATATTGCGATATTTCAATATATCGTGCAGCCCTAACTGCCGTCGTGTTCTACTTGCCGTTTCTGGAAGAGGGTAAGGAACGGAGACTGTTGGCAGCGAGTTATGTTTTCCCCAGAATGCCATGCTTTCTTCCCCGCCTTGTTTCTAATCAGCGTATTACAGCAGGTGTGTGTGTGACATCATTCAAGTATGTCACAAGCTTGTGCACACTTTGGTCAGAGCAGCAAGACCTCGATTTCTGTTTAAATGTCTGTATATTTTGATTAAAATCGACGTTTGCCATCTGTTGATACTATTATGCTTGCTGTGATTATGAGCTTTATTGCATTATTTAGATTGAAGTATTGCGTTTACATGAGGAAAAGTTTAATCGCAATATTGTCAAAATCTCATAATCACATTAAGAGGGTGCATGTAAACACTGAATGATTCAATTGACCATTCAAAAAGACAGTCACTTGTTTCATTCCTGAATGAATCAGCCGTTCCAACGAATCAATTGAATGAATAATTCAGTGATAAAATCAGTAACTTGGCGCCACCTGCTGGCAGTTGGTTTCATTTTAAAGTATCATTTCAGTTATTTGAATAATTTAATGTTTTTATATTCAAAAATGTTTATTTAAAACATTAATCTCAACATGAATATATGAACTTAATTGCACTCATGCCACAACTGAGCCTCATTAAACTTCTGAAAATACACATACAAGCCACTTACTACGTTATTTTGTGCCATCTCTGTAGCACAAATTATTTATTTATTAATACGAATTTCTTATGGTTGGTAAATTATTCCTCTTTTACTTCTTATATTGTTTTAATTAGAAATTTTAAAAAGCTTAAATGTATTTTTGTTTTTATTTGACATAGACGATGACATACTTTTATTAAAAAAAAATCATTACAAATGTAAAAAAAAAACAATCCTCTGTAAATCACTTTGAGTCAAATATCACCATGTATTGGGAAGGCTAATTTTTTATTAGCATTTATTATTTAGCAGCCTAAATAAACCTGCTGCTGTCTGTCATTGCTGTCTGTTTATACAGTAAAGACTATCCTGTGTTTATTTCACAGCTATTGTAGTTAAATGTAACTGAAAAAAAGTACCATTAATTTCATTTATATCTTATTTTGTTTGCGCTATTGCTTGTCATTTATTTATTTGTTCTTATTGTATTATTACTATTTACTTGGATTTATTTTAAAAAATAAATTCAATTCTGAGTTTGAGCGCACATGATTCTTGGGTGGGGAGGGGGCAGTTGTATGAAATTAATTTAACTCATAAAGGTTTGCCTTTCAAATAAATATTACAAAATGGTTAATTCTGTTATCCTCTCTCCCCCAGGGCCATGCTCAGACCAGCACTCCTGACATCCCAACACCTAAGATGATGTTTAAAGGCTGTAGTGAGGGTCATCCCATGCAGTATGACCACATTGTGCTCATGTTGGATGGCCAGTTAATCACCCAGGAGAGTGAGGACAACTCAATGGCACTGGGCCTCCTCCTGTTTATATATTTTGTGTTTGGTATCCTAAAGGACTGAAAAAGACCCTGACCTTTTTGGAGTGTGTTGTTTTGAAATTGAAGAATGCAGATAGACTTTCTGTTACTGTAAAAAGGGTGTACAACTCAATTTGCATGTAGACCTTAGGGGTTAATGTTCTCTCTTTCTGGGCCTCTTCCAGTTCTAGCTTCAGTTTCTATTGTTTTTGAAATCTGGAAGGACTTACAGAAATGTTAAAGGGGTCATATGATGCAATTAAAATTTTTCCTTTCTCTTTGGAGTGTTACAAGCTCTTGGTGCATAAAGAAGATCTGTAAAGTTGCAAAGACTAAAGTCTCAAATCCAAAGATATATTCTTTATAAAAGTTAAGATTCAACCACGCCTACCTAAAACGGCTCATTCTAACACGCCCCCACATGTCTACATCACGATGTGGAAAAATTTGCATAACGCCGCCCAAATGTTCACGAAAAGAAAGAAGGCGTAACTTTTACTCTCACTGTATTATTGTTGTTGCCGCCGCCGCCATGTCGTGAAGGCGCTGTGTGTTTCGCTGTGAAAGCGAAACTACTTTGGTTGGCCTTCCAAAAGAGGACGATATCCGCTTCGTCATGCCTGGAGCTGACCATTCTGGTCGCTGAGGAAATACATCAACTTTGCACTTTGGATCGCCGGATCGGCTTTCAACGTGGACGAAGCGGATTCCAGCCCGGGGTCGTCACATGTGGTTTGCTGCAAGCCTCCTTCGTCGAATCGCCGGCCGCGCCGTTCTCAAGCCAGCTCTTCTCACTCAAGCCGGCCTCCGCTCACTCAGGGCCGCGGTGTGTGTGACGTTGTGTTTCGTTGTGAAAGCGAAAACTACTTTGTTTGGCCTTCCAAAAGAGGACACGACTAGAAATCAGTGGTTTAAGTTGTATTTACAACACTGTTCCAAGAACAGTTTAACCTAAATATTCAGATGTGTCCAGCACATTTAACTGTCCAGGACTGTTTCCTGATCCTGTCTGACTCGCAGACTGTAGTAATGTTTTTATATATAAAAGAATTTGCACTGACGATCAAACGCGAGTTGTTGGGCTTGTAGAGTAGCACTTGTGTTTGTTCATTCTCAGATACAAATGCAAGCCATGGTTTTATGTTACGTGGTGCGATGCAACGCGTTAAAAAGGACCGTAGAAGTCATATAATCCGTCATTATTATGTCCCCACTGGATGCAACAAATGCCTCGGTCATAATGGGTTTTCATGTTTTGTCTCGCCGGACACGGCATCACAATATGGCAAGGGGCGTAACATTTCCCTCACACGCTTGAGGTATTCGGCCAATCACAACGCACTGGATAGCTGACCAATCAGAGCACACCTCGCTTTTCAAACCGATGAGCTTTGTAAATATCGACGCATTTCAGAAAGGCGGGGCATAGAGAAGAAACAATAATGTACAGTATGTGGAAAATAATGTGTTTTTTGAACCTTAAACTGCATAAACACATTTCATTACACCAAATACACAAAATAATGTTATTTTTAGCTGTTGACAGTAAAAGATACTGCAGGACTTCAGAGTGTACAACTCAATTTGTGTTTGTGTATTATCAATCTTCAGTAATCTCACTCATTTTTAATTTAACCAAATGTAAAAAATGTTGTTGGCCAAAAAGAGACCTAATTACAAAGCTACAGTAAATATATTTAAACTTAGGATATTTCTTGTTGCGTTATGTTATTTGTGTGTAAATGGGGAGTATATTGTGTAAGAATGTATATGTATATGAAACAAATTAAAAGATTTTGGAAATGTATTTTGTTTCTCAGTAAGCATTTTGTACAGGATCTTTAATCTTTGAAGCCGCAATTTGGTAAGAAACGATTAGTTATTAATCTTTTAAGTAAACGTGTAATTTAGAAGCATATTAGCTCATCTATGGTATAATATATAGCACCTCTAATGGTTCTGTATAACACAATTTGACAAATGTGCTATAAAGCTTCTTATCTTTAAGAATATGTGCCATATAGTACCAAACGAGGTGTCCCTATGATTAAAAGCCAAAGAACCACTGTTGAACACCATTTTTGAGAAAAAGTGCTACATGACACCTCTTATGGTTCTACACAGCACCATTTGACAAAGTGCTATATGACACCTCTAATGGTTCTACATAGCACCATTTGACAAAGGTGCTAATAGCAACTGTAAAAATAGGTGCTAAATAGCACTAAAAGTGGTTCCCATATGATTACGAGCCAAAGAACCGCTTTTAGTGCTATATAGCACCATTTTTTTTAGAGTGCATGATGACGGCCCTGAACCACACAACATTGAATAAGAGCAGGAGAACATGTATCTGACTGCTGCTGTGTCTGATCCAAACATTTGTGTGCTGCTCTCCATGAGCATGGCTATCTGTAAAACACTGAAACAGAGTAAAACATTTTACAATTCATTTTGTCGCACTGCATTCATATGTTTACAATTACATGCTAATTTTTGTCATAGCTTCGGTACTTGTGGGGTGTAGTGGCTAAAGCCACTAAGCTGGTCAGACAAAAAGCTTGCTGGATCAATTCCGCAGGCGTCACCACGGCTGTTCTTTAATCAGGTGCTGCCAGAGGGATTTGGGGTCCCTGTATTAAGAGCACTGTAAGTCACTTCGGATAAAAGTGTCTGACAAATGAATAAATGTAAATGTGATTTTTGTAAATCCTTTTTTGTGTCTTGGGCACAAACGCTCAAAGCAGTTTATTTCTTCAAGGTACTACTATAATATAAATGCATGCATATATTTCATACAGTTTCTATTTGGGGGGGTTTAAAGGGTTAGTTCATCCAAACATAAATTCAGTCATTATTTACCCGCCTCCACACTGTTCAATCCTTGTTTGTTTTTTTCCTGAACACAAAAGGTGATTTTGGTCAAGTTTGTCCTGCTGGTTTCTGTTCATACAATATCAGTCAATGGAGCCTGACTTTCAGAAGCTTCATGACTTTATTTGATGATGTTTTTGAAGCTTCTGAAACTCGGGCTTCATTGACTGATGTTGTATGAACAAACCAGCAGGACAAACTTGACCAAAATCACATCCTCAGTGTCTTTTGGTCTTTCTCTAGATGTTCTCACTGGCTCTGGGCTCACTGAGGATGAAGAGACCACAGCAACATCCGGCCCAGATGAGTAAGGGCAGGTGGAGTGATGGAGCGTCTCATCCATGGCACTGGACCATTTCCAGGATGCTACTGTGGACTTCTCCATCCTCACTGCTCACACCAGTCTGTGGACATTTCAGATCATACAAAAATGCACAAACACAATACAAAAGCAGTCATTTTAACAGCACAATGTCATTTGATTTCTGTATTAGAAGTAACAGAATGATCTTACTTTATATTTTTGTTTCAGGTTTTCCCTTTTTTTACACAAATGCTGCCATCACCTTTCCTTGCAGGTCCTGCTCCACCACAAAAGCTCTGCAGCAAATGGAATCAAGAATCAGAAAAGTGCTGTGATAACTATGTTTGAAATTACAATAATTAAAATAAACTACAACTTAACTACAACAAATATTTAAAAGATGTTTTATTAATTTCTGTAGAATACTCACTCAAAGCCTTTGATGGCAGCATTCCTTCATCAGTCACTCTGCACCAGATAAACACACGTGTGTCTCATCTGTCCCTGTAACATCCAGACAAGATTCAAGTTACCTCTGTGATTTATCTGCTCAATACTGCATTTACATGTTGTGTTAACTTGCTTTTTATCTAACACAAGTGCTCCACAATTGATCAACAGTACTAATGGACAAATAAAATAGATAACTTATGTTTAGTTACTGTAGATTTGTTTATTTACATTACTTCCATTCATCTAAAGCAGTGTTGACAACAGTGAATTCTACAATAATAGCACACATTCATCACTCAGATGTCTGTTCATGTTGTGATGTGCTCATCTGCAATTCTTTTAGAACATTTTCCTGTTCTAGGTCTAGTATCTTACACCCTTAACAATTGAACAGTTGACTCTACAGTAGCTTAACAAATGTGATTTTAACACAAGGAACCGTGTTTTTGATTTCTAATAGCGTCTGGGAACATGATGTCAGCAACGCAATGCATTTTGGGACTTGGGGACATGGTATGTACTGTACTGGATTGATAATAGACGGTTTTGTTTGCTTTTTACAGCTAAAAATACATTACAATGGTGAAAGCTTGTTGTGTAATTAACTGCCATAATCGCACTCACGACTGGCTTGGAAAAATAATTTCAAATGGAGTGTGATTTTTCAGCTTTCCCGCCTGAAACAGCACCTTGGAAACACGCCGGATAGCTCACCTCAGGGTTCATGTGGAGATGGTGATTGGATGTGTACGCACAAAGTACACCACACTACATGGAATTGTACCAGTCAGCATGGTACTCCCATGTCAAGGTGAAGACATGACATTCCTGGACAAGATCGTGTGCCGGGGCTCAGCCCCAGACGGCCAGGCCCAATTTAAACCCTGGTCTTATGTAGCATGACGTTACAGTGTGCATGAATGGTCACGTAACACGCGCTTTCGGTCTTGTAGTATGAACGAACATCTGCATATGATTGGAACTCCTCACAGCTCCCGCGCTACTCTCCATTGGAAATAAAGGACATTCGGTCTGTCATTTGTCGGAGATAGTGAAAAGCCAACTTGAAACGGAGTGGAAATGCCAGTATGACGAGGACGTTTTCATTTTAAAACAAAAACACACAGTTGTAAACTGTAGTTACAGCTACGGGGGCTGGGACGCATTCACACTAAATCCTCACGTGTGAGCCACATCTCTGAGTGTGGCACGTGCCACAGACCAACTGTGCAGACCTAATCGGATATGAAAGGTAACAAGCAGCAGACTGCTCCGTACATTTTCGCATCGCTCTGGCGGATGTCAAACACGATCGATCTACGCCGCGCTGCTTCTAATCGAGCACACTTAGGCTGCAGGCTTATGGCTCACTGACACTGATGAGATTAACCCCTTATGCCAAGTTCACACTGCACGATTTTAGCCCGATTTTTCACTCGCCGACAAGTTTTGCGAAATCGCCGACAAATGCCCGAAATCGGAGGCAAATCGGTGCTCGTTCACGTGAGTGAAAGTCACGCAGTGTGAATTATCAAAGACACTATCTGAATCGCCGACACCCGTGAAATATTTGGCATACTAAATATCTGGAGCTGTCGGTGATTCACAATCCTGCTGTGTGAAATGAGTTCTGACTGAAAAACACCATCGGCGATGACCTACAGCCAATGAGAGAGCACGATACAGGGCAGCGGGAAGTTCAGGGAGGAGCTATAAATGTAATTTGCGGACCAGTGTTGCCAAATCCGCAATTGCCGCCGGTTGTTTTTCATGTCAGCAGGTTGAAGCGACCCCAATAACGTGATATTTAGGCCCTGGAATGCTAATTGTACCAGGAGAACCCCGCCAAAAAAAATAATAATAATAATTTTACCCCGAACCGATTTTTACTGGGGACCCCCTCGAAAGCAATTGGACTATTTTCAAGCTAGTTTTGAGTAGTAATTGGGCGGATTTTGTTGCGAAAACCTGGCAACCCTGCACCAGACAGAGTTATCGGTGATTCTCCCTATTGTAAAGTCCTGCACTGTGTAACCTCCTGTCGTCATTTCATCATGCAGTGTGAACACAGCAACAACTGAATGCTACCCCAGATAGTCATTCAGTGTGAAACCAACAGTGATGCGACGTCTTTGAAAATCGTGCAGTGTGAACTCGGCATTAGGTATCGAAATTTTGGTACCGAACGACGTCAATACTCGATGGTATCGAGGCAATTCGGTCGGTGCCTAAAAAGTATCAAACTCGATACCCAGCCCTAATCATGTTTGAACCAGGAAAATTGTTTAAGATTTGAATTCCCAGCCCTCCAAGCAACTACTATATTATTCAAACAAAAGTTAAGGATAATATTGGGGTGAGAGGCATCAAATTTGCATGGAAAGTGATCTATCGCTTCATCCATAACCATGTTGAAATCTCCTCCTATGATAATATACAAGCTTAAATTCAAACAGAGAATCAGAAATTTCAGAGAGTAATTTGTTGTTTAGGGATAACCATACACATTGAACAAAATAAACAAAACATCATTAATGTTTAGAACAACTGCAGTGTCCGTTTGAGTCTGTCTTTACCTTTATAGCTTTGCCAGGTAGGTTGTTAAACAGTATTGCCACTCCTGCAGAATGTGTAGAAGCACGACTGAAAACTATTTTGTCTCCACATTGACTCGTCCAGAACTTCACATCATCAGGGTTGGAGTGCGTTTCTTGCAAAAACATACAATGTGAGTTTTTACCTTTGCAAAAAAGAAAGCAAGCTTTTCTTTTGATAGAGTTATGGAGACATCTTGCATTTAAAGAAATACAGGAAAAATATGATATCACTGAAAACATTGAACAAATAAGAGCAACAACAATAAAATAAAACAAATAAATGAATGAATAAAAGTAAATATGAAATAAGAAAAGACGAACAGTCAAATACGTTAAATTAACTGTGCTCTATAGAACACAAAACAACGTTTCTCTCAAACCGAGCACTGTAACGAGATCTCGCTCAACAGCAAAAACATAGCAACAACTTAACACTTATCAACAAGGAAGGCGAATGTGAGCGATTGTTAAAATCATCCGTCCCTGACAATCCGGGCGCCATGTAGCCATTGGGGCCACGGTAGTATCATGCTTTCTTCCCTGCAGCTCTAGCTTCACTGATCATCGGCCATAGCGCAGCGCGGGCTTCTCTGTCTCCCTTGGATAAATCTTCGGTGAACTTTATTCCCCTGAGTTTGCAGACATCCGAGACTTTGGTGGAGCGCCAGAACTCGTCTCTGTGTTTCCGCATGCAGAACTGAATGATAACCTGCTTGGATTTATCCTATGGAAGCATATAGGTAGCGAAATTCAATTTAAAATGCAATATGGCAATGCAATATTCAAAATGGCATTGTATGTCTGTATTTAAATTTACATTTTCCATTACCCATACGTGCAAAGTTTGGTGCAAAAGTAAAATGAAAATTAAATTATATAATTTACATTTGCCATTTCCAACAGTAGTCTTAATATGTAAATTGCATGCACATTTTAACGCTTTATAAGTTGCGAAATGAAAATGAAAATGTATAACACAAATTTATTTGATATGTGTAACATGTCCAAGCAGAAATGGTAGCATAATGATCATTTAAATGCTATTTGTCCTAAATGCATTTAGACTAACAGTTAGAACACTTAGGATTGCATTTTCATCATGACGCCGTGGGATATTTCTAGCAAAATTCAATTTAAAGGCATTCCGAGCTGACCACGCCCACCCTCCGTCAATCATTGCTTCAAGGCAAGGATTGGCGGAAGCTTGTTACGTTTGGATCGTTTGAAACATGGCGGCTGGAGATCTGATAAGATCGTTGAATTCACTGGCAGATGAAGTGGAGCTGAACAGAGAAATATATGAAGCGTATTCCATGCTAAAATCAAACGTTCGAACGACCGACCGATCGATCGTATGGCGGTCGGACGGTTTAGTTGCAACATGCACTCATCTCACTGATCGTGACGTCTGCGTCTGCCACATTACTGTTCGTATGCCTGAACGTGACGTCTTCGTGACATCTGCGTCTACCTGAACATGAGGTCTGTGTTTGCTGCAAGGGTTTCAAGCACATTCCATACACTTATTTGAATTTTATTATACCTATTCGTTCTCTATTATTGTTTTCACTTATCCTCAAAATAATTAGCAATTAACTTTTTACCTTTCTTATGTATAGCTTTTTATTCCAAAAAGTAAATATTTATACACATTATATAAAAAAATTCTGTATGACATTGCTTCTTGTCCACATATCCACAGATACTTATGAAGAAATCATAAAAATAAGTTGTTCTAGCATGTATTCACCACTAGGAGTCTCTAGACCAACACAAAAGAACGCATTTTTAAGCATTGCTATATTTCGGGCTAATTTAACTAACATAAACAATATTTGTATTTTTTTATTTTGGAGTTGTAATATTTAGTTTTATAGTTTAATATATAGAATAAAAAGTGTTTTTACGCTCTTTAATTTGTACTGAGATAATTCGGCAGTAGTGGCATATGAACCAATGATATTTTCCTTTTTAATATTTGCAGCAAGAAATAAACATGAATATTTGAATGCATGTTAAAAAAATCTGAACAATTTAATCCAAACGAATGTCTCATGAAATCGATCAATCAGAGTTTAAAAAAACGTGGCACTAATGCCGCTGTAGGCTATTTGTACTGAATGCAAACACAAATTTGGCACAGCTGCCAAAAAAACAAACAAACAACAACAAAAAAAGTAAAAAATAAATAAAAGTAATAAAAAATAGTGAGGGATATTTGAATTATTCGTTAATAAACTATAAAACATTCGTTAATGTCCTCCAGCAAAGGACATTTCAGCTTCGACTCTCGGCACAAACGACCAGGGGTGCGTTTCCCAAAACGACGGAACTTGCAACCATAGTTGCTTTTGGGAAACGCACCCCAGATATACGCTTAATAGCACACATTTATCTAGGTTACAGTTTTAATTAATATGGTGAAAAGCATGAAGTGTTTTTTTTTTATTCATAGATTTTATTTTAGGCAAGTCATGTTGAATTGAGAAGGCTACATTGATCAAACATATGCTCATCTCTCGCGCTCTCTCTCTCGCACACACACACACGATGCGAAAAACTCCACATTTGAAGTCAATAGCAAATACTTAAACTAATAACAAAACAGTAGCTGATTCAGAAGTGCCAGATTGTCATAGCAAAGTCAGAATTACCTCCTCGCCTAGGTTCACGAAACGGTCGTCCATAAAATGCATTGCTGTTCTGTTGTAAGTAATCTTAAAGATTACATCTACTTTCGGAAGGCCAAATAAAATGATTTTGCTTTCGCCTAGAAACACACAGCATCTCCCTGACATGGCTGCTTCAACACTAACTGCGGTTAGTGAAACCACGCCTTCTTTCTTTGCGTGCACATTTGGGCGGCATTATGCAAATATTTCCACATAGTGAGGTAGACAAGTGGGGGCGTGTTAGAACGAGCCGTTTTAGGGGGGCGTGGCAGAGTCTTAACTTTGATAAAGAATATCTCTTTGGTTTTGAGACTTTAGTCTTTGCAACTTCAGGGATCTTATCTATGCACAATCAGCTTGTAACACTCCAAAGAGAAAGGAAAACTTGAAATCGCATCATATGACCCCTTTAATGCGTGAGCCATCCAGTAATTTGTTCATTCAGTAACTAAGCAAGTGGCTGTATTTATAAATTAATCATTGAATCAATGACTTTCGCGAACGATTCGTTCACGAAACACCGCAAAACTCAGCATTTTGTTCGCGTACCCCCTCTGTCGCCTCACGTACCCAAGTTTGGGAACCACTGTTCTGCATTAAATATTTAGCTAACAACAGTCTGTTACCTAGCAACAGTGTATGATAACGTTAGCTCAGGCAATGTAGGCTAACATTCACAGGTGTAGACAGAAAATATGATTATCCTGACCTGAGCTAATTTACTGAATCAACCAACTGACATCTCCTTTCTTTCTTTCTTTTCATCCATGATGACATTGAAGTCATCTGTTGCTGCTTCTGGCGTTTCATTGCTGACTGTGCCGCAATCGCGATACCCGATCATTACAACTTTCAGTGAGCTATTTTTAGAGTGTGCACGCGACGTTCCTGGACGCGGACGCGCGTCTGTGCCCTGCTCGGTCCTGCTCCTCCGTGGCGATGACGGCGTGCGGTTAAAAAAATCATAACAAATGAATTTGAAAGTGGGGGGGGGGCACAAACGTGATTTTGAAAAGTGGGGGGGACATGTCCCCCTTGTCCCCATTGGAAATTACGCCCCTGCCTAAAATAATGCTCAACCATTTCCTGCATCCTGCTGTACTTCCCTGAATAAGTATTTAAAGGTGTTGTAGGCTAATAGTCGTTCTGAGTAATAAATTGAAAAAGCTCCCACATGTATATGACTAAACAAAATAACATGCAGTTTAATTGAGGTTCTGTTATAAATGTGTCTATTAGAAACATTAAATTAAATTAATTAATTATACAAAAAATTGTTTGAAATTAATTAAGACTTCCCGAGTTTTTGAACGGAAAGTCCTGAATGACTGTTATTAAAGGTAATTTAATGAATTTTAATGATTTTCAATGCTCTGCAGAAACCGTGCCTTTGTTGGAAATGTAAATACATTATTTGAATTATGTTTAATTATGTTATAACTCTTTTCAGTAACAATATTTCATATTAAGAGAGTGGGGCACTTGACAAGTGCATCATTGGGGAGAGAGGAATGTCAGGGATACATACTCGTTTAGGCTCCACGAGTCATTGTGCACATGAGCCCACACATTTTTGCCGTTTATTATTGTAACAGGTGGTATGCAATATGCATAACACTGATAATGCAGGATATGCTGTTCATGCATAGGTAACGTTTAATGTAAGACTGTCAAATCGATTAATCGCATCCAAAATAAAAGTTGTTTATATAACATACGTTTGTGTATATTTATGTATATATAAATGCACATGCATACATGTCTGTGTATATATCAGAAATATTTACATGTGTGTGTACAATATATATAGAAAATCATTTGACAGCCCTAGTTTATGACAATAGTCATGACAACGCTGGGGCACATATTAGTCAAGTCACAGCATACATATTAAGATAAGTATGTTTGAGAGGTAACGCGTCTTTTTCTTACCAAATATAAAATAATTTTAGATGCAAGTTAATAATATGAATATGAGTGCTTTAACGTGAGCAACACAATGAAAATGGACGCTGCCTATAGGCTAATTCTGCCACGTGACACCACATTTATTTGCGTTAAAGATTCTTTTCTCGACAAAAAGTGTTTCCAAAAATGTTTTTGCGACATTTGAAGTATGGATATAGAATTTATGCGCTAAAGTTAAACGGAAAAAGATAATGTCGACACATGATTTTATCTATAAATGGCATTTCCATCAGCTATATCGGTAAAAATTTTGAAGCGCTAAATATTGGATGGAAACCTGGCTTTAGACGTCATGGAGAGAAGATGGACTTGTGAGCTGGCTTGCTCCCCGCCGTAGAATCATAACTGGAAGTTGCTTACTGAAGATATTCGTTTTACTGTTCTGCCCTCTTATCAAATGCCCTGCTTGATTTGGCAGACAACGCCTTCCAACAACAACAGACGCAAGGAATCTTTTCTCCAGCTTTACTATCGATCTTGGAATAACATAAAATTAATGTGCCTTCGGATCAACTTAAATCGGGGAATGATAGCAGCCATAATCGCATAGTCTTCTCTGGGTGCTACTGGAGCTTTGATTCATGATTATGACGTCGTTATATAAGGACTCTACAACCTTACATGCAGTACCCAACTTTGAACAGAAGGGAGCGCCTAACTATAACCTTTAAATTAGACTAAATATCAAATATGTGGTTAAATAGCGTTTTGTTGTATACATGTTACTCCAAACTGCCACAGTACACATACTTCATTTTAGCTGTGCTGATAGAGTAGGAGGTGCCTAGCATGAAATTGCCAAATTTTCTTGACTCTGAATGCATGCAACTCCAAATTGCTACACTAAAATGTTTTTATATAAAGGTTACACATAGGTGAGGTCCCTTATAAGAATTTGTTATTTTTTATTTATTGGAATGGATAAATGTACAGTTTTATTACTCTATATGTGAAATAATTGCATGCTCCTAAAAAATCATAGAGCAAAATGTTTTCCATTGATTTACTCATAGATTTTAGAAACAACATTTTTTTTTACTTACTAGATTACACTTCTCTATGAGCCTCTTAAGTGAAATAATGGAGCATATCTCTAAATTCCCTCAGTAAAATGGCTTCATATAAAGTGTGCATATGATCTGAAATGTCCGCTATAATAACTGACCATTCATGTCTTCTACTTTACAGAAATTAGGTCTTTATGGCCTTCTAAAGTGTAATAATGTCCCATATCTCGAAAACGCTAGTAAATGGTTTTATATGAGGTGTGCATACAGTATGGGATGTCCCGAATAAGAACCAACCATTGTTTTTTTCTACTTAATAGAAATGTGGTCTTTATAACCTTCTAAAGTGTAATAATGTGTCATATCCCGAAAACACTGCAGTTAAATGGTTTTATAGGAGGTCTGCATATAGTATGGGATGCCCCATATAAGAGCGGACTATTGGGTTTTACTACTTATTAGAAATGGGGTCTTATAGGCCTCTGAAGAATAATGTCCCATATCTAAAAAACTCTGCAGTAAAATGGTTTCATATGAGGTGTGCATATAGTATGGGTCGTCCTTTATAGGAACTGACCATTGTTTTTTTCTAAAAAAAAAAAAAAAAAAAAAAAAACATAATTAAAATGGTGTCTAACATAACCTCCACTGTAGTCCCGCCCCCAAAGTGGATCAATTGCATGCTTTGAGACTTCACTCCTTGAGCATATAGCAAGCAACTCAAAAAAAGAAAGGTAAACATATCATACAGTGGGGCAAAAAAGTATTTAGTCAGCCACCAATTGTGCAAGTTCTCCCACTTAAAAAGATGAGAGAGGCCTGTAATTTTCATCATAGGTATACCTCAACTATGAGAGACAAAAGGAGAAAAAAAATCCAGAAAATCACATTGTAGGATTTTTAAAGAATTAATTGGTAAATTCGTCAGTAACATAAGTATTTGTCTAAAAACAACCACAAAAAAAAAAAAAAACAAACCAAAAAATCACCTACAACAAGCAAGATTTCTGGCTCTCAGAGACCTGTAACTTCTTCTTTAAGAGGCTCCTCTGTCCTCCACTCGTTACCTGTATTAATGGCATCTGTTTGAACTTGTTATCAGTATAAAAGTCACCTGTCCACAACCTCAAACAGTCACACTCCAAACTCCACCATGGCCAAGACCAAAGAGCTGTCAAAGGACACCAGAAACAAAATTGTAGACCTGCACCAGGCTGGGAAGACTGAATCTGCAATAGGTAAGCAGCTGGGTGTGAAGAAATCAACTGTGGCAGCAATTATTAGAAAATAGAAGACATACAAAACCACTGATAATCTCCCTCGATCTGAGGCTCCACACAACATCTCACCCCGTGGGGTCAAAATGATAACAAGAACTGTGAGCAAAAATCCCAGAACACACAGGGGGCCTAGTGAATGACCTGCAGAGAGCTGGGACCAATGTAACAAAGGCTACCATCAGTAACACTGTGCTGCCAGGGACTCAAATCCTGCAGTTCCAGACGTGTCCCCCTGCTTAAGCCATTACATGTCCAGGCCCGTCTGAAGTTTTGCTAGAGAGCATTTGGATGATCCAGAAGAGGATTGGAGAATGTCATATGGTCAGATGAAACCAAATAGAACTTTTGGTGAAAAAAAAAAAAAAAACTCACTTTCGTGTTTGGAGGAGAAAGAATGCTGATTTGCATCCAAAGAACACCATACCTACTGTGAAGCATGGGGGTGGAAACATCATGCTTTGGGGCTGTTTTTCTGCAAAGGGACCAGGACGACTGATCCGTGTAAACGAAAGAATGAATGGGGCCATGTATCGTGAGATTTTGAGTGAAAACCTCCTTCCATCAGCAAGGGCATTGAAGATGAAACGTGGCTGGGTCTTTCAGCATGACAATGATCCCAAACACACCGCCCGGGCAACAGAGTAGTGGCTTCGTAAGAAGCATTTCAAGTCCTGGAGTGGCCTAGCCAGTCTCCAGATCTCAACCCCATAGAAAATCTTTGGAGGGAGTTGAAAATCCGTGTTGCCCAGCGACAGCCCCAAAACATTACTGCTCTAGAGGAGATCTGCATGGAGGAATGGGCCAAAATACCAGCAACAGTGTGTGAAAACCTTGTGAAGACTTACAGAAAACGTTTGACCTCTGTCATTGCCAACAAAGGGTATATAACAAAGTATTGAGATGAAATTTTGTTATTGACCAAATACTTATTTTCCACCATAATTTGCAAATAAATTCTTTAAAAATCCTAGAAAGTGATTGTCTGGATTTTTTTTCTCATTTAGTCTCTCATATTTGAGATATACCTCTGATGAAAATTACAGGCCTCTCTCATCTTTGTTTAAGTGGGAGAACTTGCACATTGGTGGCTGACTAAATACTTTTTTCCCCACTGTATATCATTGGAAAGCTGAGATTCTTGTGATTCGAATTATGCATTTTAAGATGCAATCAATACAGCAGGTACAATTAGTGTCTTTGTCAGACCACCAACAACCAAATAAACAATTACAAAACTGAAGGAACGGCTATGAAGCCTCCTGTTAGTCCACTAATTCATAACATTCCAACAAAATTGTAGTTGTTGTAGTTACACTGTAAAGAGTCCAGACTATCCAATTCAGTGAAATATTTAGTCCATAATACATTTATATGTTGATAAACATCCACGGAATGTAGTAGTATCATTTCAAATTAGCTGATAGAGCAATCAAATATTCTGCGCATTCTGAAGTATAGTTTGTTTTCACATGTAAACATTACGGATTTATTGATGTCAAAATGGCCGCTGACCTCTGCCCTTTAGATTGACACCTCACGGCTTTAGCAGGACGTACAACTGTCCAGTGTTGCCAACTTAGCCATTTTGTTGCTAATTTTAGCAACTTTTCAGACTACCCTAGCAACTTTTTCTTCCAAAAGCACCTAGCAACAAATTAAGCTATTTTTACATTTTATTTGGCTACCTTTAGCAACTTTTGATACGTTACTCAAACAATAGATAAAAAGGCAACCCTGTAACTCGAAAACCCAAAATACAATGTGTAATTTAAAATGCAGGACAAAAAGTGTTCAATAATTCAATGTTGTATATAAAGTTATTTGTATTTTAACATTATATTATGCATTTATATTATTTGATAATTGACAATCCTCACCGTTCTAAATCTAATTAACATAACATATATTTTTTGCTGATATTAATGTCGTGACACAATTTCGCGTCGTGATTAGGTAATGACGTCATTGCACAATAACATCACAACATCATTTAATAACTTTTAGCAACAAATCGACTTCCTTTAGCAACTTCCCACGAAAATTAGTTGGCAAAACTGAACTGTCATGCACAGAAGTCCGTGCGTAATGGATTATCGTGACTCCTGCTTCTGTGCATAAAGAGCGCTTTGAGAGAGTTTACAGTTCACGATGGTTAGAGGTGAAAAATGGCGAAGAGAACGACAAAAACAAACCTTTTGCCCTAAGAATTGTTGACCCCATGTTCAGCCATTGAACCAAGGAGATGTTTTTGATGGAGGAGACGTCACTCTCAACACGAAAGTGTTTATTAATATTACATACCGTACATTTATATTATTATACATATTTACTGTTATTAGCATATTTTAACCGTATATTGAGGTAGTGTTTGTGTTTTTGGTTTCCTTCTAACTTCTGTCATGTGTGTGTTGTGTTTTTTGATGTGTTCCTGTTAACGTCGTCCTGTTGTGTGTTTGTGTGTGTGTGTGTGTTTTATGTGTTTGTGTTTTGAGGTGTTCCTGCAAACTTCTGTTGTGTGTGTGTTTTATATATGTGTTTGTGATTTGAGGTGTTCCTGCTAACTTCTGTCATGTGTGTGTGTGTGTGTGTGTGTGGTGTGTGTGTTTTTGTGTGTGTGTGTTTTGAGGTGTTCCTGCTAACTTCTGTCGTGTGTGTGTGTGTTTTATATATGTGTTTGTGATTTGAGGTGTTCCTGCTAACTTCTGTCATTTGTGTGTGTGTTTTATATCTGTGTTGG
>JADLZN010007472.1:0-16089 GCA_018155175.1 Sinocyclocheilus anophthalmus
AATCAATTAAAAATCGTCAATGAATAAATTTAGTTTATAAACAAAGAAATGTAATTTAGTGCCACTTTTAGTGTTAATGTTTTTTCTAAATGTCTTTTTCATGCAATATGGCACTCCTTTATTATGCTACCTTTTTTTTCTTTTCTCTTTCCGTCTTCTTTAGCCGAGCAATCAAAACCAACCAAGACCTCCTACCAGACACTCCATGGACGAACATCCTGTACGATGACTTCTGGGGCACTCTGCTCACCCACAGCGGCAGCCACAAGTCTTTCCGCCCCCTCTGCACCCTCTCTTTCCGCCTCAACTATGCCCTGGGCAGCTTGGACCCCTGGGGCTACCACCTGGTCAATGTGGGCCTGCACTGCTGCGTCACTGCACTCTTCACTGCATTCTGTCACCCCCTGCTGGGTGGAGGACCATGGACCCTATTGGCGGGTCTGCTCTTCGCCTCTCATCCCATACACACTGAAGCAGTAGCTGGGGTGGTGGGACGAGCAGATGTGGGTGCAGCTTTTTGCTTCTTGTTGTCCCTGATCTCTTATGCACAGTACTGCCTTCTGAGGGCCAACGCAGTGCACTCGAGCAGGGTTGTATGGCTGAAAGCGTTGTGGCTGTCTGGGAGTTTGGGTGCTGCTGCGGCTGCCTTGCTATGGAAGGAGCAGGGAGTGACTGTTCTGGCCATTTCAGCCATTTATGGAACCCTGTGTTGTGCACGTCTAAGACCCAGCAAAGCGGTATATGGGGCTGCAGGTGAGAACTGTGCTCATTGTGTGAATCTGCTGAAAGGTCCAAGCAAAATGGGCACAGGGCTCTGAGGTGGTACAAAATAAACATGTCCGATAACTTATAACAAAATAGTTTGTAAGATTATGAGTTAGATATCCAGAGTCTGATGAAAAGGGTATTCAGCTTAAAATCTTGAAATGCTAGAAACTTCAAAGGTCTACCCATCCTGAAAACATATTTTAGTAAATGTAAGAAAAATTTACAAGAGAGTGGTCTTTAGGTTATGTTTATAATAAAACTGGAACGTACATACTGAGGCGTGCCATTTCCAAAAAAAAAAAGTTAAAATCAGGTGGAATTCATGGTACTAAAAGCTATAATTTTTTTTGTTAATGGAAAATAGAATATAATGTAAAAAAATAAGAGATTTAAAAAAATATAATGAAAATGAGAAAATGTACATGGGAAAATAAACTAAAATAACGTTAAGGGGGGGGTGGGCGTCATGTGACACAGCAGCCAAATAGCTTATGTTTTTAAATTTTTAATTCGAAAACAGCCCCAAATCGCATTGAACTAATCATGAAATATCTTGATTTCACATAGTTAGTTGATCTATAGTGGTGCGATGGTCCAAGTAGCATAATAAGAATTCTATTAAAAGGGGTCGTTCCCCAAAAATGAAAAAAATTGAGGCCTGCGTTTAACTCACCCCGAATGCATCCTAGGATGTATAGGACTTCTCTTTCAGGGACAAAGTCAGTTTGAGTTATATTAAAAATGTCTTTGATCTTTCAAGCTGCTTCATGGCACTCAGCGGGTGTTGCATTGCTTCAGTCCAAAAGAAGGTAAATAAAAAGCGCCCATCCATTAAAAAAAAAAAAGTGTCTCACACGGGCTCCGGGGGGTGAACAAAGGCCTACTGTAGCGAACTTATGCATTTTTGTATGAAAAATATCCATATTCAAAAAAGGTACACAATTTGAACGGGGATTTAAAATCAACGAACAAAAACTATGAGCTGTCTGTATACTCTACAAAGCTATCGTTAAATGTTACTTTTTATCCATTATTTATGATGACTAATGGGAATTTTTGTGCAATCTCGACTCACCCCGTTTCCAGACAAGGAATACAAGGGTAATCTTACAAGACCAGGGACTCTGTGCCAGATTGCCAACCCAAAGCACATTATGGGATCTTTATCATGGCCTTCTTTGCCCATGTCTCGGCCTTTATTGGCTGGTAATCTGATGGGGGGGGGGGGGGGGGGCCTGGAAACAAGAGGGGCGACAGGGAGAGATTACAAATCCTCCAGATGGCCACGAGCGCATGGGAATGCAAACAGAGGGAGAAAAAGGAGGATGAGGAGGAAGAGTAGAGAGGAAAGGAAACCATGCCCTCACTTCCTCTCTTTCTCTTTATCAAAGCACTTTCACGTTTACTCTTAGTCCCATGGTGTAAAATCGGCTCATTGGCTTTCAGTGTTTCAGAGGGGCCTCATTAAATGCAGAAGGAACGTTCAACAATAAAAGATCCCACAGGATCTTCTGAAATGGTTTTTGAACAGCGAGGTTCTGACTTTGAATATTTAATGCCACACGTCTTAGACTTTAAATTCATGCGGTAATGAATGTGTATCAGGGTAATGAAAACAGATAGGGCGCCCTTATTGATATTCCAGAGGCTACAAACACCCCTGATATATGATATTGCTTTGATTTGAGCAGAATGCGGTGTGAGTCTAAAACAATACGCTGTAGATTAGTTTTGAGGTTTGGCCATATGAGCGCACAATGCAGATAGAGGGCAGTTTTTCATCCCATTTGCTCTCTAATCGGACTGAGATGAGATAAAGCTCGGGTGATTGTCTGGAATGCATTCTACCCTTTTTCTGCATAGCACATGGCTGCTGGTTTAGCGCAGGATCTCCACACCACCAGCCAACCTGTCTTATTCCAGAAAAATTAGAAAATGCTAATTTTATAATTGAACTTTTAGTGGGAAAATGCAAAAAGTTGGAAGACTGATTAGCGAGGTAAATTAATCTTTCAAGCTTCCCGAGAAATGCTTCGGAGTCTCTTTTAAGGTAATTCAACGATGACATTATTGATGAGACAATATTTTGGCTCATTTGTCTCAATGTTGTGCGTGTGGGAAGATTTGCTTATAACAGTCAACAATTTGATTAATGTGTCTGCATGTTTGCTGTGACAGGAAATTCAGCTGTGAAAGGATGCCATGGATCTCACATTTCCATGAATACAGTTCATTTCTGGTGTGTAATGACTTTTAGATGCATGATCTGTCTGAGGTGTTATATATAATTGATGTTATTTAGACTGTAGGTAGCATCTACTGTGATGAGCTCTAACCTTTTTTCGTGATGTTAAAACTGAAAGGATCCTGATTTGGAATTTGGGCGAGTGTCACAATGGAGAGGCTGTAAACACCAAACCCTCTCAGTATGAGTGGCTGATTAGGCAGCGCTAAAAAAAAGCACGTCCATTTGTCCTCTGCAGCGAGGAGTTCAGTTCATCAAACGTTCATCCCTCCCAACGACCTGGGACCATTTCTGTTGGATTGGGCATTAAAATTACGAGTTATTTGTTTGTTTTAGTGAATTCTTTTTTAATTTAGTTACGGAGTTACAAAACCACACCGCCTTATGCAGAGAAACTTTATAAAGATGAGAAGATATTTTCCTGCAAGGGACAATTGTGTTTGGTGGTGAATTGGTCCTTCAAATCTCAGTTATGAAGGGCCGTTAGGGCATCTCCAATATTAAGATTGGATTTGACGGTTAGTACAAAAGGCAGCGGGAACAAAAACAAAAGTGATGAAATAGTATACTCCTGTCAGTTCAGTTCATGGGCATGTCCGGGGAGCAGGGACTTATCGTGGCTTTAGTCCATAAGTTCTGACCCGTTGTGTGGAAATAAAGAAATCGAATATTTGTGCCATCTATTTCCTCAGTCTTTGAGCTCGGACGCACCAATATGCCACTCAGTCAACTATGTTGGTTGTTTTCTTTTTTGTGCAGAGGCAATTATCACAAAAAAGATTTTAATTTACACTCAAACGGGACTGTTTCCGTATTGTAGTATTACAGGTGCATCTCAATAAATTAAAAAGTTGTGGAAAAGTTCATTTATTCTGTAATTGCAACTCAAATGGGTGAACACGCGTGTATAAATAAATCAATGCACCACAGGAGGAAGTAGTTAAGTCTTGGTTCTGTTATAGTGTGATGATTTTTTGGCGTTCACACTATCAAAACCCACAAGTCACTATCTCAACAACTTAGAATTATGGGTGGACATGCCATCAGCTAACTCAAACTCAAAAAATAAACTGCAAAGGGTTTCCTGAGCCTTCAAAAAGGTCTTCAGTTGTTCACTAGGGATACACAACATGGGGAAGACTGCTGATCGACAGTTGTACCAGAAAGGTACAAATAATTGACCACACTCACAAGAGGGTAAAGCACAAAACATGCAGTACCAAAGAAGCTGGCGTCAACAGAGTTGCGTTATCCAGCATGTTACAGAAAGTTGAGCAGAAGGAAAAAAGTGTGGAAGGAAAAAGATGTACAACCAACCGAGAGTACCTCAGCCTTATGAGGATTGTCAAGTAAATTCGATTCAAGAATTTGAGTGAATTTCAAAAGGAATGGACTGAGGCTGGGGTAAAGGCATCAAGTGCCACCACACACAGATGTGTCAAGGAGTTTGGCTACAGTTGTTGTATTCCTCTTGCTAAGCCACTCCTGAAATACAGACAACGTCAGAGGCGTCTTACCGGGCTAAGGAGAAGAAGAACTGGACTGTGCACAGTAGTCCAAAGTCCTCTTTTCAGATTAAAGAAAATTTTGCATTTAATTTGGAAATCAAAGTCCCAGAGTCTAGAGGAAGAAGTGGAGAGGCACAGAAACCATGTTGCTTGAAGTCCAGTGTTAAGTTTCCCACAGTCTGTGATGATTTGGGGTGCAATGTAATTGCTGGTGTTGGTCCAATTGTGTTTTTTGAAAACCAACGTCACTGCACCCGTTACCAAGAAATTTTGGAGCACTTCATTTTTCCTTCTGCTGACCAGCTTTTTGAAGGTGCTGATTTCATTTTCCAGCAGGATTTTGGCACCTGCCCACACTGTCAAAAGCACCAAAAAAGTTGGTTAAATGACCATGGTGTACTTGACTGGCCAGCAAACTAACCAGACCTGAACCCCATAGAGAATAAGATATTGTCAAGAGGAAAATGAGAAGCACAAGAGACAAAAAATGCAGAGAGGATGAGGGCCCTGTCAAAAAACCCTGGGCTTCCATCCCAACTCAGGCTAGTGTCCAGAAAACTGAGTCACCCTCATGCCAACGCCGAATGAGGGGCAGTAATTAAAAACAAAAAGAGCACCTTTACTAAGTAGACAAAAAGCAAGAAGTCATTTTACAGTTCAGTAAATTAACATACTTTCCGGAAGGCCAACAATTCACTAAAAAATACTTTTTTTATTGGTCTTATGAAGTATTAAAATTTGTTGAGATAGTGAATTGGTGTATTTTTGTTAAATGTGAGCCAAAATCATCACAATTAAAGAACCAAAGACTTAAAATACTTCAATCTGTGTGCATTGAATTTACTTAATACACGAATTTCACAATTTGAGTTAAATTACTGAAAAACTGTTCGTGACATTTCTCAATTTATTGAGGATGCACGTGTAAGTATAATGCAAAGGGTGTTTTTCTTATGCGCCATGAGTGGTTTACTTTTAACTTTTGGTTTTTAGTATGATGGTCACATAAGCAGGTTTAGGATGTTTTTGAGTTTTTTAACCAAGTGCATTTTATTTGTGCTACTTTTACGGGACTTTATGGTAACGGGCTGTCCCGTACCCAAAAACTTCGATCTGAAATATGAAATCCGATTCCTACTATCATTTAAATATGATTATGAATTAAAAACAAAAATAGGTGACATAATAATATTAAAACAATTCAGTATTATGTGAAAATTGTCAGTATTTCACCACTCCAAAACATATTTTTCGAAGGCTAGTGTGCTTGTTACAAAGGCAACAAACAGTGTCAGCCATTTAATTCTGTGTTAAAATCTTAATGTAATTTCCACCATTGTTTTATCCATCTATAAATGCCATTAAACACAATACATTGTGCGAGATGTGGTGACATTTATATTGTGGTGGTATACTGTTATGAGATATGTCCACTTTTGATTGTTGTTAGTGGACAAATGAAAATTAGTGTTTTAAGAGAATGCACTGACAGATATATTTCATTCTCGTCATTTCTAGAGGAAGAACATGAGCTTGCTGGTCAGTCTAGCATGGCTGGTTGGTTTTGGAATGATTCTGCTAGCAGCTCGGTTTTACTGGATGGGCAACAAGCCTCCGAACTTCTCCAACTCGGACAATCCAGCAGCCGACTCACCTCATCTCCTGACCAGAGCGCTCACGTTCCTGTACCTGCCAGCTGTCAATGCCTGGCTCCTCCTCTGCCCTGACAAACTCAGCTTCGATTGGTCAATGGATGCTATTCCTCTGCTTAGATCCATCGCTGATTGGCGGAATCTTCAGTCGGTTTTGTTTTACTCAGGATTCTCTCTCCTGTCATGGTTTGGCTTGAGAAACCCATCGCTACAGTCCTCTAAAATTAGCGAAACCAATGGAAAATCACATATGAGCAATGGAAAGTCTGCAACTAATGGATACAGTCATAATCATGAAGACAATCATTACAGGGACTCAAACTCTCCCAAAAGAAATGGATATCATAAACCTCTCAGAGCCCCACAAAAATCTCTCCCAGCCACAGATAGTGTGGTGGTATTTTCCCTTGGGCTGCTAGTTTTGCCTTTCATCCCAGCCACTAATATGTTCTTCTACGTGGGCTTTGTGGTGGCCGAGCGGGTGCTGTACATCCCCAGTATGGGCTTCTGTCTGCTCGTGACCATCGGGTTAAGGAGCATGTTCATACGCTGCAGGTCGCGATGCTCCAGAGTGTTCTTGCTGAGCTGTGCTGCAGGGCTGGTGCTTCTCTTCAGCCTGAAGACTGTGAGGAGGAACCAGGACTGGCAGAGCGAGGAGATGCTGTACAGGTCTGGCATTGCTGTAAACCCTGCTAAAGGTGAGCTCAAATTTTGCAATATTAGATATGATAGTACTGCAAAAATAAATACTAGTGAAATTTCTTTCATTTGTTTCTCTTAGCTTGGGGTAACCTGGGTAATGTCCTGAAGAACCAGGGAAAGATGGCTGAGGCAGAGAGAGCTTATAGAAATGCTCTTTATTACCGTGGAAATATGGCAGATATGCTCTACAACCTGTGAGTACATAAACACATGTTTTTTTTTTACAACTACGCCAACACTTAAAAATGTCTGATGGGTGTTGCAGGCTAAAAAAATTTCAAAAAATATAATAATAAAAAAAAAAATATCAAGCCAATTGGCTTCTGAAAACCAATGATACTAACCCTTTTTTGAGAATTAACTTTACCTTTCGGAGTCTTTTTCTAGCAGTGACGTAACCAGCTGGTCTTAAGGTGATTTTTAGTGGATGTAAAACATTAATCATTGAAATGGTCTACTGATGTTTGACACCCAGAAAGTATATTTTATATGTTATATAGTATATTTTGTTATAGAATTATTTTTCATTCATGCATAACGTGCATAATGTTTTAATTGCTAAAGATTTATATTCCGTTTGAGTTCTTGGTATTTAAACAGAGTATTTAATTTTTAATCAGTTTTATTTCAATTTATTTTGGTAAACTGTCAAACTTTATTGTGTGAAATATTTTGCTTTTATTTATTTAGATGACACTTTAATGTCTACTTTTGTTTTGATTTGATTTGATTTGATTTGATTTAATTCGATTTAATTTCATTTGACCAGAAATAAGCAAACAAAGTAGATTGCATGGTTCACTGCACCGCTCTCTTTCTCGCTGTATTCACAGGACAGTATTTGGGGAGTGTTGGTTTTGTCAAGGTCATGCAGCACTTTATCTGAGCCAGTTTTCCATGGGATCTGACAGTAATCATTTAACGTGACTTGCAGGGCAGCAGACATCAACAGATGTACACAATATGGAAATGTGCCATAATATTGTTGATTACTCTAGTGCATTTAATTTTTATAAAGGTGGCCCCAAAATGGTAAACAGAAGTTAAAACATTTTGTAGGGGGAGAGACATACTTAGCATTCAGAAATCGAGACTGGGAGTTTGAGGAGCAGTGGAGGTGTTTGCTATATCTCTCGCTCAGGGCTTGTGTATGTGACGGGGATTTCATTAGTTCTTATTTGCAGGCTTTAAAAAGCGTGAGACCCCTCTAACACTCATTAACCCTGGAGAGGAGCAGAGACCTCAATGTTTCATCACATTCTGGTCCTCGCACAAACCTCTTACTTCACATATCACTTCTCAAGTTTAAAAGCAATGTGTGCTTTATTTCATGCAGTGGTTTGCTGCTGCAGGAGAGTGAGCGATTCTCTGAGGCTCTGCATTACTATAAACTGGCCATCGGGAGCAGACCGACTCTGGCCTGTGAGTTCAGCTCTTCAGTTTCACCATTTTGACCCTCCAAAGAGTCTGTTACTGGAATAAATGTCTGTTTTGGGTTTTCGTTTGTACAAGTATGTGAGGTTTTGGATAATTCAGTCTCTTTTTTTTTAAAATTAGTTCTCCCTTTTGTCCTCTTTCACAGCTGCATACTTGAACGTGGGCATCATCCTGGTCTCCCAGGGGAATGTCGAAGAGGCCAAGCGCACCTTTCACACTTGTGCTGACATCCCTGATGAGAACCTGAAGGACCCTCATGCCCATAAGAGCTCCGTCACCAGCTGCTTGTACAACCTCGGCAAGCTACTTCATGAGCAGGGCCAGCACGAGGTATTCATCAAAATCTGCAAGTACAACCAGTAGTGATGGCATGCAATGATGGGGGGGGGGGTTTATTGGGTGGAATGTTCCCCGGGTGTTCATAATTATCAAGTTCTCATTGCTCATATGACATGTTGTTTGTGATTGTCATCCTCAGGGGCGCTGGTCAAGTATAAAAGAGTCTGTGCAAAAAATGCCACGTGACAGTTGCCCACCTGCCGAGTTTGGTACAATAGTGAGGGTCAGTGTTACTCTCAGGGCATTCAGATGTTTTTGATGTAAGATTTAAAAAACCAACTTGCATAAAAACACTCTAAATTAAAATTTCTATGTAAAAAACTACAAACTTAATTAATTAAGTTAGGGGTATGTGCTCATCTTCAGGGATGTTGTTCGAACTGAGGAATTTTTAAAGATATTAAATTGAGATGTTTATATTCTTAATTTACTCTTAGTATAGGTAATAATGAAATATACTAATTATAAATAATTTAAATTATATATTAGATATATTTAATTTATAGATGCTCATTCACCAAAATTCTGTGATTGAAGTGAAAAAAAAAAAACAGTATTAGGACTATCACAGTTTCTAGGACATTTGTTTCAAAACAGCGAAACGAATATATGCTCTGTTTAATGTGTTCTTCAACCCCCATATGTATTAAGAAAATATATTTATATATCTTTTTATACTGTATTTATACCATCTCCGATCATTTTTTTTCCTTTATGCTGCAATACTCCTCCTCTCTTTCTATTAGGATGAAAAAAGACATCTGGAGATGTGAATGGAATCTGATACATAAATAATGTGTCCTTGTGTTACTGATTCAGTGTCCAGAGATGTGATGAGCTTACATTTATTCATTTGGCAGACGCTTTTATCACCAAGACCTTTAGAGTCCATCAAGTGTACATTTTATATTATGCGTTTCTTAGGGAGTAAAGAAAAGGAGCTTGGTATTGGAATTTTAACTTGTAGTCTTTGGCAAGCTCAGTTGCTTAGTCACATGTTCTTCTTTGTGCCTGAGTCAAATTCAGTTACATTGTATGATTGCAAACATATTGCTCCAAAAGTTATGTCTGCCAATCAAAAAAGTTCGGCCAAAAATCCTCAAAACTCATCAAGACATCTGCATTAAGATTTTTTTGGCTTTTTTGTTTTTTTTTTTTTTGTTTTTTTTTTTTTGTTTTTTTTTTTTTTTTTTTTTTTTTTCTTGGCATGAATGGAGGGGAATGTTCTAGGTAAATTTACAAAGTTCTGTCTGACTTTGGCCCACAAGGGGCGGGGCATTATATGAAGATGCATAATCTAGGGAGGGCCAGGGCACTGTGAAAGAGAATCTCTGAAGGCCAAACCCTGGACCAATTCCTCCAACGACTTGGAAAACTGCTGTCTACTAATAGGAGTCAAGCTGGCAAGTGCATTATACCCCTTTGTGTTTGTGAGCGTTTCTTCACAGGGGATTAAATTTCAAACAGTCATTGTGAAATACTCTAAGTTAAAACAAATATACATGGGGTGCCTGAAAAGTCTGAAGGAACAGGCATGAAAATCACAATTGATTAAAAAAAAAATATTTAAACCTCCCCAAAAAAAAAACCACACCTTTTTTTTTTTTTGTTACGGGCAAATTCAAATGCAATGGTAAGCCAGGGGGCTAGAATAATGGAAGAAAACAAGGTAGAATAAATTGTTTATTATATTATTATTTATTATGATTATATTTTTTTAGTGCATGTTTAGGTAAAATAGAAAGCATTTTGAATAGTGGTCGCAGGCTTTTTTTTGCTATTTAACACTCTTGTGGTGCTATTAAATTTTCATATGAATGTAAAATCTGAAGCTAAAGGGATTGTGAAAGCGTAAGAAAATAATTCATTATCATGTCAAACTAGAAAAGGGAGAATAAGTGGAAAGAAGACTCCAACGATATCTGGTTATTAAAATCTTTTGAGCCACAGATGACCCTTCATGAGACTCTTAGTGCTGAGGTTTCTTTTAATTGCTTTGTCCTTGAGAGGAACGTTGACACACAAACGTCTCTCAGACACCAACATCACTGTGATGATGCCTTTAAAACCTGTCTTTTCAAATTTCCACATTTATATTCCACCCCTTGCACTACCCTGTCTCTGTCTGCATACGATATAACCGTTGCCGAGTCGCTTATGATATTTTCCTCTCTGACCACTATGATGTAAACGGAGAGAGGTGATGAAGAAAGGTCGAGCAGCTGTGTCTCTCCAGGAAGTGATATCTCATATCCTCCCTCTAATCTGATCTGGGTTTGTGTCTCAGCACGGCTGGTCAAGAGTCCAGACTGTTTGCTCACTTTAACATCCCCTCTCCGGCCTGTCCGCTAAATACACACAGCTTAAAACTGGTTATTATCCTTCAAGCCTTACGCTTAATGTAATTACTCTCTTTCCTTATTGAAAACGGGTTACTGGTGAACTTTTGACCAGCTGTTGAAGAACTGCTGTGAATTAGCTAGGTTACTCTGTCAAACATTCAGGACAGCGTCAGACAAAATGACTGAAGTTATGGCATGTTCTACTTGAACAATTCAGGACATTTACTTTTCTGTTTTACTTTTCTGTACAGCCTTGTATAGAGTTTAGCAGTCTGTGTTTGAACTTGAAGGTTCTAAGGTTTGTTTTTATATTGTTAAATATGTCCCTGAAAAACTAAAGCTAATTTAATGCTTTAGTTGATAGATTAAATCTCGGGCTAAGGCTAAAACAATAGCTTGTTTTGTATTTACCCTTTTGGATTCAAATCTGAAGCCATTTAGAGTTTTTTTTGAAACCTTGACTTTAAGTATTATAGGTCTATGCATTTGATAAACGCTCTTGGATGTAGTTGAATGCTTTTCAGAAACCGTATGAAGGGGAGCATGAAATGCCTCGGCTTTCCAGGGTATATTTTTTATTCTTTTATCTGAAGTGTTTGCCACAGAACCGTTCAGTGAAGCAAGCCTAATATAACCACACTGCTTATGACAGGAACATTTGCAAAGGTTACACCAACATGTAAGCAATCAGCACTGAACCGTAAAGGAAGTGTACTTTATTAGAAAGTGTTCTAACCATAAAGAAGGTATACTTTCCCACACGTTGATAACGTCTAGCATCATATACAGCACAAATTTAAAGGGTCTGGTTATGACTGTGTTCTTTCATTAATAACGTTGGGTGCTGGTGTAATTATTTCTTAATTTCTCCACAGGGACAGAAGTCTGAAGCAGAGCATTACTTCCTAAAGGCAATAGAGCTGGATCCTGCGAGAGGAAACTGCTATATGCATTACAGTACAATCTGATTTCCTTTCTGATTGATTTGATTCCCTTCTAATTTGTTTAATAAAGTGCTCAATTGCACTTGACATTTTATTTGATAGTGTCTTTAAATATGCAACTGAGTGATTTATTTTATGAATGCAGTGTAATTTAAAATGTATTTTAAAATTTGTAATTCTATAATTTATGGATTTTATGTAATATGTAATATATAATGATAATTAAAAGAAGAAATAGTATATTGATAAGTTGAGATTATTACAATTGAGTATTTTTTATAAGAGCGATTATACTGAGGTCCACTATGCCTCATTGTCCCATCTGCCACTCTCCCTTTCTTGGTCTCTGTGTGTTTTTGGCTGCTTGTGCAGCAGTGATCTCTGGACGGTTGGACCTGTGGCTTCTGGCCGCTGGTTTGAGTTGTTTTCAATTCTGTTGAGCTCATTCTATTTCTCATGTCTGTCAGGTCAAGTTTGTTGGAAGAGTCTCGTTGGGAGAGGCAGCAGTTTGGGGTTATTTTTTTTTGTAGCTCCCAGAGAGTCTGCAGAGCGGGACAGTTCTGAGTGCGTTGGTGTTCCGTGCTTGCTCATAGCTAGGGTGTTGTGTGTGGTGATGTTTGGGTGTGTCATCTCAAAGGACTAACAGCGTATGTATTAGCATACCTCTGCGCACCGTGTTCATGCAGACAGGATACGTCTTCAGCGCGTTCACGCACGCTGTGCAGATAGAGTGAGGATGGCAGGCATACATCAACAACCCGATCTTCCTTCCTTGTATTGTAGTAATTGTAAAGTTTTCTCACCGGTGAATGACACATGAGTTAGCCAGCGGTTAATCCAGTCCTCGCACTAGCTCGTTAGAAGTGAGCTACGTTCATGAACTGTGTTCCGATCGATATGACCCCTACACAGTGTTCATTGCTCCCTACTCACTGAGCGGGGGAAATACGTTGAAATTTACTTCACTTCGGAACATGGGCTGGAATTGGGAACACATGATGTAGCCTATGTTTAAGTGTCTCGTTGTCGGTGAGCTACCAATGGTTCAGAGGGTGTGGCTTTGGGCAGCGATTGTAGGGAGGTGGGACGTTCGCTTTCAGTGCTATAAGGCTAAAGTTAACATTTTCCAAGATCTCCTACTGCACCTTTAAGAAAAAAAAGTGATTTATGTCAAGTTTTCAACATTCTCAGTGGTTGTATTACCCACTGTGTTGTAACACTCACCAAACAGCATTAACTATTTAATTTGTAATTCAAATATTTAAATATAAGAATTTTTTTTTTTAAATGCCATTTTTTACAATGATAATAACTGAAAATTCCTCATGACATTCTGTGAAAAGTGTCAGTGTTTCTGTTACAAATTGTGAACAACACTGCTGTGTCTGTATGAGTGTCTGCCACAAGTAGGCTATGCAGTACTCAAGTTTTTAATGTGGGACATTTTGGAGGGTTATACAGGGCTGAGCTGAATACAAGAAATAATTTGCTTAACTTTTGGTTAATTTACACTAAATTCAAAAACATTAATGCAGAATTCCAAACGTGAATTATTAACATGAAACAAGTACATAGACTAAAAAGAATTGTAAGCTTGGTTATTCATACAACAAACTTATGATCAAATTAAACAGTTCAATACATTGTCTTCTATATCATTTTAGTTTTGTATAGTTTTGTTTATTGTATAATCTGTGTATGGCACAGAATAAATAAAAAACAGAAACATTGAATATAAATTACAATTATATATGCTGCTTTAAAATATAGATCAATTACAAGAACTGCAAGTAAAATAACTCATAAAGGTACAGTTTCAAGCATTCACTGTAAACATTTTTGGTTTGTTTATGATGATTTGTTGCAGTTTTCAAGAAGTGTCATTAAATATATTGATGCTTTTAGGAAAAGTGGTAGGTTAGATGTAAATAAACCTAACGTCTCTTGGATGTAAGAAATCCAAGTTTCTTGGACAGTAAACTAAATTGAGTAAAAATTTTACAACAAATAAAAATCAGTTGAAAAGTTCCCATGTGTTAACTAAAATAGAGGAAAAAACAGCTACAAAAAAGTACAATTACAATTATTCTCCTTTCCTATTTTATTCTGGGAATGCCTGGACAATGTAGAAATGTATGGGCTTTATCAACTGCTCAATGAGGGAAAGAGTCACTGAAAAAACAGGACACTGTGAAGTTTCTCATTAGTTAATTTCATTGGTTTCATAAATAGTTTTTGTTTTCGAAAATAAATGATGATGAGTATCTTAGGTCATAGTAAAAGTACAACTATTTATTTTTTAAATAATAATAAAAGTGAAACATATACAAAAACTTACACATTCCCAAAAGCACAAGACCTCGGCCAGGTAATACCTCACACTCTCAAGGCTTTGGTACATAGTGATGCACAGCATGCATCACTATGTACCAAAGCCTTGAGAGTTGCCCAGTGAGGCGACTCGTTTTTCTAATTAAAGGGGCAGGCGAGTGGTGCATGCGGCCAGATGTTGCTCAGGGTAATGTCATTGAAGCGTTCGGTCAACAGGGTGTGTACCCGCCCCTGCGCAACAGGCCATCAGACGCGCAATGGAGAAGCGCTGAAGCACAGACGTCCGCATTGTGGATGCTTACCTCCAATTAATATCCCGCGGAGGGGGACCTGTCCCCCTTCATTTCCCACCCGCCGGGGATTAACGCACATGAATAAAAGGCATTAGAAGAACGGCGCTACTTGTAAGGGAGCTGTATACGCTTTAAAAGCAGGTTGCCAACACACCCGCGTTAAGTCCAAATCGTGAACTGTGGCATAAAGCTCCTAAAGGGATTAGCTATCTATCGAAACAATAATATGCAAAGCTAATTAAACAGACTTTGAGGTATTATTCGCCTTTTTGAAGTAGGTAGACCTTCTGGACTGAGTAGGGTGAATTATGCACGGTAAAGTGGGAATGAAGCGTTCTCATTCCAGGCTTTGAGATGCCACAAGCCGCCGACATGTAGGCTACATATAATGGCAATATTAAATGTAATGGTTGTTGAAAACAAATAGTCACTGCTTTTCACTTGAACTGTTGTTTGAAGTAGAGTGCGACCGTGATTTCACGTTTATTACCGCAAAACGCGTGCGCGTCTCGATCGTCACCTAAACACGCGTCTTCTGCACTGTGCGTTTGTTTTCATAACCAGGTCAGGACACGCGTCGATTTCATTTTACAGGTCTTTGCCAAATGGCCAGAAGGACCACATGTTGTACTAGTAAAGTGTGACGATGGCTTTGTTATAAACGCTGTTCCCATGAGTTAGGTGACAGTCAGAGAGAAAGTCAGCACCTAACGTTCGTGCGTATTTGGGCAACATCTCACAACAGTCCCATAGTATATATAGATTATAGATTATTAACTATATGGCCCTATAATGTCTTTTATTTTTATTTTAGGCACTAGAGGCTGTATTTTGACAATGTTCAAAATCAGCATGGCCATGGGAAGTCATCTCTTACATTTTTCTATATTGGGAAAAATTTTTTTTTTTTTTATTGTCTTTTTTAGTATTTCTCAACTCCGTAACAGTGTCATCAGGCTCTTATGATTTAATCTCTGCCATCTTTTTTGTAATATCTGAAGGCCATGTACCACAGTTCTTAACTGTAGCATTTGTTATAATAGGGCTAGCCTATTAATTATTACCAGGCCAATAATGACTTTTTTAAATGAATCAATATAGCATTTGTTATGAAGAAACAATCGCCTGCACATTTAGAACCAATAGCTACAACATGCACAGTTGTAATATAAATCTATAGGGGAAAAAATCTATTCTCTTAACAGATCATCTAATATAAATTCTACAAGAAGTTAGACTAAATTTTACACAATAAATAAGCCTACAATAAAACGTGATAAATTCTAGTAAAGGTGGTCATGAGTAATTAAAAAAGAGTTTAATAGGCTATGTTAGTGCTGGTTCAGGACTGTTTTCTCCTCTTTTCATCAATCTTTTTAGTGTATTTGCCTTTTTTAGATACTGTTAGACTTTCTCCATAGCAATTTAAAGTGGCTGTTTCTCGAAATGATTCAAATAGATCACATATTTGACCATCAGCTTCGCGACAGGAATGGCTCGAGCAAATCTTATCACACTTCTCTCGTGC
>JADLZN010007473.1:0-74543 GCA_018155175.1 Sinocyclocheilus anophthalmus
GAATTCGTTCTCGCTTTATCCTCGAAATTCGGGGCCTCATGAAGAGAGAAGGGAGTGAAAGAAAAAGGGAGAGGAGATGCACAGGGAGAAAAATAGGAATTATCTCTGCTGGACGGAAATAGCCCCGTGTTTCAATCAAAGACAGGCTTTTTAAAAAATTAGATTTAAGAGCGTTGAAGGGAGGGGGCCGTATAATGGGAATTAAGGTTGTTTCACGTTAATTATGCGTCATATGTGACATGTAATTAATTCAGTGTGTTTGATTAGAGATTGAGGGAGGGAGGCCCTTAAATAAGATTTGATGTTCAAGCACAATGTGCTGATGGTCCAGAATAACATGAAAATAGTTTTTTCTGTGAAGATTACAGTAGGAACATATTGGCTTAATAAAGCAAGAATGATTGGGTAATACTGTGAAACCGATGCCTTTTTGCTTTCAAAAAGGAGATTTTAAGGTGAACTTAACTTTTTAAAAGATTGAATACATTCTGTGTAAAGACAAATACTTTAATAAATTGTTAATAAATTGCACTGTCATCTCAAACTAAATTAACATATTTTCTAATGTTGGTAGACAATTACAAACCCAATTCCAAAAAAGTTGGGACACTGTACATATTGTGAGTAAAAAAGGAATGGAATATTTACAAATCTCATAAACTTATATTTATTCACAATAGAATATAGATAACATACAAAATGTTGAAAGTGAGACATTTTGGAAATGTCATGCCAAATATTGGCTCAATTTGGATTTCATGAGAGCTACACATTACAAAAAAGTTGGGACAGGTAGCAATAAGAGGCCGGAAAGTAAATGTACATATAAGGAACAGCTGGAGGTCAAACTTATTAGGTCAATTGGCAACATGATTGGGTATAAAAAAGCCTCTCAGAGTGGCTAGTGTCTCTCTCGGTAACAGTTAAGTGTGAAGCTTTTCCCTGAACACTGGAGGAACAAAGATCTCAGATGATGAGCGTCTGCACTTCTGAGTGTTTCTTACGGGCCCCTGGAGTCTGATCTCCACATGAGGCCGTCCATCCCGCTCTTGCATGACACCACAGACGCACAAAGAGCTTCAGAAAGCTCTGTGCAGATCTCCTCCGATCTAAAGTGGCTTTTTAGCGTGTACTAGAGCCAGAGAGCCGAACACTGCACTAAATCAGTGTGAGAGGCGAAGCGGAGATAAAAATAGACAGCGGCCCTGCGCTTATCAAACAGTGCACTGCAAGAGGACAGACGCTCCCGGTCAGATAAAGAGACTCTGTCTTACGTCTGTCTTAGGGAGGAGGACACGAGCCGTCTAGCGTGAGAACAGAAGAATTCCTGTCATCCTGAAACCTTTTTAACCTCAGACCGGTTTTTCCTTGAAGGAACGTTCTTTACAATAAGGTTCCATTAGTTAACATGAACAAATAGTGATAAATACTTCTAAAGCATTTATTAACCGTACAAATACACTATTAAAATCAAAAGTCGTATCTGATTGCAATCTAACATTATAATTGAGCTAACAATATGGACTCGACTTGTTACATTTGCATTAATGCACAAACAATGGAAGCAAAGCAGGCTAAAGCGCAGCATCAGAAATAAACTGTAAAATCAGCAATAATCACAGCGCTTGTGCACAAAATGTTATAACGTCTTTCTGATGTATTTTATACAGTTTAACAGCAACTATTTGACTCCATTACTGCATAAAATTATTACAACGGTAAATGAATTGTGAAATTACTTGCTTATACACTGAATAGTCTGGATAGTTTAAAATAGAGTAAACTTACACTTAAACAACAAATAAATAAAAAAATTAAATATAATTAAATAAAGAATGCAATAAAATGTTAAATTAAACTACATAACCAATTAATTCATTATTACAAATAAATTGTATTATTAATTAAATTAACAAAATAATTATATAGAACTAATAAATAATACAAATTAATAATATAAAATTAAAATTTTTAAAAAATAAATAATTTATTAACAAGAAAGTTGAACTCAAAATAACTAAAAAAAGTATTTAAATTAAATAAACAAACAACTGAGGACAGATAAATAGATTCTCAAATGCAAATATAAATCACGGAATCTGCTGTATTAATTTGTTTTTTTAAGAATATAAACAAAATAACAATAACAACCCTCCAACATATAATGCACTTAAATAATAAATAAAGAATTTGAAAGAAAATAAATAAATAAATAGTGTTTGACCTTGAGACCATTACTGTAAAAAATCCTTCCAGTTCGTTTTTACAAACTGAGAAATAATTCAGAATTATTTCTGTTGCAACAACACACCAATAAATAAATGCCCTTACAATAAATTAATAAATGAATTAACAACCCTCAAGTGCCTAATATAAATCCACTGATATCTGCTGTTTATTTCTCAAGAATTCAAAACACAACTTTACAGGATTTGACCTTGAGACCACTACAGTAAAAACACTTCTAGTTCATTTCTACAGACTGAGGGATAATTCGCAATGATTTCCTAACGCGTCATGCAGTAAACCATCATTTGGCTGGTAAACCCCCCAGAGACGTTCCTTTAAGACTCCTCACTTCAAGAACAATCCCTGATCAATGGAAGCGGATAACATCTGTAAACATCCTTAACACTGCGTTCCCTCGGCCATAAAACAGCCGTCCCTGACAAGCAGCAGCTGTTCGGAGCGGCACATTTCACATAAACACGCGTTTGGCCAATTAAAATGTTACGCTAGCAGGTCCAAATCAAAGGTGTTCCCTATTAAGTGTGGCTTTTGTGTGATTTGGTGTGGGATCAAACGCTCTGAGCGAGTAAGACGGGATCTGATTACATCCCTGACACTTAAATGGCAACAACATCAGCTCATAAAACACACAACGACGAGACATTACATGCACGCGATGCGAGGAAGAAAATACCCAAATCCATGAACTGCAACATTATGCAATCCAACCAAGCTGTTTTCTCCTAATAAATCTTGAGATTAATGCACAACAAGCACTAGTTTAACGGAGGGATAAAATAAACACAATTATTACATTATACGTTTATGATGCATTTAATGAAATATTGAAAATAAAAATAAAACTTCAAATGTGAACACAGTGCAAAACGTATGAATATAAAATGAAATGTGTTCACACACTTTCTGACTAAATTAATTATGATTTTTCAAGTAGTTTGGGATGATGGCGTAAGCATAAAGATTTTCTTAAAAATAATAACAATAAAGATTATATCTAAAATATATATAAATGATTGTTATAAACAATTACTACTATTAGATATGCCCTAAATTATAATTACTCTCAAGAACAACTTGAGAACCAGCAAAACAAGCAACACATATTCTGAATATAAAACACAAAATATGGATTGTTGATGTACAAAATTTTTAAAACATATAACTCTGTAAATAAATAAAAAATTATAAACTATAAATATAAAAAAAAAAATGAAATAATGTAATAAAAAATGACAAGTCTATATATAATATATTTTTTCTCATTCTTAAAAAGGTAGTGCCTGGCACAAGATGCAAAAAAACAGGTGAAAACATATATATCAAAAAAAAATATTATATTTCAAGGGGTATTTAATGTCGTATTTCAATTTGGACGGCAGACAATTTTCTTACATAAAAAAATTATAACAATTATACTTAGAAAAGAGTCTAAGAACTAAGCACAACTATAGAAAAATGAAAGTGACTACGAAAATGTTTCTTAAAAAACATGGAACCCTGTAAACAATCAAACAAACAACTAAATAAAAAAAAATTACAATTGATTATACATATACATTTATTATATTTAACTCATCATTCTTAAAAATGTGGAGCTTATGGCACAAGATGCTGAAAAACTGGGAAAAAACGGCATATGTATCCTATTTCAAGCTGTATTTTATGTACTTTTTCATTTTATATGAACACATTTCACACTCTATGCTCACTTTTCAATGTATTTTTATTTACTGGTAATACTTTATAAGCGAATGGTTTCATAATAGATGTGATTTTTTCTGCTTATTTTTTTCTAATCTCTCCATTCTCGAGTCTGTTAATAAAGAAGTTTGAAAAGAAGCAGATCTGACATGATTCCAGCAGTCATCTCCGGTGTAGGAGGGCGTTCACATGAGATCTGAAACACACTCTAAAAGTGACAGCAGAGAAACACACATGGAAAGAGAACGAGAGCAAAGGTCTTTCCCTAAGTGTGTGTCGGTTCAGAGCTCCATCTACTGCGTCTTACCTCTCTTCCCTCGGCTGCTGCTTCCCTGCCGGCGTTCACCGCCACTCCAGAGCTCATGGTCCCTAAACTAATCGTGTTTCCGGACACGGTATTCCAGCACGAGACGGCAGACGCCCGAGGCTGACGAGAAACGCGTCTCTGCTTCTGTAATCCACACACACTGCTGGCGGCTCATCCTCGACTCAGCGAGTCTTCCCAACACAATCCCAGCGCTAATCCACACGAGAGACTATTCAATCCACACTCCGCACATTCCGTGAGCCAGCACCGCTCTGATCCACACACACACACACGGAGAGAGCGATGAGAGACGAGAGAAGGGAGGGAGGGGGCAAGGAAGAGGGTGAGGATGCGAGGGAGAGAGAGGGACCTCCTCACAGCTGCATGGGGCCGCAGGATGGAGTATTTAACGCGGCGTGTGTGTGTGTGTGGGGTGTGTACCTGTTTTTCGGTATGGTGGGGGACTTAAACCTGGAAAAACAACAGAATCAGGGATCATGTCACGGTGGGGACATAAATGTGGTCCCCATGAGGAAACAAGTTTATAAATAATTCAGAATGAGTTTTTGAAAATCTAAAAATGCAGAAATTTTCCTGTAAGGGGTAGGTTTAGGGGGTTAGGGTTGGTGTAGGGCAATAGAAAAAACGGTTTGTACAGTATAAAAACCATTAAGCCTATGGGATGTCCCCACAAGGATAGGAAACCAGACGTGTGTGTGTGTGTGTGTGTGTTTTTGTGTGAGAGTGTGTGTGTGTGTTTGTGTGTGTGTTGCATGCTGTCGGGATGTGAGTGAGTGGTGTATGTGTTGAGAGTGTTGTGGTGTGTGTGTGAGTGTTGTGTCTTTTCTCTGTGTGGGGTCCGTCGTGTGAGAGGGGGTGCGTAGTGTGTGTGTGTTTTCGTGTTTGGAGTGTGTGCGTGGTGTGTGTCTGTCGTGTTGGGAGAGAGACTGTGGTGTGTGTGTGTACGTGTGCGTGTCGTGTTTGAGTGTGGGTTCTGTGAGAGCGGGTGTGAGGTGTTTGTGTGTGTGTGAGAGAGAGGGTGTGTGAGTGTGTGTGAGTATTGTGTGTGGGTGTGTGTGTGTGTGAGAAAGAGAGTGTGTGTGTGTGAGTGTGTGTGGGTGTGTGTGTGTGTGGAGAGAGTGTAGAGTGTGTGTGTCTGTGTGTGTGTCTGTTTGTGTGTCTGTCTGTGTGTGTGTCTGTATGTGTGTGTGTCTGTGTGTGTGTGTGTGTTTTTTTTTGTTTGTGTGTGTGTGTGTGTGAGAGCGTGCTTGTGTGTGCGTGTGTGTGTGTTGTGTGTGTGAGAGAGGGTGAGTGTGTGTGTGTGTGTGTGTGGTTGTGAGAGAGTGTGTGTGTGTGTGTTGTCCGTGTGTGAGACGAGTGTGTGTGTGTGTGTTGTCTTGTGTTGAGTTGTTGTGTTGTGCTGTTTGAGTGTGTGTGTGGTTGTGAGAGGGATTGTGTGTTGCGTGTTTGTCTGCGGTGTGCGTTTTGGTGTGGGTGGAGTGTGTGTGTGTGGGTCTGTGGGTTTTCTGTGTGTGTGTGTTGTGTGAGTGAGAGCAGTGTGTGTGGGTGTGTGTGTGGTGTGGGTGTGTGTGGTGTGTGTGTGTGAGAGAGAGTGAGTCTGTGTGTGTGTGTGAGAGGGAGTCTGTGTGTGTGTGTGTGTGTGTGGCGATGGTTGTGGCGCGTTGTGTGTGTGTGTGTGTGTGTGTGAGTGGGAGGAGACTCCTTCAGGGTGTTTCAGGCCGTAGATTCCCCTCGGCTGGACAGGATCAGTCACTTCATGCTCTTCGACTTCCTCCCTAATGCTAACGCGCTCTGCTCCTCTACACTTCAGTAAATACTATATTAAGTAAATCCGACACATCAACTACTCAATAAATGCTGTGTCTCAACAATCTATAAATTTAGTATTATTTTAATATAATTTAAAGTGTGTTGATTGTTTATAACGATTATTTTTTTTTTTTTTTTTTAAACAATTTAAATATCGTGATAATAAAAATTATTTAAAATACGTATTCATTATATGGTGCTATTCTAAATAACACATTAACTATATATTGCACATATACATAATTATATTCTTATATTAATTTTAATCATTGTATGGTAAATATATTATTTTTACACAAATACTATATAATTCGAAATAATTGTTAAAATTAGTACATATTATACTTAAAATCAGACTTTATATATTATGAGTTATAATTTTAATATTAATTTCATATACTTTACATAAATGTTAACGAATTTGTTTAGAAACAAAGAATAATCATTGAATTTAAAATAATTAAAAAAGATTTACTAATAAATAAAAAATGTTATTAAAAATAGCTATATAAAAATAATAATTAAATACTGATGGACATGCATATTACTAATACCTACATATGCAAATTAACATAAATTTATGTAATACCACATTGAATCATATGTTGCATATATATAAAAAGTCAAATTAATAAAATATTACATTTATATATTTTAAATAAATAAACTAGGCATTATACTCCCACAAAAGCAACATTAAAGAGTAATATAAATGTCATTATTCGTTATTTGCTGATTTTAAAGTCAGATTCACACTTCCACACATTCAAACAAACTGCAAAACCATGCAACGCACCAAAGATGGAGACCAAAGACAAACCAAACAAACCTCATTTTAAATCTGAATGGACTTATAAATACGTATTTAGATATAATATAGCAAGTTATATATAACAAGTATTTCTGATGTGATGCTTCTGGTCGTTTCTTTGTACCTGACATGCTTTGGTCCACCATTCACTTTCACTGCTATAAAACAGGAGCAGCGGAAACAGTCTGCAAAATATCTTATGTTGCATGGAAGAAAGTCATACAGGTTTGAAACGGCATGAAGGTGGGCACACGAGGACAGACCGATCATTTTAAGGCGCACTGTCCCTTTAACACACATAGCATCTGATGGTTTATTTGCGTTTGCTCACTCTTTTCCTCACGCTGGCCGAGATCCAGAACTTTCTCTGCCGTTTCTCTGGCTCTTAAGCAGATTGCATCGCTCTCCTGGCACAGACTCCGTGTAACGGACTTAATTATAGAGGTGTGTGTGTCATTGTCTTCATCAAACAGTGTGTCAGAAGCAATGAAACCCCCCTGCATCAATCTCAGCAGCATTAGAGCATGCTGGATTTACATGTGAAGACTGAGATTGAGTTTATAAAGGTAAACAGAGTATTACCTTTACAAATATTGATTTTAAACATGACAGGGTTATATAATGAATTCAACAGCTCCCTCTAGTGAAGCCATAAGCTGGATCATTTCCCCAAAAATCAAAGTTTAGTCACCCTTTGCCAATTATAACCCAAAACACACTCCAGAATTTATTCACATACTGGTAAAAAATGTCCCGGAGCTCCACCCGAATTTGCACGGTAAGTCGCTTTGGATAAAAGCGGCTGCTAAATGCATAAATTATTATTATAATTATTATTATTATCATCCTATGCAGGATCTATCTCATTCGTTGCTAATATATAAATACACACAATCAAGGTCTGATCATTGGGGGGGGGGGGGGGGGTGGGGGGGGGAGGGTGTGCCTGCAAGATAGGAAACAAGAAGAGAAATACAAAAATACTCAATATCGGTATTACTGACACGTTCAATCTTCTTCTTTAGTTATTCTTATTACTTGTTTGTTTGATTTGAAAGGTCCTTAATGTATTCTTCCAAAGTCCGTTCAGAATCAGAGGGATGAAGCTTCGTACTCCGACACTGTAATTGACTCATTCTCGTAGACTGTTTGTATGTTTCTTAATCGTTTGCTTGTGCTAATTTCTTAGCATCTTGTCCCGATATCATGTACTAAATTAAAACAGTAAATGTCATTTATCAAATTAATTTATAAAAGACTAATTTTAAATTACAAAAAATATAATAATATATAATTATTAATAAAAAAAAATATAAAAGTCTATTTGATATATGATTTAAATATGCCAAAATATTATAAAATGTATAATAACAATAAAATAAAAATCTAAAGTATTTATTAAGTATATATATATATAAAATTTAAAATATACTATTTGTAATATATTAAAATATATATATATATTATATATAACACATAAAAGTATTATATCTGAATTTATAATGAAAGACAAAGAATAGACTATTAGACATACATAAGAACAATAAAAATAAATCTTAAGTCTGACTTATTTATGTAAACTATATTATATAAGTTTAAAAAAAATATTTTAATATATTTTAAAAAGTAAAATAATGAAAACAAAAAAGTCTTATATTGAATTTAAAAATGAAAAAGAAAGAGAAATTATTTTTAAAAAAACTATTTAAAAAATATATATATTTATTAAAATAAAACTAATGTATTTAATGTGCTGATTTAGTACAAGATATATCGCACATATGATATATGTACATGATATATAGTTCTTATGAAATTAGCAATTTGACACCAACCATTAAGAAAACAGTACAAACAGAATATTGGAAAGTATTCAAATTAACAAGTGCGGGAATAATGGAGTAGCAAAAAGTGATTAAAAATAATTAAAAAAAAATGTACATATCAAAAAGTGTATATAAATATTACTTATACCATGCCTCTATTATATATATATAATATATTATATATAGATATAAAATATTTAATATATATGAAATATTATTAAATATCAATAAAAAATGACCTACATCTGAACGATGAATGAGATTCTTGTGTAATTCTGTAATGGACACATGATATTTGGTCATTAAAGGGACTCGTCACATGAGAAAACAGATTCCAGTAGAAACACATAATATACTGTATATATCTATAACAGCAGCGCAGCTCAAACCACAGAGCGCTGACCTGAACGCACCGCCACTAAAACCTCTCAGCCTTTAAACTTCCCACAAACCCCTCCGTACACCGCTGATCTCATCAAGACACACGCGTCCAATATCACTGATCCGCACAATTACTCTCACAACACGCTCTCCAGCGGCGTTACCCAGAATCCACCGGCTCAATATGATATATCTGGTTCAGGTTTCGAGTAAAAGCAGTAGCCAGGGTAAGTTAAACAGGTATGCAGTTTTCATGTCAGCTATTAACATCTGAAGTTTGGTAGGATAAAGAAAAATAGAACAAAACGACACAAAAAATCAGATTCTTATGAGTATTTTTGTTCTTTTTTCTTCAAGGTTGTTAAAATACTCTACACTGCAAAAAAGGGGTCAACGGAAGACATGCCAGGAAGAGACGAGGTAAGATCCAAGTGCCAGTTTTATTAACAGATAACCTTAAACAAGAAACAGAACAAAACCGTTGGGGCAACCAAAAGGTTTTAATCCAAAAAAAACATAGGGACGGAGAACACGAAGTAGTAACAGATAACACAAACTGAGAAGACAATATAATCAAGACGCAAATGACAGACAGAGACGGCATGATATACTGTATATAGCTGGGATAATGAGTAAATGATAACAGGTGCTACTGATCAGAACAGAATAATCAAGCAAGGGACTATGGGAATTGGAGTTGAACACATAAAACAAAGAAACAGGAGAGCGACCTCAAGTGGCCAGTCCAGGTCACCACAACAAACACTGTGGCATTACCCCCCTCTCTACGGAGCGGATACCAGACACACAAAAGTTCAGGAGGGATGTGGAATAGAGGCGGACCAGGGGGAGGGATGGCGGGCCAGGACCAAACAACGGAAGAGGACCAGGGAACAGAGATAGACTAAGGCATGAGCACAGAACCGGCAGAGTGAAAGGCCAAGGCGGGAACGGCAGGATGGACCAGCAAGACCCCAACCACACAGGACTCCCAGCAGAGGGCCAGGGATGGAGCCGGGGGAGTGAGCCAGTGAGGCTCCTGCCATACCAGAACCCAGGCGGGCAATCAGGACGGAGCCAGAATCCTGTCAGGCAACACTGGTGGGACAGAAAACCCTCTCAGCAACTCAGGAGTACCTGAAAACAAGAGCAGAGAGAGTTTAGTCTCAGCGGACTCTGTGGGCTCCCGGAACGGAGCGGGCTCTGCGAGCTCCCGGAACGGAGCGGGCTCTGGAGGGGGCTCCCGGAACGGAGCGGGCTCTGGAGTGGGCTCCCGGAACGGAGCGGGCTCTGAGTGGGTCACGGGGAAAACGGAGAGGGGTGGCTATGGAGTGGGGCTCCGGACGAAGCGGGCTCTGGAGTGGGCTCCCGGAACGGAGCGGGCTCTGGAGCGGGCTCTGTGAGCTCCCGGATTTGAGCGGGCTCTGGAGTGGGCTCTGTGGGCTCCGGGACTGGAGTGGGCTCTGGATTGGGTTCTGTGAGCTCCGGGACTGGACTGGAGCGGGCTCTGTGAGCTCCTCGACTGGAGCGGTCTCAGGACTAGGTTCTGCGAGCTCCTGGACTGAAACGGGCTCCGGACTGGGCTCTGGACTGGGCTCTGTGAACTCCGGGACTGGACTGGACTCTGCGAGCTCCCGGACTGGACTGGACTCCGCGAGCTCCCGGACTGGACCGGACTCCGCGAGCTCCGGGACTGGACCGGGCTCTGTGAGCTCCGGGACTGGACTGGGCCCTGTGAGCTCCGGGACTGGAGCGGGCCCTGTGAGCTGTGAGCTCCGGGACTGGAGCGGGCTCAGGACTCCGGTATGGAGCGGGCTCTGTGAGCTCGCGGACTGGAGCGGGCTCTGTGAGCTCCGGGGCTGGAGCGGGCTCCGCGAGCTCCGGGACTGGAGGGGCTCTGTGAGGAGTACGGGACTGGGAGCCGGGCTACTGTGAGCTCTAGGACTGGCAAAGCGGGCTCTGGACTGCTTGTGAGCTCCGGGACTGGACGCTGGAACTCAGGCTGGGCTCTGTGGACATCCGGGAATGGCGCGGAGAAACTCTGGACTGGGCTCTGTGAATACGGACTGGAGAGGGTGTGGAGGTGGTGTTTTCAGTACTCCTTCTCCACCCTCCGACACTTAGTGGGAGTTCTGAAGGACAGAGGTGGGAGTCCAGATGAGCTAATGCTCTGGAGTGGGCTTCTGCGAAATCCGGGACTGGAGCGGTACTCTGGAACTGGGCCCTTATGAGCTACGAGGAGGAGCGGGCTCTGGGCTGGGGATCGGGAGTGGGCTCCTGTGAGCTCCCGGATGGGAGCGGGGGGATATGGACGGGCTCTGCAGAAATCAGGGGACTGAGCGGCCTTGGACTGGGCACTGTGAACTACGGGACTGGCAAAGAATCCCCGGCGGACTGGGCGCTGTGAAATCCGGGACTGGAGCAGACTCTGGAGTGAGTCTTCCTGTCCTCCTTCTCACCCTCCGCCGCTTAGTGGGAGTCTGAAGAACAGAGGTGGTGAGCTCCCCGACTGGAGCAGGCTTAGGACTGGGCTCTGTGAGCTCCCGGACTGAAGCGGGCTCTGGACTGGGCTCTCAGCGAGCTCCCTGATGGAGCGGGATCCGCATCTCCGGGGCACTGCACGGGAATCAGACCGACATGAGATCACCAAGTTGCGGTCACCAAGATAATCAATGAGGCCCCAAAAGTCAAGCATTTTAAGACCATCCATCTCCCGAGGAGGCACGGGGTTGTCTAAACAATCATTAAAATTCTTCTTTAAATCAGAGTCATAAAGTTCCATGCCTACCGCAAGGTTCCAAAAGGTCTGAGCGAAACCTCCAATCTCCATCACCCGTTGGCGAAGATCCGCCAACATCCGGAGCCGAGCCCTGCGCTCCTTCGACAAAAAAGGGGGGGGGGGGGGGGGGGGCAGGGGAATTATCCGAATGCCATGGTCAACAAAAACGGGTAAAGAAACAAAAACAAACTGCTGGAACTAGTATTGGCGTCTGGATTCTGTCCCGGAATGCCAGGAGAGACGAGGTAAGATCCAAGTGCAGTTTTATTAACATATAACTAAACAGAACAAAAACGTGGCAAAAGGTAATCCAAAACATAGTGACCAGAGAACACGAAGTAACTAGACAACAAGAACTCAGAAGACAATATAATCAAGACACAATGACAGACAGAGTGAGCATGGTATATATAGCTGGGATAATGAGTAAATGACTAACAGGTGATCATGATCAGAACAGAAATTACAGGCAAGGGACTATGGGAAATGGAGTTTAGCACATAAAACATAGAAACAGGAAGAGAGCCCTCAAGTGGCCAGTCCAGGGCACCACAACCAAACACTGTGACACCTGGAATAAGATTTTAATCTTTATCTTAATCTTATAATGAAATGGCAAGTAACACATGGAATTAAACGTGAAACTCTGAAGTAGAAAATGTACTCTAATAAGCTTTATTCACAACTTTGAAAATTGAGAAGCAACACTGCATAAGACAAAAATATTTTACAGATTTGTACACATTCTTTAACTTGTTTATACAAATGATTTAATAAGGTTGAATTATATATATTATATATATTGTAATTTATTTATTTATTTTTGAAACATTTGTAAACGATGCTCCTTTGCTAATTTTATTTAAATGTGCTATATGTCACATATCTAGACCACAAATTACAGCTTTTAATTTAATTTTCTTCAAATGTGACATGTGAATGTATTTTCTTGGACTGAAATATATGGAGGGCCTCCACATATAACATAGTAAAAAAATATTACAATTTATTTTTTTAAATACTATTTTTAAATATAAATTTTCAAAAATATTTAACAAATATAAATGACAGAAAATATATATATATGACATAGGCGAATATTTGCTAATATCTTTGCTATATAAAGTAAAAAAAAAAGTGTTTTTAAAAATTTGCCAGTACAACAAAATAATCAAATGATTAAAAATTACACACATATATATAATAATAATTATACAACTTGACATAAAAAATGATTAATTAAACCTTTAACATTTAAATATTAATTGTATTTTTTTATATTTTGCCTGGAAAATAAGTCAAAAAAGACTAATTAAAGACTTATGAAGTAATAATTTTTGCAGTGAAGAAGCTGTGACTGGCATTCTGGTAAAAGTTATTATACTCCAGTAACCGTGTGTGGTGTGTGTGTGTGTGCGTGTGTGTGTGTGTTGTGTGTGTGTGGTGTGTGTATGTGATGTGTGTTGTGTTGTGTATGGTGGTGTGGTATATGATGGTGTGTGTGTTGTGAGGTTGTATGTATGTTTGTGTGTGAGTTGTTGGTATGTGTGTGTTTGTGTGTGTGTATATGTGTGTGTGTGGGTGTGTGTGTGTGAGTGTTTGTATGTGTGTGTATATGTGGGTGTGTGTGTGTGTGGGTGTGTGTGAGTGTTTGTGTCTGTGTGAGTGTGTGTGCATGAGTGTGTGAGAGTGTGTGTGTATGAGTGAGAGTGTGTGTGTGTGTGTGTGTCTGTTTGTGTGTGAGTGTGTCTGTCTGTGTGAGTGTGCTGGGTGTGTGTTGTGTGTATTTATTTCCCGGGCAGGAGAGGAAACAGTATTCACATTTATCATTTCAGACCATTCCCATGGTGAGCATTCGTCTTTTCATCTGTCCTCTAAAGGATAAAACACACGTCTGGCCTTTAAAACGAGCAGCCTTCACAACGGCTGAAGAAAAACTGCTTGAAGCAGCACAACTGCGTCTGAAGGACACAAAGGTGAGAGAGACCGAGAACCTGCGGCAAACTCAATATATAATGAGGCTACAGAGCCAAACGAGACAAACTAACACGATATGAAGGCATCTCAAAGTGAGCCGTCCTACACAAACAGAGCGATCTTTCTGACCCGATGCCATTTCCCAACCAGACACAACACAGCGGTTTTCACAAACGTGTGTCATTTCTGAGCCACCAGCAGCTACAGAAAAGAAAAATAACAGCAGTAATATTTAGAAATGCATCAATCTGGTCACCAATGACACATTTCATTAATTAAAATACAATCCAAAACATTAATACAATAAATTATAGCTTTTGTTCTATTCATAAATACTTTAAAATGTATTTTTTTCATCTTAATTTTTTTTATTACTTATTTGTTCAGCGCATATTGTTTCAAAGCAGCCCATACAGCTCTTTTTTTTTTGGCTAAAATATATTTTAAATATATACTGAACAAATGTTGTAAACAGTGGACCTCAAAGAAATATATATTTTTTAAATTTAAAATATATTTAGTTTAAACCTTCCAATACCAAAATATATTTTAAATGTATTTCAGGAAGCCTACTGAAAATATATCAATTAGTCTAAATGCAAACGTGAGAAACAAAACATAGCCTAATAGAGATCAAAACTAGATTATAACGATTTAATTGAACGATTTTTTGAAAAATTGTAAAGTACATTACTTTTGTACAACATATTTATTCAAATGTGTTATATGTTCACACAAGTTATAGACAACAAATCAAGTTTTTCTTCAAATGTAACATATGTGAATGCATTTTCTTGGACTGAAATATATGGAGGGCAAAATATATTTTTTTAAATGCTTTTAAAAATACATTTATGTTTTTAAAATCTATTTTCAAAAATATGGTCAAAACAATTGGTAGAAACAATTTACATAAACATATTTCAGCAATTTTTTTTATATTTGAAAATATTTTTTGCCACAGAAAATCATAATGTTCATGTTTATTATCTCTTAATGCCTTATAGTCTCATTTAGCAGATAATATAGTTAACATTTTGCGACGATATAACCAATCAATCAGTTGAGATTTGCTATATAGCATATATCACCCTAGAGTGTATGTCTATGAATAAAGTTTGAATAATACATGTTTATTTGAAATAATCTGTGCAATTATGAATGTCTTTACAGTCAATTTTCATCTATTTAATGCATCCGAGGTGAATAAATGTCCATTTCTTTCCAAAACACAAATGTCTTAATATTTGCATATTCTGAATGGTAGTGTATATATACACACTTCAGCATTATATCAGCCAAACTGATCTCTAGATATGCAACAACTGTTATAAAAAAAGCCAAATGAGTCGACCAATACAACAACAAAAAAACAAGTGCCTGAAAAACATCCTTAATCCTTTCATTAGGACCCAAACCTTCTTTTTTTTTTTTGGCCATGCATGACTTTTATCGCTTGTTGCATCAGTTGAGGACAGTGTTTACAACAAGCACACATCATCCTGAGCACTGATTCAGCTTCGTCGTATCCGTTACCGCTCTGAGCTCTTAACGAAGCCGATAATGAGATGAAGCTAAATGGTGTGTCTAACAGTCGAATTGAATCAGCGGTTGATCGATGAGGTGCGGCGCTGATGGGATTGAGGATCTGTTTGTGTTACGACATTGGGAAGCTGGAGCAGTTCGGGCATTCCCAGGTGGTGCTCAGTGGTGTATAAAGTACCAAAAAGCCATACTCAAGTAAAAGTACAGATATCTTACCAGAATATTACTTTGGTAGAAGTTGAAGTCACCGTTTAGAATATTACTTGAGTAAAAGTCTTAAAGTATGGGATATTTAGTAAGAAAAGTATTTTTTTTAAAATCTTAAACGTACTTTATTGAAAGTAAAAGTACAAGTAAATGCAAATGGAAAAGAAGCAAATAAAAATGAATTATTAACCCTTAAAGCATTCCTCGGGACCAATACTTTAGCGACCCGGGACATCATTCCCTACCCTCTCCCTCCTTCATTTTTTTAAGTTAGACATCAACTTTCTTAGTATTCAATCTATTAATTATAAACAATATAAAAAGAAAAAAATAGTAAAATATAAAAGAACGCCCGTTTTCTGATACATTTTTCGTAAAAAGCGTATAGGGTCGCTAGAGACCCGAGGTATGTAATAGTGTAAGTATATTTTTCCTGCGCAACTATATTTAAAATATCGGATGATCAATACTGCAATAGGGCTGTGCAAATAATCGAATGTGTGATTGATGGCAATGAATCGCCTGTGATTTTGTACGTGATTTTGAGTAGCTTGTCACTGAACTACGGCTCTGTGTAGTAAATGACGCTCCATGTGAAAGCACGTGCTGGAGATTTACTAACTAATCACAGAAGAAAGCGGCTTTACTGACGAGATGCACCCTAGAGACTAATCAATTCGAATTTTTTGCCCAGCCCTACATGCAAGGCGTATGTTTTATCAATGGGGCAATGTTTGATACACAATGATGACGTCACGTTTCACTGATAATTACAGCAGGCATAAAACAAACGGAATATCTCAGCAACAACCCCCCCCCCCCCCCTGAACTGGTTGAAGGCTTTACTGCAGCGCAATTACTATATGCAATGAAATATGAATGTCACTGCCATTTGATGATGGATGTGGTGAATAAGCTGCCAACGATCAAAATATTGATTTTAAAGATGTTGAAAACAATAGTTTTGAGAATATGGTTGAGATCGTGGAAGTGCGCTCTGACGATGACAGCAATGGTAAAATCATCTGCTCAAATTGAACCCTTTTAAGGTAAAAACGGCATAGCGAAAAAAAAACATTGCTTTATTTTTTTTTCTTTGTCTGTAATTGTTCTTAAAATATCAAGAGAATTTTTTGCTATTGCAGCAGTTAGAGATCCATCCTTGCTGTATATATATAGGTCCGGGTCGCTAAAGACCAGAATATGTAAGAGATTGTGCGAAAAATAATGCAATTTAAGCTGGAGTCAATGCTCTCCCACCTGCAATACCACGACTGAGGTGCCCTTAAGCAAGGCACCAAACCCCCAACTGCTACCCGGGCGCCGCAGCAAAAAATGGCTACCCACTGCTCCGGGTGTGTGTTCACGGGTGTGTGTGTGTTCACTTTGGAGGGATAACTGCAGTCTCCCCGCCCAGACACTAAATTTCCGAGCTGGGTCACCATACTTGGCCAAATGTTCACTCACTTTCACTTACACTAAGGCGGTTTAAATGTGTTCATGCTGAAATCTGCAGAAAAACTGTACTCTTTGTATGACATAGATTAAGGTAACTATATTAAATTATATAAATAAAAAAATCATACAGAAGCAATTTTGCCGTCTACAATTTAGAATGCATAGCATTTTGAGTTTTAATAGACTAATAAATCAATGTGCGTGCACTCTGTGTGTGATTTGGTGATTATAGCCTATCGTTGCTTGATAATGTCCGATCGCACATTACAGCAACACTTACCATATCGCAGACGATGCTGTATCGCACAGCACACCCCAGACTCGACTTGAGTGGGAAAATGACCTCGCGGACGTGCGCGCACTTGTTTGCACGAGCAAAGGTCTTTTTAGGAGTTTAACTTGCAGATGGCAGACCACTGATTCGTCAAACCTGCTTTTCTGCAGTCCGTGTTCTTCTGAGTTCTGACTATTTTGTTGTAAGTAACGAATATGCTTCGGGGAAGTGTTTTGGAGTAAAAGTATACATTTTAATTAGTAAATGTAGTGGAGTAAAAGTTAAAGTTGGCTGAAATATAAAAACTCATGTACAGATACTCCCAAAAAAATACTTAAGTACTGTAACTAGGGATGCACCGATACTGGTATCGGTATCGGGCCGATACTGGTCTCCTGTACTCGTACTTGTTAAAATACCCCGATACCAAACGCCGATACCACACAGCATGTGATAAGCGCCATATTCAGACAAAGAAACATGACAACAGAACAACAGACAGCAGAATAAAGAAAGGGGAGTATTAGAGATTTAAGGATGTCTAAGGAAGTACAGTGGGGAAAAAAGTATTTAGTCAGCCAAATTGTGCAAGTTATCCCACTTAAAAAGATGAGAGAGGCCTGTACTTTTCATCATAGGTATACCTCAACAATGAGAGACAAAATGAGAAAAAAAAATCCAGAAAAATAACATTGTAGGATTTTTTTAAGAATTTATTTGCAAATTATGGTGGAAAGTAAGTATTTGGTCAATAACAAAATTTAAACTCAATACTTTGTTATATACCCTTTGTTGGCAATGACAGAGGTCAAACGTTTTCTGTAAGTCTTCACAAGGTTTTCACACACTGTTGCTGGTATTTTGGCCCATTCCTATATGCAGATCTCCTCTAGAGCAGTAATTTTTTTGGGGCTGTCGCTGGGCAACACGGGTTTTCAGCTCCCTCCAAAGATTTTCTATGGGTTGAGATCTGGAGACTGGCTAGGACACTCCAGGACCTTGAAATGCTTCTTACGAAGACACTCCTTCGTTGCCCGGGCGGTGTGTTTGGGATCATTTTCATGCTGAAAGACCCAGCCACGTTTAATCTTCAATGCCCTTGCTGATGGAAGGAGGTTTTCACTCAAAATCTCACGATACATGCCCCCATTCATTCTTTCTTTTACACGGATCAGTCGTCCTTGTCCCTTTGCAGAAAAACAGCCCCAAAGCATGATGTTTCCACCCCCATGCTTCACAGTAGGTATTGTGTTCTTTGGATGCAACTCAGCATTTTCTCCTCCAAACACGACAAGTTGAGTTTACCAAAAAGTTCTATTTTGGTTTAATCTGACCATATAACATTCTCCCAATACTCTTCTGGATCATCCAAATGCTCTCTAGCAAACTTCAGAAGGGCCTGGACATGTACTGGCTTAAGCAGGGGACACGAGCTGGCACTGCAGGATTTGAGTCCATGTTTTTTTTTTTTTTTAGCGGCGCAGTGTGTACGTATGGGAGCCTGTGGATTGGTCCCAGCTCTCTGCAGGTCCTTCACTAGGTCCCCCGTGTGGTTCTGGGATTTTCGCTCACAGATCTTGTGATCATTTTGACCCCACAGGATGAGATCTTGCGTGGAGCCCCAGATCAAAGGAGATTATCAGTGGTCTTGTATGTCATCCATTTTCTAATAATTGCTCCCACAGTGGATTTCTTCACACCAAGCTGCTTACCTGTTGCAGATTCAGTCTTCCCAGTCTGGTGCAGGTCTACAATTTTGTTTCTGGTGTCCTTTTACAGCTCTTTTGTCTTGGCCATGGTGGAGTTTGTAGTGTGACTGTTTGAGGTTGTGGATAGTTGTCTTTTTTACTGATAACGAGTTCAAACAGATGCATTAATACAGGTTAACGAGTGGAGGACAGAGGAGCCTCTAAAAGAAGAAGTTACAGGTCTGTGAGAAACAGAAATCTTGCTTGTTTGTAGGTGAACAAATACTTATTTTACCGAGGAATTTACCAATTAATTCTTTTAAAAATCCTACAATGTGATTTTCGGGATTTTCTTTTCTCATTTTGTCTCTCATAGTTGAGCTATACCTATGATGAAAATTACAGGCCTCCCTCATCTTTTTAAGTGGGAGAACTTGCACAATTGGGGCTGACTAAATACTTTTTTGCTACACTGTTATATGTATGCAATGAATATAATGTTAAACATTCAGTATTAACGCCTGTATAGCTGATGTGTGCGAGCTGATAAACAAAGCACGCTGAGTGGATTGAACGCGCGGCGGCGCAGATGCACGGCTTGTAGAGTGAATATATTTCTCACAGAAATCACTGGAAAGTTTGTAGTTCGGTCGGGTGGGATACGTCAAAAAAACAGTAAGTAAAACAATGCACAAGTACTAAACGGTCGGGAGAGAGAGAGAGAGGGAAGTAACGAGAGAGAGGAGAGAGAGTGCGCACTTCCGTTGTGTGATCTTTATTGATGTTCGCTCACTTAGCACACGCATCATTTGGAATAAAACTAAATCGTAAAAATAAGACCATTCATAGGGGCATTCACTATAAATGTCATGTATTTTTAACCTTAGGCATACACAACTTTCTGGCAAAAGTGAATCTAGCAGCCTGTGTGAAATGCGCTAGGCTGTACTACTGTCCTCTCATTCTGCACCAGTACACATACCTGCACGCGTTGCGCGTTTTGCTTGCTTGAGTGTTTCTGCATTATATGAGTGGCTTTGGAATATAAATCGCAGCACGTTTCAGATGAAAAAACGTGACTTCTATTTCTGAAAATATCACAGTTAGGAGATTTATAACGAGTGGTTCCCTGCATTATTACAGCAAAGCGCGTGATTACAGTACTGAGCCGCTGCAATGGAGCAGCTCTAATGCTATTAAATTAAAGATGATGTAACAGAGCAAAAGATGAACAGTGAAAGCAACAAAAACTTGTAAAATACATTTTAATGGGCATAATTAAGTGTGAAAATAACCGAAGGATATACAGTCAAACCAAAAATTATTCACCAGACCAGATACAAGTCTGATTTTTGGTTGATTGTAATCTATTAGGCTACATACCTTTCTATCAAAGTTATCTAACATTATCAAGCTGAATTTGTTCGGACTCCGTTTAGTTCTTGTTATATTTTATTACCATTTTCTAAATTATAGCGAATAAACTGTGATAATGTGAAAAATGTTGAAGGTGTCTGAATAAATTTAGGTTTGACTGTATCTATTTGATAAATAAAGTTAACCAACTAACATTATACATACTCTTTTGGTTTCTGTACCCAATATTGTAAAGATTTACAAATGCAATAAAAGTATCGGTATCGGTACTCGGTATCGGCAAGTACCAAAAATAAAAGAATCGGTATCGGGCGAGTACTGCAAAAAGTGGTATCGGTGCATCCTTAACTGTAACGAAGTATTATTACTTCGTTACAATACACCACTGGGTTTGCTGGATAACTATAAACTAGAATTTTGAGTACTGAAAAGACGTTTTTACTTTAAACCATTGCTTCCAGCTAAAATATGATCCTCCATAATGCATAATCAACGAGTTCAATCAAAAGCCGCACATATTTGTTTAGGGGGGCTTGTAAACAGTGCTGATCTGTTACAGATTTCTCTCTGATGGATTGAGTGTAGCGTGGACAGAGTCACAGATTTTGGCAAATTTTGAATTTTTTTTGGAAAATGCAGAATCTGGGAAAAAATTAAAGAAGATTTCATAGGGGCCCTAAAAAGTATAACAGTATATATAATATCTTATATATAAATTCATTCAAAGTTTCATCCTTTCAATTTATTGTTTTACTACTATGTAATTTAACCATTAAAACAGAATTGGAATGGAAAAAAAATGGAATTTGGAAAAAAAATCAAATGAATTTGGGAATAAATAATATGAATTTCACAGGGCCTTATCTTTAGTATAATTATGAGCAAAGGTCTTTTTATTTCTTTCTTTTTGTTGTGCATTTATATTTATATACAAACCACAAAATAAGACTGAAACAACCAACAAAATGCCACTAAACTACTTAAATCTTAAAGATGATGTTCCAATTGGAAACAATGACAAAGAACACAGTCACGGACCGAAGCACGTTTCAATCTGGACTCAACGTGATCTTCTGGAGACTGGACAGACTGAAGATGATTTGCAAGGCGCTCCACTAAACGTGACTTTGACGGATGGCCTACATGCATTAGTGAGGTGGGGACATTAGCGCTCGGGGCAGAACGCAGCGCTCAGCAGATAATGTGCATAATGAAATTTGGGCTCTAAGTGGAGGATGAAGTGACAGAGAAAAAACCAGAGAGACCAGTGAGGACGGTTTTTAAATTGCCAGCAGGACGAGACGGCAGATCTCAACATCCATCCAATATAATCAGCAGGCGCTAAAGTCCTTTTCTAACAGAGTATTAGGATTCTCAGGAAAAGAGAAAAAACAAGACGGAAAAGCTTTAAAACGTCTTACTATAATAAAGTATGTAAACAACTACAGCAGTGTTGATTGCCCCGTAAACAATTAACAGTCAGCTAGGATTTAAACCTAGGGTTGCAAAAAGGTGGACATTTTCCAGTAAATTTCTGTAACATTCCAGAAATTTTGGAAAATATCCAGGATTTTTGGAATATTCCAGGGATTTTTGGAAAGTTTCCAGAAATTTACCGGAAATTTTCCACCTCTTTGCAACCCTAATTATAACTTATAGAGTTAATTTAGAATAACACTAAAGTCATGAGAACTATGAATAAACATGGATGCGCACAATTTGTTAGTCTACAAAACTGATTTCAATTTTTTAAAACAAACAAAAAAAATCTTCAGATCAAAAGGTTTTAAGATCATAAGAAACTAATTCAGTAATAGTGTGTTTATTAAATAATCAATGGACAGAAATGTAATCTATCAATAAATCACTAGTCCTTCTTAGATTAAGTAATGATAACACTTAACAATAAGGTTCCATTAGTTCATGTATTAACTAAATTAACTAACATTGAGCAATTAATTTGTTACAGTATTTATTCATCTTTGTAATATTAGTTAATATAAACATAATGTAATGTTAGTTCATGTATACTCGCGACATAAATAATATTAACAAAATTAAAACATTTTTTCGTTAGTAATGGTCTAAAACAATGTTAAATATTAACATTGAATAAGATTAATAAGGATGAATATTTTAGAATATTAACAAAGGAATATTATAATGTTAACAATGGAAAAGTAAACTTATTGAAACAGTGTAGAGATTCAATTTTTAAATATATATTTTTTATATAGTATTATATTTTATTATAATATATGTGTGGTGTATGGGTATTATATATATATTTATTTTTTATGGCTTTTATTGTTTGTTTCTCAATCTCACACTTCAGTCCTGAAGAAATGAATTAGACAAAAGGACATATTAATGGAAAACACACACACACACACACCACACACGTCATTTTTTTCTGTTAGTTTCATAGTTAATTAATGCACTTACTGTTAACAAATGAAACCTATTGTAAAAAAAAAATGGAGACTTTGTTTTAAAAAACTACAATCTGATTTTTTTTTTTTCTCCGTTTGTACTCTGACGTACTCTCGAAAAACTAATTAAACCCAACAAAAAAAACAGATGGACATAAAACACAAAGCACACACATAAATTCCCACAAAGCATCTTTAACTGCTCAATAAAAACTACAGATGCTGCCTAATGAAGAAAACTGTAAACTACAGCAAAACACAGCCTGAATGCAACCTCAACAAAACATCACTGCCATCCTTCACAAACTCACGACGGACATTATTTATGTTAAACATGCAGTTAACAAGAGTTCGTCTTAATAATCAAGAAACTAAATCATTGAGCAGCACAAAATCACAAAGCACTGCTTCTGAAGTACAACATCCACAAATAAAAACAGCTAAAATGGTCATCCTGAAGTAGAGAAGTACAAATAAACCTGCGAAAGCATGTAAAAACACGCGCTGGTGATGTGCTCTCTAATGATTCGGTACAGCTTTACTGCTGTAACCAGATCGGCTGTATAACTATAGGCTATAGATCTCTGCCACAATTCTGCGAGTGAAAGATCATATCTATCATAGAATTGTGGCAGAGATGTAATCCCATATATAATGGCTGTCTATCAGTGGAGCGGAGCTGTTCAAACATCACACGACACAAACACATTATTCCTGCATCACTATAAACGCACGCGCTCTCTGACGTCACCTACACTAATACATGCCATATGTCAGAGAAGAGCAGCCCAGAGACACTGATAACACACAACAGTGATGTACGAACCACACACACACACACACACCTTCTAGGATATACTGGCGGCAAATTGCATTTTGTGCAATCGCTGTAATGAATATTGGTGCATTACAGATAAAGCGATGAATCGCATGAAATCTGACGAGAACATGTCCTGCTCATGTTTTACTTCACAATAACATGAAAAAATATACATTTTGCATAAAGAAAATTAATTCTTGGAGACATTAAACCAATATAAACAAAAAATACACAAATTTTATTTACTTTAATGATGATTATTATTATTATTAATAACAATGTTATTAACACACAGCTTTATTTACTTTAATAGTTATTTTAATAACAAACAACAACAACAATGAATAAATGTTATAATAAACAAATATGAATAAAATAATTTCGTATATTTTACAGAATAATTTATGTTCTATAATATTACATATTATATACAAATGGATAAAAAATATTACTATTACTTTTATTTTTATTTAATATTTTTATTATCGCCATTATTATTAATAAATGTTATCATATGTTCATATGTAAATGTTTCAAAAATAATCTTTAGTACTAACAATAATCCTTATTAAAATGTATACTAAAACATACATATGTAATATAAATGTATAGATTTCGTATATTTTTTATAAACACCCAAACATATAGATATGTCCTGTAATAGGGCTTATAATATTATTTTCGTATTAATAAATGTTATTCACACAACAAATATGAAATGTTAGTTGAAGTATTGATTTTAATAAACATTTATTAATATATAGAGAACATAACATTTATAATATAAAAATGCGTATTGTATATATATTGTATATTTATATTTTATGTATAAACAATATTATTTATTATAAATAAAAAAGACAAATCTGAGAATCATCACTGAGATTGATGAGAATTACATAAAATCTCAGCAGAAAAACATGTGTACAGTAATGAGAATATAGCGGTTAAATGTGCAAAACTGACATAAAAACATACTTTGCTTTTGGATCAAAATAAAGGTTGGTTGAGCTTGATGCAGAGCGCAGACACACAAACAGCAGTCGTGCGTTCCTCACATGCACTCCACAGCAGACGCTGAACAAGAGAACACTGATGAGCAGATGTTACAACAAACGCCTGCTGACAGCACTTCATTCATCTTCATTCATGTCCAAACAACATGATATATTTCACTCATCTTTATGACCAGGAAAGACCTGTTTCCCTCGTGCCAAAGCCTTCAAATCAGTTAAAAGCTCTCATCAGGAAATTAAACAGCTTTCAGTGATAAAAAAAGACCAAACAAAGGAGTGAAAGCACTGAGATCAGATCCACTGCAGGACTCGCATTCATCAGTGATAACCTCACAGCGCCATCTACAGACTCAATAACACACTGCATCGAGCTGAGCCAAGGGCCAGGAAATTATGACATACTAACTCATAATCCAGATCAAAAATTGAAATGATGACATACTAACTCAGAATTATGAGATCAAAAGCTGAAATTATGACATACAAATTCATAATCAAGATCAAAAGTTGAAATTATGACATACTAACTCAGAATTATGAGATCAAAAGCTGAAATTATGACATACTAATTCATAATTATGACATACTACTAATTCAGAATTGAGATGAAAAGTTGAAATTATGAAATACTAATTTATTATTATGAGATCAAAAGTTGAAATTGACATACTAATACATAATTATGAAATCAAAAGTTGAAATTATGACAATTCATAATTGAGATCAAAAGTCAAAATTATGACATACTACTAATTCAGAATTGAGATGAAAAGTTGAAATTATGACATACTAATTCAGAATTATGAGATCAAAAGATTAAATTATGACAATTCATAATTGAGATCAAAAGTCAAAATTCGGACATATTCATTCATAATCGAGATCAAAAGTTGAAATTATGACATACTAATTCATAATTATGAAATCAAGTCAAAATTCTGACATACCAATTCATAATCGAGATCAAAAGTTGAAATTATGACATACTAACTCATAATTATGAGATAAGTTGACTTATTACAATTCATATTGAGATCAAAAGTTGAAATTATGACATACTAATTCATAATTATGAGATCAAAATTTGAAATTGACATACTAATTCATAATTATGAGATCAAAAGTTGAAATTGACATACTAATTCATAATTATGAGATCAAAAGTTGAAATGATGACAATTCATAATCGAGATCAAAAGTTGAAATTATGACATACTAATTAATAATTATGAGATAAAGTGTCAAAATTCTGACATACTAATTCATAATCAAGATCAAAAGTTGAAATTGACATACAAAATCAGAATTATGAGATCAAAAGTTGAAATGATGACAATTCATAATTGAGATCAAAAGTCAAAATTATGACATACTAATTAAGAATTATGAGATCAAAAGTTGAAATTATGACATACTAATTCATAATTATGAAATCAAGTCAAAATTCTGACATACCAATTCATAATCGAGATCAAAAGTTGAAATTATGACATACTAATTCATAATTATGAGATCAAAATTTGAAATTATGACATACTAATTCATAATTATGAGATCAAAATTTGAAATTGACATACTAATTCATAATTATGAGATCAAAATTTGAAATTGACATACTAATTCATAATTATGAGATCAAAAGTTGAAATTATGACATACTAATTCAGAATTATGAGATCAAAAGTTGAAATGATGACAATTCATAATCGAGATCAAAAGTTGAAATTGACATACTAATTCATAATTATGAGATCAAAATTTGAAATTGACATACTAATTCATAATTATGAGATCAAAAGTTGAAATTGACATACTAATTCATAATTATGAGATCAAAAGTTGAAATTATGACAATTCATAATTGAGATCAAAAGTCAAAATTATGACATACTACTAATTCAGAATTGAGATGAAAAGTTGAAATTATGACATACTAATTAATAATTATAAGATAAAAAGTCGAAATTATGAGATACGTAATTAAGAATATGAGATCAAAAGGTGAAAATGATGACAATGCATATCGAGATCAAAGTCGAAATTATGACATTTTATAATTAATACATTATGAGATAATAACAGTGTCAACATTCTGGACATACGAATTCTAATCAAGATCAAAAGTGAAATTGAATACAAAAATCGAATGATGACGATCAAAAGTTGAAATTGATTGGCTAATTCATAAGGGAAATCAAAAGTGGAACTTAGACATACTAATGTATAATGACGAGATCAAAATTTGAAATGACATACTACGTCATAATTCTGAAATCAAGTCAAAATTCTCGAAAATACCAATCATAATCGAGATCAAAAGTAGAAATATGACTACTAATTTATAATAATGCGATCAAGTCGAAATTATGACATAATATCCTAAATGCGTTAAAAAGTCCAAATCTGACAGACTAATCCTCATCAAGATCACAGTTGAAATTATGACATACTAACTCAGAATTATGAGATCAAAAGTTGAAATTATGACATACTAATTCATAATTATGAAATCAAGTCAAAATTCTGACATACCAATTCATAATCGAGATCAAAAGTTGAAATTATGACATACTAACTCAGAATTATGAGATCAAAAGTTGAAATTATGACATACTAATTCATAATTATGAGATCAAAAGCTGAAATTATGACATACAAATTCATAATCAAGATCAAAAGTTGAAATTATGACATACTAATTCAGAATTATGAGATCAAAAGTTTTTTACATGATAAAAATGTGTCATATCGCGATATCAATGATATAGCGACGCGATGACATTTCATACTAATTCATAATCGGGGGAAGTTGTGGCCTAATGGTTAGAGGACTCGTAACCCAAAAGGTTGTAGGTTCGAGTCTCGTACCTGCAGGGATTGTAGGTGGGGGGGAGTGAATTGTACAGCTCTCTCTTCCACCTTCAATACCACGACTGTGTTGCCCTTGAGCAAGGCACCGAACCCCCAACTGCTCCCCGGGCGCCGCAGCATAAATGGCTGCCCACTGCTCCGGGTGTGTGTGTGAAACTTTGGTGGGGATAGGAGCTAGGGGTAACCATAATTGGCAGCATGTCAAGCACTATGTCACGTCACTAACGAGATCAAAAGTTGCTATTATGCAATTCAGAATTGAGATTTAAAAAGTTGAAATGTATGACCATACTAATTCATAATATGAGATCAAAAGTTGCCAATTATGGACAATTCGTAATTGAGATCAAAAGTGAAATGACAATTCATAAAAGATCAAAAGTGTGCAATTATTACCATTTATTAATTGAGATAAAAAGTTTAAATTATGACATACTAATTCAGAATTATGAGATCAAAAGTCAAAATTATGGCATACGAATTCATAAATGAGATCAAAAATGGAAATTATGACATACTAAATTGAAATTATGAGATTTGTAAAATTTTTGATTATGTGAATCTCACAATTGTGACGTCATAATTATATATTTTAATACTAATAAAGTTAATGTTAGTTTGGATTTATCTCAAATTTACAAATTAGTTTTCATTTCAATTCAATTTAAGTTTATTTGTATAGCGCTTTTTACTTGCAAATCATTGCAAAGCAACTTTACATCCAATTAAGTTTCTACAATATTTAGTAGAAGCTTATCAGTAGTGACTGTCAGTTAATGTACATATGCCAAAAATGTACGGAAAAATCAATTTAAGAAGTAATAAAACAGACGATGAACACTATAAACAGCAATTATTATATGATGCAGTCAAACTTACAGTAAAATACCATTAGTATTTCTGCATAGTATGTCCTACATTTCGAATTTAATTTATTTATAATTTCTGACTAATTATAGTTTCCAAAGCATGATGTTTTTTTAGTTGGTGTGCAATAGCGCTTCCATAAATTTTTGCCCCAAAATTTCACAATAAAAGAAATTAAAAAAAGTTTGACTCTATTTGAACCTTTTTAATGACATTAAATGCAAAGAGTGTGTTTGTTAATTCGTCACCAGTTCCAATCACTGTAATATAAGTATTTTAAAAATTCTGGCAATGAAGCATTAACGCAAATCCCGCCTGGAATTTTGCCAAAAACACTTGATAAAAAACAAATGCAGTTATACATTTCTTTAACAATTCTGTAATGACATAGATTGTTATTTAATATAAGCAAAAATTAAATCCATACAACAAATACCTAATGTCCTATTACATCATTGCCATAAAGGAAAAAATATTATTTGTTTTGTAATCTATCTATCTATACATCTTCATAGTATTTGTTGTACTTCCTTTCATTTGTGCTGATTTAAATAAAAAAATATACACATTTTATTTACTTTTATAGCTTAAAATATATATTTATTAATAGTTGAATATGTTCTTATAATAATAATTTAAATTATAATTATTAAACGGACATAAAAAACATGTATAACATTTGCAGAAAATCTACGAGATCAGCATTAGAATAGGACAGCAAAGCTAGTATGGGTTAAACTGTTATGAAATAAATCACCGTAATGACGGATCATTTTTTGAAAATTAGGGTTGCAAAGGGGTGGAAAATTTCCGGAAAGTTTCCAAAAATCCCTGGAATATTCCAAAAAAAATCCTGGAAAGTTTCCAAAACTTATGGAATATTTCCTAAATTTACTGGAAATTTTCCACCTTTTTGCAACCCTAGTTGCATCACGCCTGGTTAGAACAAAAGTAACAAGAAAAAACACATACGGTCCATCAAATTCACATCGCACTGAAATTCCCAAACACATCACAAGCGGTTCATCACTATAATGCAATAACCACATGAAATCAACTAATTCTTGCCAATTCCAACCAACCAATCAATCAAAGCCAGCTGTTAAATAGTGGTCATACTCACAGTATTGGCCAGTTCCAGGTAGCTTCCCCCCAGAGCCCCGCTGCGGCCGGAGGGACGCTGGGACAGGAGCTTGTGAAGTCCAGCCGAAGGCTCCAGAACACTGGGCTGATCCACAAGTTTCTGGAGCAACGGTGAGCTCTGCTGCGGAGGATGCACTTGTGTCAGAGACTGCAGGTCTGGACTCTGTAAGTCTCGAGCTCCAGAAACAAACTCCCAGCTCTCCCGAGCGCCTGCGGGAACAAACACAAACACATGACATGCATTACACTACACTGAACGCAGAACGGGATGCCAGACAAAAAGACAAAGATACAAGACTGAGAACTTAATGAGGGATAACTACAATCCCATGAACCATTGCGAAAAAACAATAGAGGAATATAAAACTGTCAATTTAAAGTTGTTACTTATGCATATAGAAGAGTGAGACTGAAGTGAGAAGGAGAGCTGGACTCGATGAGGCAGAATCATGGTAATGTAATTTGTCTTGCCAGGAATTCTGCTATTAAACACAATTATTTTAAGAAAAATATGGCTCAACAAAAACATATACCATCTATTAACAACCTCGGAGCTCACAGTAGGTCTGTCTTTTAAAACAAATAATAAAACTGTTGCACTCTATATTTTTGTCAATTATTGCTTGTAAAAATGTGTGATTTTTAATACAAAAAAAAAACTGTTGCACTCTATATTTTTGTCCATTACTGCTAATAAAAATGCATGATTTTTAATGCATAAAAGATAAGGTTGCACTCTATTTTGTCAATTATTGCTAATAAAAATGTGATTTTTAATACAAAAAATATACTGTTGTACTCCTTTTTTTGTTTATTATTGCTAACAAAAATGTGTGGTTTTTAATACAAATAATAGAGATTGCACTCTATATTTTTGCCAATTATTGCTAATAAAAAATTAGATTTTTATTACAAAAATTATACTGTTGCACTCTACATTTTTGCTTATTAATGCTAATAAAAATGTGTGATTTTAAATACAAAATTATACTGTTACATTCTACGTTTTTTGTTTATTATTGCTAATAAAATGTGTTTTAATACAAAATTATACTGTTGCACTCTACATTTTTTGTTTATTCATGCTAATAAAATGTGTTTTTTAATACAAAAAAATGTATACAGTTGCACTCCGTCCATTATTGCTAATAAAAATGTGATTTTCATACAAAAATTACACTTGCACTCTATATTTTTGTTCATTAAAAATTAAAATTGCCAATAAAAATGCATGACCTTTATTTAAAAAATTATACTGTTGCACTCCACATTTTTGTCCATCAATAATGATACAGTTGCACTTACATTATTGTCCATAATGCGACTAAAAATTTTTATTTATTAAAAGGACATATCATTCAAGGTAATTGCTCTGACAAACTCATTTTAGATTTAGCTGAGCTCTGGACAGGAGAATCATCGTAGAGAACATACCTAGACTATTCTCGCTGCTGGTGGGCCAGGAGGCCACGTGTTCATGAAGTGTCCTCTTCTCCGAGTCGCTGGAGAGCAGCGATAGCTGTCCTTCCTCCTTGCGGATCTCGTTGACCAGCTGCATGCGGCAGCGTGTGAAGTCTTCGAAGGAGATGTTTCCTCGCTCGTCTGCGCCGAGCTGCCCCATGATCTCTGCCACAGAATCCTCCATGTTCAGCTGCCGGCAGACCATCAGCAGATCATTCCTGACCGAGACAGAGAGAGAGACAGAAGCTTGAGATTCAAGAGAGAGGTAACACATGCAATGAGATCTTATTAATACCAATTTTTACATGTACAGTCGCCCCAAATTGTATTTGGACAGTTTAGTCTCAAAAGCATGAAAAAGTGTCTGTATCAGCAGGATATTTTCTCACAACTGACTTCATCACATTCACTATTATGAACATCTTCCACTAATGTTTCACAATCACCTTCAGTCGTGAAATATCAAAATTATGATTTGTAAACACGTGCACGATCAAGCAAAGTCGCATTTTACAAGTGAGAAACTAGTAATCTAGATGACCACCACTAAATGACACATTCACTTCCCCACCCAATGGATGTGAATGGGTGACGTCAGAATGACGAGTCCAAACAGCTGATAAAAAAATCACAATAATCCACAGCACTCCAGCCCTCAGTTAACATCTGGAGAAGACAAAAGCTGAAACAAATCCAGCATTAAGACGTTTTTAACTAAACATGAGTTCATAATCCATAATAACTCTTCCTCAGTGAAAAAGTGCATCTCATGTTGTCTCTCGCATCAAAATCCAGCCACATATGTGTTTAGAGCTGTTTAAACGCTGCTTGATCTGTGCAGATTTCTCTCCTGATTCACACAAGAACACTTTTTCACTGGAGGAAGAGTTATTATGGATTATAGACTCAATGTATTTTAGTTAAAAACATCTTAATGCTGGATGTGTCTCAGCTTTAGTCTTCTCCAGATGTTAACTGACGGTCTGGAGTGCTGTGGATTACTTGTGGATTATTTTTATCAGCTGTTTGGACTCTCATTTCTGACGGCACCCATTCACTCCATTGGTGAGCAAATGATGCAATGCTAAATTTATCCAGTATGATGCTGAAGAAACAAACTCATCTCAGATGATCTGAAGGTGAGGACATTTTCAGCAACTTTTCATTTTTGGGTGAGCGACTCCTTTAAGGCATTATGTATGAAACAGCTTACAGACAATATGGCTTCACATTTCTCATAATTCACAGTTCGCTTAACGTTTGTTAAACATCATGCATAAAGAATTGCTATAAAAAGTTAAATAATATAAAAAAGCTAAAGGAAATCACATAAAATGTAACAAGATTCTGTATGATTGTTGAAATGATGCATGGACATGCGGTATGTAGCTCATACCACATAATCACCTTCAAAAGTTGCACGTCTGCATTGTCAGCACCAGAATCGATTCTATCAAAGCGGAACACATTTCACTGTGTGTGCATCTTTTCCGTTGTATATTTTGTACTAAGCCCAAGGACATTTAGCATTTTTTAAGGTCATTTCAAGTGTCCAATACTTTTGGAGCAGAGACGCAGATGCATGATATTATTATTGTTTTTTACGATAAAACCTCTTTGTAATATATATATATTATATTAAAAAAGAATGCCATCGAAGCAGCTGTTGCCTTTTTAAAAAAATTTTTTTTTTTTTTTTTTGTAGCAAAGATAAGACAAATGTTTTGCAAAAATGCAGTCAGAAGCCACTAAATCACCTTTCAGAATCACTTGAAGGCACAATGACAGAAATGTCTGGCAAGATGTCCCTCCAGCAACCGAACACACGATAAGCTTTCGACAACTCTGGAGCGTACAAACAAAATTCATTTAAGGCTTATTGTGTTTTGTTTGCGCTCTTTGCAAGTTTAAATCGTATATCGTGCTTTGCCGAGCGTTCATACGAGCTTAAAACGCCGTGTAATCTCATTCCCGACGTACCAGGACGTCAGAGTGAGTTTGGTGTGGTCCCCGTCACACGTCTGGAAGAGCCGCCGCACGCGCTCCTCCTCCGCGGTGCTGCACGAGCCGCCGCCGCCTCACGATCACAGGCGCTCGCTCAAGCACGCTACGTGGGAGTGTCGTTGGTGTCCGGTGACTCTGGTTTTCGTTGAAAACAGCTGCATCTAAAACGGCATATTCTGTTTTAACTACTTGGCATATTTTTTTTTTTTTCGCAACATAAAGATATTATATTATCCATCCAAAATAAAAAAAAAAAAAACACAAACGAAAGGGACTTACAAAAGTTTTAAAAAAAGGTTGTTTATGGTACATTACATGTATATTGATTTATTCTGAATATTCATTTGAAAATAGCATTTATATGTGATTATAAAGACATTTATATTTGTTTTAGTTTATTTGAATACTATTCTTTTTTTTTTAAATTCATGACTATTTATTTTATTTTATCTGATAACATTTGCATTGTAAATAAATGTATTATTTATTTTAGCTTATTTTTGCTAGTATTATTTTTTAAGTTATTGGACTAGTATTTATTATTTTAAATAAATAACTATATATATTATATTTTAAAGGCATTAATTTTTATTTCATTTGCATAATATTATTTTATTTTCAATAAATTCATATTTTGTTTTCTATTTTAAACACATTTATATTTTATTTTGAGTACTATTTTATTTTCAAATACATTTGTTTATTTAGACATATATATGTTATTTTAATAAATTTACTTTATTTACAACATTTGCTTTTATTTTTAAACGGCATATATTTATTCATTCGGGGTGTGGTTGTGTGAGATAATATCTTAATTGTTGTTTAAACGATATGCGATTTGACATTATCGCTATAAAACCACAGAAGAAACACAAACCAGGAGTGAATGCATGTGAAGTCTAGATTAGACTACTGCCAGCACATTTAGAGTTCACACTGTCACTGCATGATTTAGTCTATTAAAATGCATTTAGAATTCCTCAAGCTTCAAGATATGGACTTTAGTCTTTTTCATTTTACCCCAAAATCATTTCAAATATCACTATTAAAGGTTTTGTTTTTAAAACGTCAATACATTATTCATGCATTTGTAGCTGCAGTTTAAATGTGTTAGTCCTGCAGGTTAAAAACCGTCTGCATCTAATGCCACTTCAGATGCAGATTCTGTGTCACCTCTGCATTGCAAACAAATTTTGTTGATACTGATTTCATTTGATTGGTTGCAGCCCTAGTGTCTTACTATTTACATTTATTGATTAAATTTAAGAATTTGACACAAAAGATGATGCATGCATTTAATAAGGTTAGAAAAAAGTAGAAAATGCCCATGAAGGGTACAAATCCATTTAAACGTATTGAAAAAGTAAATTTCTGTTACTCCTGCAAACCAGGGGCGGATAGTGATTTGGGGGCCCCAGTCAAAATATAGGAATTGGGGCCTATATATTTGCACACATTTACCTAGATCAGCCTTGAATTTCCTTTCTTGTTGTGATGCTTGCTGCTGCACAATGGTGCCCAATAGTTGTGTTCAATGTTTATGGCAAGTGTATAATGGCTTTCTTTCATGCTGTAGACCATGAAATATCGATTGATTTACAGTTTTCACAAAAACAAAATCAATTATAAAATGGTAAACCTCACAATTAAGCCTTTAAACCATTTTTTTAAGAAAAGAGATGAGTCGGAAGTATAAATTATTATATTAATTCAAAACTGGGTTACGTGGGTGGATTTTCACATTGGTCTGAACAAAAACTGCAGACGGGATTATTGAAAATGCACATTGATTCTCTGCCAGCAGGAGGCGCTTTTGGGACATCAGAAATACAGCAGAAAAACAAAGCAGCGCTGCTCATAAACGCTACTTTATCAGATAAAATAAAAAATGCCACCGAAACTTTTCTGAATACAGGCGCGTTCCCTTCAGAGATTCATTCATATAAAACTTGAATTCGTGAGAATGAGAAAAATATAGCCTATATTGAGGAGGAAAGTCCACTGATGAGTTACCAGCGTAAGCCTGTGTGCCAAAGGCTTTAGACTTTAAAATACACTTATTTAGTATTTAACTACAAATTTAAATGAAAAAACAATGAAATGGAAATTATACATTTACACACCTAAGGATTATATCAGCCAAACTGCGTATGCGTCCTATATTTGGGTCCTTCTCTTAAATGAGTAAGCGGCATTTAAAACAATAAACATATAACATGCACTGTAGCGCAATATTTAATTACAGCTTCAGATGCATGATATTTTCACTTGCTACAAGCAGGATACACGAGAAGTGTGTTCCACTCGGACACGCAGAAGTTGTCGTGGTGATAAAAACTGTAAAAAGCAACTATTCTCAGTCCGTGCTTACTGCGCCTCTCGAATATGAAACCATTTCCCAGGGGCCCTTGGCTTTTGGGGGCCCAAGGCGGTCGCCTACCTTTGCCTAATGGGTAAATCCGCCTCTGCTGCAAACTAATCATCGCACAGAATATGAAGAATATCAGAAGCGTTAGGAGTCAGCTGTCCATGCCTGACAAAATACCAGCACAATAACAAAATATCGAGATATCATTTTTTTTGTCATTTTCACACATTGTGTGGGTTTGGTGAAGTGTAGCACAAACATTTTTCCCCCCCCCACGTGTTTCCTCTAAACTGACCCACAACCTAATCAGTTTGTACACAGAAATTCATTCAAACAATCAATTCAGGCCAAACATGCATAAAAACAGCTTTTACAAACCCATTGCAAATGTTTTATTGATAGTATAATCTATCAAATGTAATTAACTAATCATGTAATACCATTATTAAATATAAGTGTCGGTATAACACTTCTATAATGAATGAATGATCCAATGACTGTATCATTTCATATTTCCATAACAAAAAAAAAATCTAAAAATAACATTTATAGCCCTTATATGCATCGTTATATATCTCCCGTCATACTAATGTGTAAAGTTGGTTTGATCAAACTGCAAATATAGGGTGAGCAGTCAGATATAGACGTAGTTAATTTTAGTAGAAGTGAGAAAGAAAAGAGATGAAAATGAGATGTGGGAAGGAAGAACAAAACACAAATCTGACTGAAAAACATTCTTCCAGACGGAGAGAGTTTCCTCAGACCTGAAAGTCATCAAACTATTGGTTGCCCTTTGACCTCACACGTGTTTCCAGCACGACTAAAGGCTTTTATTCCATTCAGAGAAATCACTGCGGATCATGTGTCAATATTTAGTCGCTTGCGCAACTCTTTTCTGCAGAGAAAAAAGGCCCAAACACTTTAAAGCTCTGATGGAGAACGGATGAGTATCAGAAGAGGAACCCAAAGCCAAAGACAATAATAGGAAGCTTTTAAAAAGCAGCGAGACCTTTAAAAAAATTCCTGAGCAGAGATCAGAACAAAAACATCAGCGATCCGTCCAAACAAGAACATTTCTCACATTAGCCGAGGAAACAGAAGAACGGCTGAGGAAGAGGATGGATCTGGAAGGAGACTGCGGGTCAGAAAACACAAGCAATAGGAGCTCATTCACTTTCTCTGTGGATCAGTGTGATTTCAGTGTTATTTATATACTCCTATCATTTTTATTAAAATTACCTTTTATTTTTATATTTTCAGGTTTAATTTTAAATTCAATTGTACTTTTTAGTAATGTTATGTGCATGTCCTTTTTATTCTTTTTAAATTGTTGAATTGAATTTTTATTTCAGTTTTAGTTTAGTGTAATTTTCTAGTTAGTAGAACTGTTGTGCGTCTCCGAACAAAACACAATTTCTGAACGAATCCGCGTTTTGAAGGAATCGGTTGAATCAATGATTCAATAGCCCATTCATAAAGATCGAGAGTCGTTTACTTCATTCCTGAATGAATCATCGTTCGACGAAATCGCTGAAGAATGACGCGATATCGCATTAAGATCTTTTCAGTTTCTGTTAGAGTATCATTTCACAAAAATATTCTATTTCCATTAAAAAAAAAAACGAAAATAAAATTAAAAAGTCCATATTAATAAAAAAAAAAAGTAGAGGGATAGTTCACCCAAAAATTCAAAATGAGAAGAAAAATGTCCTTCTAAAGCTACTTTGTAGTCTAATTGGATGTGTTTTAATGAATGGCTTAAGTTATCCTTTGGAGGGTGATCTTCTCACGAAAGATCTGAATGAGCAGCATTATAATAAAATATAATAACTAAAAAAAAAAATCGAAGCCAAAGTATGACGAGCCAACACAGAACAGGTTTCATGACAATAAAATAAAAATAAAGTGGAATTACTAGCTGCCAGTCTATGTTAAGTTAATTTTTGTGAAATTACAATTGTTATATTATTAATTTTATATGTTTTAGTTTCTTTTATTAATTTAAATTTTGATTCAAGTTTAGGAGTTTTTGTGCTTTTGTCATTTTTATTAGTTACATTTTTATCTGTCAATAGTTTTCATAAATTTTTATTTCAGTTTTAGTTATTTTGGTACATCAAGTTAAAATGAAAATTAGAAATGTTGCTTTGGCAACTAGCTGAAATAAAAAAAGAAAAAAAAAATTATGCTTTGATTTTTTTCTCTATTAAAGTTGATTTGAGAATTAACGAAAACATTTTTTTTAATAGATTTAGTTAAAACCCTGGTGCAGTTGACCTCAATACTACTGGCATGAATCAAACCCATACAATGCCTGCTCTGATTTCATGAAGTCTTTAACAGTAGTTGCATATTTTGCAAGCGAGTGCATCCCGTTTGGTGCACTGCGTTATTATTATGCGTCCTGGAATGGGATTGTGCAATGGAGAAAGATAAGACGCGCGGGCCTCAATACTCCTCTATGGGACGGACTGAAGCGTGAGTTAAAGGTGCAGAAATGCAGAATGACTCGAGATTATCAAATGGCTGAGAAACGCAGAGATCAGCAAAGAAACGGCACATGCATTTATACTCCCACCTCGATCTGAAAATGCACTGTGAAGCACAAAAGTGCCTCTCAAGGTGGTACAAAAGCAAAGCTCAGCAGACATTTCTTCATGAAAGAATACGGGAATGTCATCATTCCACCGTAAAATACAAAACCGCTTTAAAACACTGAGTTTAACACAAAATCTTCAGTCCTGTTGAGATTCTGGAGTCTTTATTTGATGGTTTTGCTGATGTTGCTGTATCCGGCTCCCACACACGTCATCAGGACCTTCTCTCCTCCTTTCTGTTCATCTTCTCCGGGTTTCTGTTGCTCGATCTTGAACATGATCTGAAAGAAGTCTCGGATGTGTCTCAGGAACTCGATTCTGCATGGAAAACAGAGTTAGAAGATGGTTTCAACGAGAGCAAATCACTGCTAACAGAGTCATTACCACAGTATATGACCAAAAAACATGGTATTACCATGGTACATGTTAAGACAGCATGGCAGTAGTAGGGTTCTCTCTGATACTTCACTGCAGAGAACAAAACCTTCCTAAACAAGGGGCTTGCGAGTTGATTTAAAGCTAATTAAATAATCACAAAAATATAAAATAAAACGAAACAATTTAAAAATAAAATGTAAATAAATTATAAACAAATAAATATTTAAAAATTAATGAACTATATATAAAAAATAAATAATTTAAAAATTATAACAAATAAATAAAAATCATTTGCAACACAATTAAACACTTAAAGATTTTCTTTGTGTACCTGCAGTCATGTGACAATAACCAAACAATACAGAGAACCGTTGAGGTTCTCTTAACAAAAAACCGGGGTTAATAGAAAGTACAATTAAGAAAACCACCACACAAAAAGGGGTGAAAGTTTTAAAGTTAAAAAAAAAAAAAAAAAGGTTTAATGTTGAAGTAAAATTGTAAAAACAAAAAAAAAACGGTTTAAGATAAAATTCTAAGAAACAAAAATACAAAAACAGGGGTGAAATCTAAGTAAAATAATGAAAAAAAATACCAAAACAGGTTAATATAATGTAAAATTATAATAAAAAACATGCAGAAAAACAGTTAATATAAAGTAAAAAAGAAATTTTTTTTTTAAATATAAGTTAAAATTTCAAAAAAATAAAGAGAAAAAAAAAAGGGGGTTAATAAGTAAAATTTTATAAAAAAATACAAAAACAGGGTAAATAAAGTAAAATTCTATAAAAAAAAAAACGTTAATATAAAGTACAATTCTAATAAAAAATACAAAACCATTATATAAATAAAATTCTATAAAAAATACAAAAACAGGGTTAATATAAAGTTAAATTCTAAAAAACAAAACAAAACGGTTAATATAATGTAAAATTCTAATAAAAAATACAAAACGTTAATAAAGTAAAATTCTATAAAAAATACAAAAACAGGGTTAATATAAAGTTAAATTCTAAAAAACAAAACAAAACGGTTAATATAATGTAAAATTCTAATAAAAAATACAAAACGTTAATAAAGTAAAATTCTATAAAAAATACAAAAACAGGGTTAATATAATGTGAAATTCTAATAAAAATACCAAAAAAGGAGGTAACGACTTAACTCAAATTAAAATACATTAAAAACCTTCTATTTTAAATAAAAAAGATTTTGTAAAAAATATTTATTTCAGTTAACTAAAATATAAAAACACAAAAAACTGAGATAAAATTACTAAAACTTAAAATATAATTAAAATGGAAAATACAAAAATAAATTGAGTTAAAAACTATAATAGTATCTCGATGCTACTAAAAACACACTGAGCAAAAGGCAAAATTCTGAAGATTTTATAGGCATTTTCAGCATAAATCTCCTGCACATATACATGACTCTGGAGTCCACAGAAGTCGATCCACTGGAGGTGACGCATGTGTTGGCACCGTCAATCTTCAGTTATCATAGTACTGTACTTGACAGGCACACAGCACCGGCACCATGATAACTGAAAATGGACAATTCATGACGGCAGAGAGAAAACTGCTGGATCCCGACGCAAACGAAATGCACAGTTCTGGATGTCTCGATTTTTATTGCAAGATTTCCGTCTTATAGAATCAACAGACTTATTTTCTTAATCAATGCTATTTAATTTCTAATGTATTTTGTTCCCTTAATGGCATCAAAAACCTTTAGAAAAAATAAATCACTTCCAAATGATTTGTTTGTCACTTGGATGAACTAATACAAGTTTATACATACATTTTTCAACATTGATAATAATCAGAAATGTTTCTTGAGCAGCAAATCAGCATATTATAATGATTTCTGAAGATCACGTGACACTGAAGACTGCAGTAATGATGCTGAAAATACAGCTTTGATCACAGAAATAAATTACATTTCAACAGATATTCACATAGAAAACAGTTATTTTAAAATGTAATAATATTTCACAATTTTTACTGTATTTCTGATTAAATAAAGCAGACTCGATGAGCAGAACAGAATTCTTTGTACTAAACAAAAACAAAATGTACTAAAATAACTAAAACTAAAATTAACATGAATAAATATTTTAAAAAACAACTTGATGTACTAAAATAGCTAAAATGAAATAAAAATGAATGCTATAAAAAAATGTTTAACTACAGACAAAAAAAGAAAACTACAATTTTAATGAAAATTGAAAATATAAAAACTATTTCAAAATATTATTAAAAACTATAACATTATCTCAATGATACTAAAACAACACGGGTCGAGGTTGGCTGGTTAGCGTTGGTCTCTGCTAGTAAAAAGTGTTCCTCTGTTTACAATCGTTCACAAGCAGTCGTCAAGACCAATGACTGACTTTAGTGGCGCTGAACATGAAGCTAACGCGCCGCTAACTATCTGAACATGCTGTCATTCTTCTGTAAACGACCCTCTGCAGCTTTAAATGGACAGACGGCAGTAATCAGCGGGAGAATGTGGGATATTTAGGGAAATGTTCCTCAAACATTTGCATCTCATTCTGATGAAGCGGCTGAATCACTAAATTAAACTCAAGACCTTACGCACAAATGCTAAATACATAATTATAGTTTGATCTTGATCTATGACAACCTTAATTATTAATATGGTAATATCCACAGTCCTCCATGATACCGAATGATTCACATTTTCATATTCATTATGGCATTAATGTGATTCCACAAGGTATTCAAAGAATAATAAAACCTGTGTGAAGTGTTTGTTACCATTATAACACCCCAAAGAGCAAAACACTTGCATTTAGAGAAAAACGATTTCACATCAAGGCAATAGTATTACTCCCATCAGAAGGGAATCCCATTCCGGCATAAAGGGCTTGAATCTTATGCTATGTTCATTTGTTTCTGCACCCCAAACAAAAATGCACCAACAAGACTGTTTCAAACAGGTTTCAAACTCTCCACTCGATAGCTTGGAATGACTGATCACAGCATTTGGCTGCCGGCCTGTCAGACCATTCAAAAAAATTAATACATAAATAAAATAAATAAAACGACTAAAGTATTCATAAAAGTATAGAGGTATAAACTATAAAATAACTAAATAAAAAAATTAAAATTAGTTGGCCTATTGAATAAGATATATATATATATATATATAGCTATAAAAAAGAAAATGTCGTAAAATAATTAAAATAACAATATAAAACAAAAGTCTAATTAAATAGCCTATCCGTAGCATATTTCATGGGAAACTTCAACTGTTTACAAACAAAAAAAAAAAAAAGACTGGAGTTTTCATAAAAATAGACTAGCATTTATAAAATAAACCGTAAAAAAAAAATTAGTTTGGCCTGTAAAAAAAAAACAAACGTACTAATAAGTCCTAATAAATTGCTACTCCGTTATGCATTTCATGTGGAAAATCAAAGAAATAAGCTAAACAAATCTAGCAGAAACAATTGTGACATAATAAATCAGGCCTTTTAGTTCATTAATATGATGATAAAATAATAACCATGGCACTTTTATACACAGTCCTCTAAGATAATAAATGATTAGCATATTCATATACATTATGGCATTAATATGATTCTACAACAACATAGCAGACAAAAAAAACTTTATCTTTGTCTTTCATTTCATAGCACGAAACGGGAAGATCTGACCCATCGGCATTCATGAACAGACTCGGAACATGAACCTGGACACGCAATTAACTAAAAAACATAGCCGTACGTCCTCATTTAAAGAGACAGTGGCACGTTTAGGAACATTACACTTGCATTTAGAACGAAAAACTACAAAACTTTAAACAAGTCAATGCTCACCAAGAAATGACACTCCAGTAAGACCCAGAAGAGACACTCAGGTCCTGACGAGCAGCTTGATTTGATGGTCTAACGCTCATTCTTTTTGTATGGATGTGAAACGCTCTGAAACTTTCCCACAACGCCTGCTGGAAAAGTCCCAAACATTTCTCTCCGCGAGCGTTAATGAAGGTGAGACTCAGAGACGAGACCTCAACGCTCTCCACGTGATATCGCCATCATATTCTCCATCTGACAAATCGTCAAATGTAATTATGCGGCCGCACACTGAACGTCTTTGTCAAACCTGCATGTTTTCAAGACATGAGATCTCCAGAAACAACCGTCTGTGCTCAGAATCAGGCCACGAAGAGCGTGTTTCAGCAGAAAAATTCAGATTTATTTAACGATTCATCAGCAGCAGAGCAAGAAAGCAAGTAATAATAGATATAAAAATTAACAAAAGACGTTTAGGATTATTGCAAGACAAAAATCCTAAAATACACTGAACTGATTTATTTAATTTTGTTTGTTTACTTATTTTTTTTTAATGTAGCAGTTAAACATATCAAAGTAAAAACATTCTCTAAGAATTAGGGTTGGGTACCGAAACCCGGTACCAATATGGCAGCGGTACCTATGTAACCGGTATGTACTAGAACCGAATCAGAACGCAGATTTCGGTGCCTCATTTCGGGTGCCATGCCTGATTGATCGACTGAAATATTTGTCCTCTGGTTCTCCGAAACGGACGAAAGCATCATCACCGGCACCACACGTGAAAAATAATTTCCCGACTGAGAAAATGCACCTGAACTCAAGTCGAAGCTCAAAATACAAAGCCACACATCTTTGGATACGAGAGTCCCAGTGTTTTCCAACGATCCGACTGGTCAAAAGCAGAACTCTGGAAATGAGAGCATCGAGGAGCGCGTGAATGCAGTAATTACACTTGCTCTGACTGCAGCAGGTAGCCTAAGCTTTAACTAGCTAAACATGCTTACATTAAATGCCTAAGCTAAACCATCCCTTGTATTCACATGCTAAACCTGTTGTCCAAACAAAAGAGAACATTATAACTTTTTTACTTCACAACACCAGTCAAATGCTTCCTTTTGTGATCTGATGTGGCTTCTTGTCACAGAATGAGGCAGAAAATGTACAATAAATCGTAGCAATGGATATTATAAATATACTTAATTATTATGAAAATACCAGATGGCTTGAATAACACAGATAAACTATATTGTCGCAGTCAAGTGTTTCTTGTCTTTGTTTTATCATTCAAAACGTGTATATGTTCTGTTTACTCAGATACAGATATAATAGCATGCCTTTGTCCAGATAAAGGATTTCCTGGAGGGTCCTGAGCTCTCTACTTCTGTGACTGGATGTGTGGATTTTCTGTGCGAGGGCGTCCAGTATGAATGAAACAGACATCATGTGTTTATAGTGCTAATGGCCAATTCATCATTTTTTTGGGAATTTTTATTTATTAATTTTTTTAATAAGTATCGGTTCAGGCACCGGAACCGCTTTAAAAGTATCGATTTGGCACCGGTATCGAAAAAAAACCAAACGATACCCAACCCTACTAAGAAAAAAGAAATTATACTTTGCTTTAAAAAAAAAATTAAGCATAATTTAGGGTCATTACGATTTAATACATTGTGACATTATTTGCATAACAATTAAATTCATTTTACCTCAAAATGTAAAAAAATTTTTTTTTAAATTTTATTGAGGGTTATTATAGTTAACTAGAATTAAAACTGAAATTAAAATTAAAACAATTAAAAAATTTTTTTTGTTTACTTGAAAAAAATAGCACAATAATAATGTTTAGTATTTCAGCGAGGTGCCAGGCACATTCTCATTTTTAATTGTGAAATTGATGTAAAATAACTAAAACTAAACACAAATTTATAAAAACCATTAAAAAAAAAAACACCAATTTTTTTTTTTACAAAATCACAAACTTAGATTTTGCAGTGAAATATGACGCTCGCAGCGAACAACAAGGACACGAGCGTGTCAGTGACCGTACAACTCTGCCAAAACATGCTCAATACAAACAAGCGCATGCGTCACTCAGAAAACTGCTGAAAATAGCCCGACTCATTCTCAACAACACAAAAACAACATCTCTGAGTGCTGGCTGATCAATGATCGACTGCTGGAAGCAGCAGCATCTAACGATAGAAGAGCTCATGCAGGCAGTGAAACAGAGAATTATACCAAGTGAAGATAAAATGTACAAAATTATGCTATTGTGTTATTAACATGTTTGAATATCAAGAACAGGTTTCATTTTGGACAAAAACACCGTAGTAGTAAAACACTTCCATATTTCCTGCACCGCAATATGACAACATGTTCAAAACAACCATGTCTTCTTGTAACAAAAAGCCTTTTGAAGCTGAAGCATGATTGCGAATATAGACTTGTTTTCAACGTTTCCAAACACTGCCACCCTTCCTTGCCATTGGTTTGAACACAAGGTAATCCCCCGCCCCCAACATTAAAGCATTGACCGAGGCGTCCTGTTCCAGCCCCATTCCCCTGCTAGTATTCAAATATATATATATAAATTAAGTATATAATAAAAATCTAACAAAAAAATTGCTTTTTATTTATACCTAACAACGGATTAATACTTGCCACTCCATGTTATGGATTGAAATGTGCACAAATCAAAGAAACATACAAAAATTTATTAAATTTTTTTAAATTAAATTAATAAAAATCGTACTAATAACTTGCTACTTAGTTAATGCCATTCATGCGCAAATCAAGAACTAAACCCAAAAAAAAATATACTCATCAATCAAAAGGACTTGCTTGGCTTACTAAATGTCATTATAACGTTACTAATATGCATTTTCATTGCAAAATCAAGAAATAAAAAAAAAATTAAAATTTATAATAAATTTAAGAAAATAATACGTAATTAAGATAATAAAATTACTTCCCTGCATTAATATTAAAAATACTAATTGTATGCTACTTAGTTAAGCATTTCATGTGCAATACCAAAGAAATAAGCCTAAAACAAGCCTAGCAGTGACATAATAAACAAGGTTTTCTTAATGAGTATAATATATTAAAATAATTTTTCCTTAATAATAGCAAAATATTGAATGTTTTAAAAATGTATTCACAGAAGTGCATTAAAAACAAAACATGCTGAACATGCAGACATGAATTAAACATCTTTTTTCATTTAAAAACAAGCAACAAAAAAAAAATCAACTTTTTTGAATTTGTGAAAAGAGAGCATAAACTCACATGTTTTCCAGTTTAGTCAACCGCAGCACAATCAGAACTAGTCTGCATTCAGGAGCTGTTTTACTAACGCGACCTGGACCACCACTTAACTGATTAACCTCACACCACACACACACAACACCATCACACGGCCACACACACCCCACACACAACACACACAACACACACACACACACACAGCTGTAGTGGTCGATCAGTCAGCGTCCTTAAATATTAACAGCCCTAAAAAGACGCCCTATAACGCCCCTGCGGCCAACATTCAGTAAGAAAAACACAGAATCACCCAATTTTAACTCAACTCACATGCCTCACAGCGAGAGAGCCTCGCGGCGTTTGTCTTCCCCGTGTGCGCACTATGAAGGGAGCATATGCTGAGTGTTTATCTGGAGTCAGTACAGTGTACAGTACAGTGAGTTACAGACTCATAGTGGATTACGGTTAGACGGCTGTAATCCCCTTTAGCAGAGCGGATCTAATCGCTGCGGCCCACCGGCTCTATCAGCCCGTTCTCAATCACAAACACACCTTCTCCTCCAAAAACCTTCTCTCAAAATGAGATGTGATAGTAGGGCTGGGCGATATAGCTAAAAAATGTATCAACGATATAATGTTTCATATCATCCGGTATCAATAATTATTGACATTTTTAATAACCTTTTTTAATGCAAGAGCAATCTAATTTTTTTTTTTTTTAAATTAACCACCTGTATTTTTTTTTAATTAACCAATTTATTGAGACAAACAACAAATATTTTTTTTTTGTTTAACAGTCCAAACTAATGTTTTATATGCCGATTAAATAGGTCTTAAGGAAACTTTTGACTTGTCCCTCCCCGACCACTCCACTCTGATGTATGTTAAAACAGAAAGAGACACAGTGAAAAGGAATAAACCTCCACAAATTTGTGACTGTTTTCTAAAAGTTGAAAAACGTTTTTAATTTTGCATGGCTCATACATCGCTTCTGTAACGTGATGCCAGTCATAGTTGTCTGTCCCAAAAATGTGCCTAATATGCTTTCTTTGTGAATGGCTTGGTTTCGGTTTTAACTAATCAAGATCTTCTCTGCATTGAGCTTCTATATTTCTCTAATATTTTGAATGCATAACTCAGCAGCGGCGCGTCTCGTGGGCTAGTCTAACAAAACATTAAAATGCAAAAACGTCACTTACATCATCATCACCGCATCTCGTGCTCCACTGATGACGTTCCCTGACGCACATCTAACGTTGGATTTGTATTATTTTTGCATTCAAATGCAAATGTTTATTTTAAATTCGACTAATATTCATTCTTTACTAACAATCTCATCCTCGCCCAGGCGACACGCACTCATGTGTTTGTGTTTGTGTGTGCCCGTCTGCGTCCCTCAGAGCACTTTGGCCTTTATCATGCCCACTCTTCGACTTTTTTAGTATATCGTTTTGAGGTGTACCGTCCGTATATCGATATAACCGGGATTATCACCCAGGCCCTATGTTATATAACAAGCATCTATTTCCCAGCATGCTCGAGGCACCAAGGGATAGTGTCACAGCCAAATATCTTCGTTAAGACTCTTTCCTAGGGCTGAAACGATTCCTCGAATACCTCGAGTAACTCAAGGCTTCGTTTAGTCCATTTACTGTAACTACACACGGAACACCGTGTTTCCCCACGGACCATTATTACTGACGCACAACCCGATAAACGCTGGACCAGACCATAGACTGTATAAAAACAGGGACCAGACTTTAAAAAAAAAGCGCTGGACATATTTAAGACTGTAAATCAATATGGTGGCTAGTTATGATGGCCTTACGTTAGCTATGTTTTGTGAAAGACTCAACGCCATTGTGCATAAAAATACCACAAAAAGAAAGTTAGTCAATATCACACGAACAGTTTTCACCTCTAAAATCAGCATGACTACAAATGTGATTTTATTCAACAGTTCAACAAACAAGAAGGTAATATTATGATACTTACGTTTTAGACACTATATTGCCTATTTTTTGCTTTATTTTGCCAACAAAAAATTCCAAACACAGCCACAGCGCTGTTTTGTGTCTCTGAGCAACATGATGGTTTTTTGTTCCTGAATGAATCAACCGTTTAATGATTCGGTTCATTCCCCGCAATGACTCACTCTTAACATTGTTTTTGCTTGCCACCTGCCCCTGGCCGGTTTTAATTCACATTTAAAGTACTTTTTCGTTTTATAATAAGTTTAAATATCATTATTCAAGGTTTTAATGTTTTAAATAAACAAAATATATTTATGCATTTAACTGCAGGTTAATGCATTTATGTTCCCTCGGTGGTCAGAAATTCAGCCCATGCGCTTCCTGCGTTTCCCCGCTGCTTGCAAAAGATGAATTTCGATCTGATACAATTTTTTGGTAACAGAAACAGCCCCAAACTTTTAGAAAAATGTCTTTATAAAGGTAAAATGCCCTTAAAAGTTAAAAATCAATTTAAACTTACTGGAAAATATTAATTTCTATCACTGATGTGAACTGACCAGTACACAGAATATAAAGGATATCAAAAACAAGTTTTAACACACACCCCACACACCACACCACACACACCCGGATAGGGGACATTTAAGAGGGTTTTAATTCTCCCATAACTCTAATAATTTCATGTTGCAGAAAAATGTGTTTAAAATTGTGTATGGTCTCTTGTTCTTGTTCCAAGTTACCTTCCTGTCCACTGATTTTGCCTCTCACAAAAGCCACAATGCCTTCCAAGAAGACAGTAAAGGCTCATGTCATGCTTGAGCTTTATTTAGGCTGAAACTTAAAAGTTAAGTTGTTTATTAATCGTTAATGGCACCAGAGTCCAAAAGAAGACTGAAATAGCCCCTAATCTGTAGAATTTTGATGACTTGGAAATTGAAAATCACATCACCCACAATGCCGACAACAAACCTGTCACAATCCTAATAATACTATGAATTGGCTATTATTATTAGTATTCAAAATAGTAGTACTTAAAAATTATAGATCTTTTTAACTCAAGACATAATATTTTTCCAATTGCCGTTTAACACTAATGCCTCTAACAAAAAATTGGCCATATATGGTCGCGATACTGAAATTTTCAATCCCAATAGTTATTAAAAGAAAATTAATACAATTCACTACCCTGCAAGAATAAGACGAAAAGCAATAATAAAGGGTCTGAAGCCCGAACAAACCAAAGCTAAGACAGCCCTAATCATAAACCATGAAACGTTTAACTGTCAGTGTTTTTGACAGATGAAAAAAAAATTCCTGACGAAAGTTCATTGTTTTTTATGTGCATTTATTCTTTCAGACCTTTCAAAGAATGAACAGTGTTAGGTGATAGAAAATATCATTAACCTGACAGAAAATCAAAGGAGGCCTATGCAATGTCTTCACTAATAAAGTCAAACAAACTAGGGGCCGACCGATTATCGGCACCGATATTAAGAATTTTTATGATTATCGGTATCGGCCATTTTCAAAACCGATTTGCCGATAAAACAATTTAAAAGCATTTAAAGAAAGTTTCTGTCAGAGCCCTTGTTATTCTTAATTTTTGGCATGACTGTTAATTTTTTACACCAGAACCTAACGTCTAACGCTCAAAATATCTGTGTTACTTGATCCTATAATATCAGTATCGGCCCCTGAAAACACTATCGGTCAACCCCTGAGTATTAAACCGTGGGTTTTGGTGAGCTTACCCTAATAGCCCTCCTCCATCCAGTTAAAGTTTTTAGCGCATTTTTCTTCTGCCCAAAGTCCTCCCGCAGCACGTATCTCCCGGACCCTGCTTCATGGACACACGACTCAGCGGCCAAGAACAGCCGTTCACTGTCTCATCAGCAACCATCGTCAGGCCCGAACCCTGCAGCCGGCATCACAACACCAGTTGGCAATTAGTCATTTCACACCGTGACCACGTCACTCACTGGTCTAAGATTGGGGTTGCTGCTATGGTGTTCTGGTGTTTCTACGGGCGTGGGCTAGGTGTTTTTCCTAGGGCCGTTTGCTTAGGGTTGGTTATCAGGCCATTGCTAGGTTTGGTTACTAGGGCTTGCCTAGGCCATTAAGTTCTTTTCACCACTAAAACCCCCTTACACGCAAGGTTCAATAAAAAATCCTATTATTTGCACACAGCTTCAGCATAAAGCCATCAGCTCAGACTACCTGACAGCAGCGCTTCACTTCCCTAGCTGGCGTCCCCCTCAATGTGGTCGGTGTAGATTTAAAAGTATCCGTGATGAATTTTGTTCAGGATCGCCTCCGTGGCCGAGTCCACGATTTCCTGTTGGCCTCTGAAGAGAAACTCACAACCGAGAACCGGACGCACGCCGGTCAGATCACAATAAACACCATTCTGTGACACTCCAACAAAAAACCTCGCAGGCTGATACACTGCTTTCATTTACTGGTTTAATATTTACAAAAAACTTTTGTGTCCTCACAAATCTGGGCCGTATTCACAAAAATAAGCTTTAAGGAAAATAATAGCTCTAACTTGCCCATTTAGGAAACTCTTTAAACATAATAGGTGTGTCCCAGTCCGACTTTTTAGACTCCTCATTTTTTTTTTGCTAATCGCAAAACCTCAATGGGAACGCGATATTACTCCTTTTGTCCATAAAGCATATGCATGACTGCCAGCCTTGAGTTGCAGTCGTACTTGCCTGGCAAGAGTGAGCGCACATCCGTTCCCTTCCCCAATCAGCCTTAGAAACATAATAATAAACGAAAGCGGGACGGGGAGAGACAGAGTGGGATTAGGGCGTCTCTGGCAATCGCTAGTTGGCACATTAAAACTTAAGAAACCGTAAATGCACTTAAGCTTTTTTGTAATGACAGACAACAACAAAAAAAAATGTATTTGCAGAGCTGCCGTTACCCAGCGAATATCAAAAGCTCCCCCTTATCGGTAGGCCTGTCACGATAACAACTTTTTGTTGTGCGATATATTGCCCCAGAAATAATTGCGATAAGTGATATTATTGCCATATTACAGACCATTTTATGCCACTAAATATATAATCATAATGTAACAGCATAATAATGCAAGAAGGCCGACACACTTCCAAATGACAACAAACTTTACATTTTTAAGAATATTTAGATCAAGGGAAATTAAGTCAAAATATTAGATACCTTAAAAAACTTGAATAAATAGTAAATACATATTTTCTTACAAAAAGTGCAAAGTAACAAGTAGGAAAAAAAGAAAAATTCTCAAATAGCTTGTATGGAGATTTTTCCGTCTACAGAATTTTCCCGGACCTTCTTTTCTCTGTAAACTAAGGGTGCACACTATTGCTGAAAAAAAAAACACTACTTAGCAGTCAGATGTCCATATGCACAAAGACACAGATCCCTAAACAAGGCCATATCTGCTGATGAAACTTTTTTTGTAGAAGCATTATTTAAATTTGAACTAGCGCCTCGTGACTACACCACGTTATGTACAAGAAGGTGCAAAAGACACAGGTGCAAGTGGAGTGTACAAAACATGGTGACATTAATTTTAAGTAAATAAAATGTGCGATATATTGCGTCACCAAAAATTATTGAGGTCAAGTACATATATTGCGCGATCCCTTTGCTATATGATTATGCGACAGGCCTCTATCGTTCTTTTTTCAGACTGGAGATAAAAGAGTACATTCTTAGATGTTTTTGTAGTAACTGAACGTTATCCTTACACATTTTATCTCCCAAACAAGATTTTAGTTTGAATAAGTTTCTAATTGCATGTTGCTAATTTCCCATTCCAGAAGAGTCGCACACCAGCCTTTTTTCTGTGAATTCTTCTCATACTCCGCTCCCTCGCCCGCCCGCGTGGACTGAACGAGCCGTTTCATTCTTGCCACAACCCAACAGCAGCCCGGTCTCGTATGCTTGTTTTAACCGCACCCTCTCCGCACCGCCAGTCCCTTCAACGAAGCGCATCTGCAGTAGGGATTGAGCCTTGAAACGCCACACGCGCAACCTGTGTCATCGCGCCTGGCTCCGTGTTGAAACGAATTGTAACTTCTCTAACTGCTTGCTAAACTTCCTTGGATGAAATGAAACATTCCAACACTACAAAAACAAAAATTTTCCACTTGTCTCTTAAATCCCAAATCTTAATGAATAAATCACCCTATTAACAACTTTTTGTATAATTTGACTTAAAGAATACAGTTCTTTATTTATAAAAATAAACAAATATTTTCTGTGAAATTCAGTAATTAAGTTAATTCTGTAAAAGTAGTTATACCATTATAATCTTGCCTGCTGAAGAAAAACACAATAGAACCCCTCCCAAAACACAATAACAAATGTAATGGATTTCAGGGTTATAATGGGAATTTGTTTGGTTTTAATGTGAACTATAATGGTGTCTATTTGATGGATTGTATTGGTGGGATGAAATCTGGCAGATGGCAACCAATAGAACAACAGTAATTTCTATTGGAATAATGCCCAAAACAAAAAGTTATTTTGTAATGGTTTAATGGAAACTATAATAATTTTTGTGATGGTTTCTATTGTTTTTTTCAGTAGGGTAATGATACCCATACTGTGCTGCACATTATTGACAATATTGAGCTGAAGCTTGACTTTGCAAATTTAAAATCGCACTTTGGATATTTCCTTCCCCCCCAATCGCACAGCCCCTAGATCAAACCGACTATTTCCGCAACAAAAATATGTTGAAAACTGTTTTCTTGTCGATGTCGACTAATCGTTTCAGCCCTATAACGGGCTTCCATAAAAACCAGCTCCAATCTGTGAAAAGTTAGCCTACATTTTAAACTCTTTATTTGAACGTGGCTATATTTTTATTTTTAAAACTTTATTTGAATATGGCAACAATTTTTCAGCAGCTTTGTTAAATATTTGAAACAAACTCTTACCCGAGAGGTTTTCCTGCTATTTAGGAGAAATCTTAGTGGTAAGATGAAATTTTTTGTGAATGTAGACATTTGGAAAATTTTCCTGTTTGGAAATTGTTCCAACTATGTGTAGCTTCTTGACAGAATTGACAGAATTCCTGGTAACCGGTTTTATCATCAATGGAAGGATACGCTCGCTGTTCCTCGGATCCTCTTGATTTTTCCCGGTTCCGTGAGCTGAACGGGTTTCATGGAACGGCGAACGGGACAAGTGAAGAGCACCTCACCTCCTCCTGCAGGAGCCATGCCTCGCTTCAGCACCTACAAACCAGATCAGCAACACAACGCTAGAACACAACCCAACCATTTGCATTTATGCATGTGCAGATGCTTTTATCCAAGGCGACTTGCATTGCATTCAATGTAAACGCTGCATCACTTCATGCATTCACTGGGAAACTGAGCCAAGTTAATAGACTAATAGTTTCAAGTTTGACACACACTACTGACAAACCTTTATTTCCAGACCGTCTCCATCAATCCCAAACTTCTTCATCAAAGGAATAGCAGTGACCTTCAGAAGATCCACCTAGAGAACATGAGCATTTTACACCGATAATTAGACATCAAAGCAGAAGAATCAAATGTGATTACTATAATATTACCACACACACACTCTCAGAATAACAGTCGACAGATACTGGATTGTGGCGAAAACTAATGAAAAGTAGGAAAATCTGGCCAAAAGTGTGTTATATGAACAAAAATGAAATTTATTAAAAGGTTCACAATAATGTCTTGGGAAAAAAAAAAATATATAATAATACTTCAATACAAAACAGCTGTGCTTTAAACAACCAATTTTTTTTTATTCTTATTTTTTTATTATCATGAATGTTTAAGTGGTAAAAAACAGAATGAAGAGAAACGCAACATCTAAAGAAGTAACATCAGCTTCAACTCATTGTAATTCAGTATCGTAGTTCATGGGCCCTCAGATAAACTTATACCATGCTCAGTTTTTAGATGTATATATTTCACCTTGCTCTTATGTTTGTTTTGCACATTGGTGTATGCAAATTTCAATGTTGTTATATTTTCACTATCCTTCATAATACCGTGTTAAAGTCCTTGTATGATTCTTTCTTTAAATTTTACTTCACATTAACTTAGCTTAATGTTCCTTTTATGTTTTTACACTATACTCAAGTATTATTCATTTATTCTCTTTATTTCCATTTATACTCATATGTGACCCTGGAGCACAAAACCAGTCATAAGGGTACATATTTGGAAATTGAGATTTATACATCATCTGAAAGCTGAATAAATGATCTTTCCATTGATGTATGGTTTTGTTTAGGATAGAACATATTTGGTCCGAGATTCAACTATTTGAAAATGCTTGAATCTTGAGGGTGCAAAAAATCGCAATATGAGAAAAATCATCTCTAACGTTTTTGTCACAAAAATGAAGTTCTTAGTGATGCATATTACTAATCAAACATTAAATTTTGATATTTATGGTAGGAAATTTACTAAATATCTTCATGGAACATGATCTTTACTTAATATCCTAATGATTTCTGGCATAAAAGAACAATCTATAATTTTGAGCCATACAATGTATTGTTGGCTATTGCTACAAATATACCCCAGCGACTTAACACTGCTTTTGTGCTCCAGGGTCACATATTCCATTGACGTAGTATATTTTTCTTCATTTGACATAAGAAAGTACATCTTGTTATGCTTAAGTGATGTCTGGATAGGATGTTGGAAACGTATTCTCTGCAAAAATATTTTTATATGCAAGGATGTTTGCTAAATTTGTCTTTCGTGGTACAGCGAGTTCTTTTCCAAGAGCTGGTGTTTGCCAAGATCTGCTATTTCTGCTCAAAAGGTGTAAAACCACAGCCTGTCAGCCTCATCTGTGCTTTTATCTGATCTCATCTATCGCACCTCATTGTCATGTCAACATCACCTGACCTAGCTTTGAGCTTCAAGTTAATAAGACAGTGACACAATGGATAAAATCGATCAGACAAAGATCTTGTGATGTTGTAAGAGGATGTAAGTCTTTAGTATATAAATTATTCCAATTGGCTTATCAGACATCTGCTTCTTTTCTTCTGCTCATATCACATGCTCCAAAGGCCTTTGTCTTTTGACTTCTGAGAATTATTATACTTTGGTTAAATCTCAGAGATTTTAAGTAGAATATATACTCAGTTTGAACTTTGTAATCATTTTTTTTTAGCTTTAATATTTCATTTCTGTAATTGTTATCATTTATGATTTTGTCTTAAAATTAGGCTCGGCACGATAGATGGTGCTGACGGTGTTAAGCTGCAACACTTACGGTTATGTCACTTGCCCACCGCGTCACCGACACCCACCGTCGTTTTGATTTTTTATAGTAATAAAAATAATTTAGTTCAGTAAAAGAACAGACACTACAATTAAAAACTGAACACGGCTGCTCAAATGCCCATGCCGAACGCAGTCCGCATCACATCAATTTCAATTTCTCTCCAGTGAGAGAGGATCGAGCCCGACTGATTGAGAGTGAGGCGAGACAGACAAGAAGAGTGAGGCGATACCATACCAAGAAGATGAGGCCTATCAAGACAGTGCGTGAGTCGAGAAAAGAACAAGAAAGAGTGAGGCGAGACAGAACAAGAAATGGCTAGACCGACAAGAAATAGTGAGGCGAGAAAGACAAGAAGATGTGAGCGATAAGAACAAGAAGAGTGAGGCGAGGTGAGACAGACAAGAAGAGTGAGGCGAGACAGACAAGAAGAGTGAGGCGAGACAGACAAGAAGAGTGAGGCGAGACAGACAAGAAGAGTGAGGCGAGGCGAGACAGACAGAAAAGTGAGGCGAGACGGACGAGAAGAGTGAGGTGAGACAGACAAGACAAGTGAGGTGAGGTGAGACAGACAAGTAGAGTGAGGCGAGACAGACAAGTAGAGTGAGGCGAGACAGACAAGAAGAGTGAGGCGAGACAGACAAGAAGAGTGAGACGAGACAAACAAGACGAGTGAGGCGAGACCAGACCAAAGATGTGAGCAAAGACAGACAAGTTAGAGGTGGAGGCTAACAGACATTAGCTTTGAGGCGAGACTGACACGAAGAGTGAGTCGAGGAAAGCAAGAAGAGTGACGAGGGTGAGACGACAAGAAGATGAGGGCGAGACAGACAATTAGAGTGTCAGGCGAGACAGTAACAGAGATGAGGCGAGACAGACAAGAAGAGGGAGGAGAGACACACAAGAAGAGTGAGGAGAGACACAAGAACCCAAGACGATGAGTCGAGCCGCCTGATTGAAGAGTGCGTGTTGAGACAGACAAAAGAATTGAGGACGAGACAGACACAAGAATGAGGCGAGACAGAACATAAGTGAGTCGAGAAAGAACAAGAAGTGAGTCTAGGTGGACAAGACAACAGGTGAGGCGACAGACAAGTAGAGTGAGCCGAGAACAGACAAAAATTGAGCGAGACCAGACAAGTGAGTGAGGCGAGACCGACAGTTAGTGAGTCTATACAGACAAGAAGAGTGAGGCGAGAAAGACAAGAAGAGTGAGGCGAGAAAGACAAGAAGAGTGAGGCGAGAAAGACAAGAAGAGTGAGGCGAGAAAGACAAGAAGAGTGAGGCGAGAAAGACAAGAAGAGTGAGGCGAGAAAGACAAGAAGAGTGAGGCGAGAAAGACAAGAAGAGTGAGGCGAGAAAGACAAGAAGAGTGAGGTGATACAGACCCAAAGAGTGAGGCGCGGTGAGACAGACACGAAGAGTGGAGGCAGTAATGACAGACAAGTAGTTGAAGCGAGACAGACAAAACGTGAGGCGAGAAGCACAAAGCCGAGTGCGGCGAGGTTGACGACAGATAGGAGCCGAACAGAACCCAGTAGAGTGAGGCGAGACAGACAACAGAGTGAGGGCGAGACCAGCAATAGAGTGAGCGAGACACATGGAGTGAGGCGAGAAGACAAGAAGAGTTGTTCGAGAAAGACAGAAAGGGGGAGGCGAGGTGATACAGACAAGAAGTTGAGGCGAGACAGACCAAGTAGAGTTGAGGCGAGGAACAGACAAAATAGTGAGGGCGAGACCGACACGAAGAGTGAGGCGAGAAACAGAAGAGTGAGGCGAGTTGATACACGCAAATAGAGTGGAGTCGAGACAGACACGAAGATTGAGCGAGAAAGACCATACGAGTGGCCAGTAGACAGACAAGAAGGTGAGGCGAGAGAAACAGACAAGTAGATGAGCGAGAACAGAACAAGAAGAGTGAGCTAGACGACAATTAGAGTTATGCGAGACAGGACAAGTCGAAGTGGAGGCGAGACAGACAAGAAGGAGGGCCGATAAATACCAATAATTTGGGTCTAGGTGAGGCAGACAAGAAGAGTGAGGCGAGACAGACAAAAAGTGTGGGGCGAGACAGACGAGAAGAGTGAGACGAGACAGACAAGAAGAGTGAGGCGAGAAAGACAAGAAGAGTGAGGTGAGGTGAGACAGACGAGAAGAGTGAGGAGAGCTGACTGACAAGAAGAGTGGGGTGAGACAGATGAGACGAGTGAGGTGAGACAGACAAGAGGAGTGAGGAGAGACAGACAAGAAGAGAGAGGAGAGACACAATATAGTGGCGCGATGTGAGACGACCAAGAGTAGGCGAGGTGAGCAGACCAAGAAGAGTGAGGCGAGAAACAGACAAGTCTAGTTTGGGCGAGAACGACTTAGAGTGAGCGAGGACCCGACAAGTAAGGGAGGCCAGACGACAGAAGAGTGAGGCGAGAACGGAAAATAAGATGAGGCGATTGAACAGACAAGAAAGTGGGCTAGACAGACAAGTTAGAGTTTGTAGGCTAGAACAGACAAGAGATTTATGCGAGACAGACAAGAAGATGATGCGATAAGACAAGAAGAGTTTGGATGCGAGGGGAGACAGAACCAATATAAGTAGCGAGACAGACAAGAGGTGGGTTGATAAACAGACAAAAGCGTGAGGCGAGGTGAGGACAGACAAGAAAGTTAGGCGAGGTTAACAGACAAGTCTATGGAGGTGAGACAGACAAGAAGAGTGAAGCAAGACAAACAAGTAGAGTGAGGCGAGACAGACAAGAAGAAAGAGGCGAGACAGACAAGAAGAGTGAGACGAGACAAACAAGACGAGTGAGGATGCCGAGAAAGACAGAAGAGTGTCAGCGAGGTGAGACGACCATAAGATGAGGCGATACAGACAATGTAAGAGTGAGGCGAGAAAGACAAGAAATTGAGGCGAGACAGACAAGAAGAATTGAGGCTAGAAAACAAGAAGAGTGAGCTAGGTGAGACAGACAAAGTGAGTCTGTACAGACAATAAGAGTGAGGGAGCACTACAAGAAAGTGAGGCTAGTGAAACAAGACAAGAATAGATTATGCGAGGGTGAGAACGAACACGTCAGTGAGGCGAGACAGACCACGAATAGTGAGGCCGAGACAGACACGTAAGTGAGGCGAGACAGACCAATATAGGGAGTGCGATACAGCCAGAGGTGAGGCGAGAAAGCAAGAAGAGTGAGGCCCGAGGGAGACCCAGACAAGAATAGTGAGGCTATAACCAGACAAGTCGAGTGAGGCAGACAGACAAGAAATGTGAGGCGTAGAACGAAGCAAAGAGAGTGAGGCTAGAAAGACAGAAGAGTGAGGCGAGGTGAAGACAGAACAAGAAGATGGAGTCGAGCCCACTGATTGGGAGTGAGGTGAGACAGACAAGAAAAGTGAGGTGAGACAGACAAGAAGAGGGAGTCCGAAAGACAAGAGAGTGAGGCAGACAGACAGAAGAGTGGGGGAGGCATGTAGACAGACAAGAGAAGTTAGGGCGGGTGACACAGACAAGAACTATGGAGGCGAGACAGACAAGAAGAGTGGGGTGAGACACACAAGAAGAGTGAGGTGAGACAGTCAAGAAGAGTGAGGTGAGGTGAGACAGAAAAGAAGAGTGAGGCGAGAAAGACAAGAAGAGTGAGGCGAGAAAGACAAGAAGAGTGAGGCGAGAAAGACAAGAAGAGTGAGGCGAGAAAGACAAGAAGAGTGAGGCGAGAAAGACAAGAAGAGTGAGGCGAGAAAGACAAGAAGAGTGAGGCGAGAAAGACAAGAAGAGTGAGGCGAGACGCAAGAGATGAGTCGAGAAACGACAAATAGTGAGGCCGATAAAGAACCAGAACGTGATGCGAGGTGATGACCCGACAATTAGAGTGAGGCAGACAGGACAGAAGAGTGAGGTGATACAGACAAGAAAGGTTGAGGCGAGTTGGAGACAGACAAGAATAGTGAGGCCGAGTGAGCACAGCAAGTAGAGTGGGGCGAGACAGACAAGAAGAGGGAGGCGAGACAGACAAGAATAGTGGAGGCTATACCACGACCAGAGATGAGCGAGACAGACAAGAATAGTTAGGCGAGACAGACAGTAAGTGAGGCCGAGACCAGACACGTATAATTGATGGCGAGACATGACATAAGAGTGAGGCTGACAGACAGACTAGTGAGGCGAGACAGCAATTAGAGTTGAGGCTAACCGACGCAGAAGAGTTGAGGCAGTACGACAAGAAGAGTGGATGCCGAGACAGACAGTATAGTGAGGCGAGACATACAATTAGATTGGGCAACAGCCGTATATTGAGGTGAGACAGACAAGGGTGAGGTGAGGCGAGACAGACAAGAAGAAAGTCATATACACCTAGGGTGGTTTGAGGGTGAGTAAATCATGGGCTATTTTTCATTTTTGGGTGAACTACCGTTAACACAAGAGGCCCTGCATCCAGAAGTTTTCGACGGCATTGCCCCCAACCTCCTCACCACACCTTCTCTTGTTCTCTAAGCCGCCAACATGCCACCCCCCTTTTTTAATGTAAATTTAGGTTTTGTGATGGTCCCCAATGCAGGAAGACGCTCATCTGTAGTCCTTTTTTTTTGTAGTCCTTTAATAGACTCCCCTTTGCGAAACTCTGATTGTCCCCCGTACCTTTGCAGACTTTGTTTTTATGCTCTAACAGCACATTTTTTCACCGCACTAAAGTTAACAAAAGTGAAAATCGTCAATCAACCACCCATTTAACGTGACAGTTTCACCCAAATGACAATTTTTTATTTGGACTTGTATTCCTGCTGAACACAAAAGATGATATTATGAAGAATGCCCGGCAATCTACAAGACCATGCCAGCCATCGCCTTCTATAGTGTGGAAAAAAACCTTGGGAGTCAATGGCTACCGTCCAGAGGTATGGTTCCCGAGCAGTTCCTTCAAATATCTCTTTTTTGCTCAACCGACGAAAGAAACTCGTAACAGGTTTGGAAACGATGTTACGGCGCGTTAAATGATCACAAGAGTTTTCATTTTTGTGTGACCTGTCCCCCTTTAAAAAATTTGACCAAATAACACTACAGTGACAGTTCCCATCCTGACCTGGTCAAGTATCGTGACAAATTGGTCAAAACAACTCACCGATGGGTCTGTGGGGTCGTTGGTGACGCCCTTCAGCACGGCTCTGAGCGGGGTCTTCACGAACGGGCCAACTGAAGCGACCTCCCGAATAATAACCAATTCGAGCCGCCTGGACCGTTAACTCGTGCTCCCCGAGCGCCGACCGCAAAACCCGGCGGATAGAAACACACCGTTTCCTGCGTCACATAATGAAATATCATCAGAGCCAACCCACACGTCGTTCACCAGCGTTCCACACACAGGAAGACTTTCACCCGTCTGGTTGATCTCGATCCTGGTGCCGTTGGTCACTTTGTCGAGGAGCCTGACGAAGCTCGCTTCAAAATCTGACCAGCACAAACACATCTGACCTTTAGATTTCAATGAAATAATCAAATAATATCTTCAGCAAAAGAGCAAAAACAGACGCACATTTTGAAACACATAAAAACAAAAGATAAAAAAGAAAAACAGGAAAAATCTGATGAGAAGAGCCACATTTAAGCCAAGCTGCTGATATAAAGCCTTCTGCTTTAATGCCTGAAACTAGTTTCGAAGCCAAATATAAATTTGATTATACATTTATTTACAAGACTAAAATGTCATACAATGCTTTTAGACGAAAGAGTGGATCACTAACTAAAATTATGTGAATTTTAGTAATCCAAAGTAAAAAATTCTGAAAAAAAATAATTTAAAAAACAATAAATTTACAACAAAGATTTTTAAATTATATATATATAAAAAAAAATAAACAGTAAAAACACAAAATCCATTAAAATATTTTAAAAAAACGTAATTTTTTATGTTAGAAAAGAAACTAACGGCAAATAACTAAGTCGAGAACTACAGGTTTTTTCAAAAATGCCAAACCCCTGGGAACAGGCATTTGGGTTTTTATTTTGAAGAAAATACATTTAAAAGGCAATAATTAACCTAAAATTTAATCGAATACAAATGACAAAACTTCACAATACATACACAGAAAATAAATATCATAATGAACTGAACATGCCAAAAGACAAAGTACTAAACATTTTTAACTACAGATACCCAAACGCTGGATACAGGTGCTGTAGATAATTGTGCTGTGTATGATCATGTCTTTCATATAATGCATGTTAAGATTTTGATGATTATAAGAGCTGGTTTATGGATTGTTTTACATCGGCCCATCACGTTTGCATGTTTGTTTGTTTGTGATATAAAAGCACCTCGCAGGCCGGGAATTGTCATCTTTAATTCTGATGTTGTATTTGCTCTCTTTTCTGCTTCAGTGTTGTACAACACGAGTCCTCTGTCTGAAGCGCTGCAGCCCTCAAACTCCATTGATGTGAGGAACCACGTGTTTGTTTCTTCTGCACTCACACTGACTCGCGACGAGAGCCCGCGAGGGCAACCCCAAACTCGAAGGCGACAAAAATGACCACCATAGGGCCCCAACTTTCTCTGCTCGGACACCACCGACTAAGACAAACTGTAAAAGGCCATTTTTATTATTTTTAATCTAGCGGTTTTGTTTTGTCAAGAAGCTAAATACACATTAATACAAATAAAATGTAAATATATTAAAAATAAAAAAAGGTTCAACTATAAATGTTAATGGACCAATGGAAAGGTCAACTATTAAAAATTTAAAATAATATGTAAAAAAATATAAATGGTACATCTGTAAATATATTAACATGTATAGTTTATCTTTTATTCCTATTTAGTGCTGTTAATAATAAGAGTAAACCTTTTACAAATATTTATAAAAACCATTTAAATTTCATATGCAGTTTGTTATTTTTTATTTTTTATATTTAGTGATTTAATATCTGTCTGAATACTGTACTAGCTTATTTTATTTATTTTGTCTATTTATGATGTGATCTCAGGTATTTGTTAAATATTAAAAAACAAAAGATTTACAGTTTAGTCAAAATCTTTTTTTTTTTTTTTTACTTTATTTTACTTGTCATTTTTTGATACTTTTTTATTATTATATTATTATTATTATTTGGGTCCATATCACATATAGTCATAAGAGTTAATAAAAATTTCAAACCACATTTTACAAAACCAAGACAAAGCCTAAAAATCAAAGGCAAAAATATTTCAAATTTATTATTTAAAGCTTAGCTATTTTATTCATTAATCGAATGTCAATAAAACACAAACAAGGCATTTATTAAGACCTTTTGTGAATTTACAGTGAATTCAGGTTAGTATGTGTTCAGTGACATACATTTTATGCATTTTATAATAAAAAGCAGATACATTTTCCCTAGTGCAGATATTTCCAATTCTAGACTACTACATTAAAAGTGTGCTGGTTTTATCTGGTCTTGACCTTCCTCTTAATATGTCAGAAAGCTTCACTGCAATAACACACACACCACACACCCACACACACCAAACCCATCTCCTCCTTCTCTCACACACACACACACACACAACACCACACACACACACACACACACACACACACACACACACGCCCCACACACACACACACACACACACACTACATTCTCTCTCTCTCACACACACACCTCTCTCTCTCACACACAACACACACCCACACACACACACACACACACACACTCACACACACACACTCACTCTCTCTCACACACACACACACACACACACACACACACACACACACACACACACACACACACACACATGTCTGGTCAGCTAGATTGTGGGACTCTCCCCCATAAGTTAATGGTTTTTTATACTGTAAAGACCGTATTTCCTTATTGCACTACCACCAACCCTACCCCTAACCGACCCCTCACAGGAGACTTTTCTGCTTTTTGAGAGATTTTCAAAAAAACTCATTCTGAATTTTTTATAAGCCTTTTGAATTATGGGGACATTGAAAATGTCCTCATAAATCACCTTTTTGTTGTAATACCTATGTCATACCCATTTTTATTATACAAATTTGTGTCCTCATAAAACACATAAACATGCACACACCCACACACACAGCACATTACTCTCCTCCTCTCTCTCTCTCTCAACTCAAACCCTCAACACACACACCACACAACACACACCACACACACTCGACTCATACCTCACCATACCCCAGACTCTCACACACACACACACACACTCACATTTCTCTCTCGCTCTCTCTCTCTCCTCCTCGCTCACTCACACACACACACACACACACACACACAACCCCACACCCACCCACACTCCCCTCAGACTCAACTCATACTCATACTCGACGCGCACACACACACACACACACACACACACACTCTCATCCACACACACACACACACACACACACACAGCATAAGGCAGGCTCTATAAATGAAAGAATGTTACCACACAAAAGTGTGGTATTATAATGAGATTTCTGGAGAGACTGGTTGAGAGGAATGCTGTAGCTCTGCAGAAATAACTCTGTTGTAACATGCAGAAATGAACATATACACGTTATATCTCACCATAGCAAGCAGCATATAGAAGCATGTTTTGAAACAAACATTTAATTTGTAGCAGATAAATACAAGAATATCAACGGCTGGATGTTACAGATGTTGCACCAAAATGTGTTACACTCACTGTATCATTGAAACACTGGGCAATGGTTTTTATTAAAATGTTGAATTAGATTTAATTTGTATATTTTCCATTTTAACTCGTTAGTTTTCTATAGTTCTATAATTTCTTATTTCAGTTTTAGTTCAGTATTTTTGTACATCAAGTTGAACTAATTCAAAATGAGAAATGTCAGACATACAGTGGGTACGGAAAGTATTCAGACCCCCTTAAATTGTTCACTCTTTGTTACATTGCAGCCATTTGCTAAAATCATTTAAAATTAAATTTTTTTTCCTCATTAATGTACACAGAGCACCCTATATTGACAGAAAAACACGGAATTGTTGAAATTTTTGCAGATTTAATAAAAAAGAAAACTGAAATATCACATGGTCCTAAGTATCAGACCCTTTGCTCAGTATTTAGTAGAAGCACCCTTTTGATCTAATACAGCCATGAGTCTTTTTGGGAAAGATGCAACAAGTTTTTCACACCTGGATTTGGGGATCCTCTGCCATTCCTCCTTGCAGATCCTCTCCAGTTCTGTCATGTTGGATGGTAAACGTTGGTGGACAGCATTTTTTAGGTCTCCCCCTCCAGAGATGCTCCACTTGGGTTTAAGTCAGGTCCTCTGCGGGCCATCAAGACACAGTTCCCCACAGAGGTTGTTGTGAAGGCCCACTACTCGTTTATTTTAAGCTGTGTTCTTAGGGTCCCATTGTCCCCTTGGTTGGAAAGGTAAAACCTTTTCGCCCAGTCCTGAGGTCCTGAGCACTCCTGGAGAAGGTTTTCGTCCAAGCTAGCCTGTACTTGGGCCGCCGTCATCTTTCCCTCTATTGCAACCAGTCGTCCCGTCCCTGCAGCTGAAAAACACCCCCACACAGCATGATGCTGCCACCACCCATGCTTCACTGTTGGGACTGTATTGGACAGGTGATGAGCAGTGCCCTTTTTTTCTCCACACATACCGCTTAGAATTAGGCCAAAAAGTTCTATCTTGGTCTCAACAGACCAGAGAATCTTATTTCTCACCATCTTAGATCCTTCTGGTGTTTTTTAGCAAACTCCATGCAGACTTTCATGTGTCTTGCACTGAGGAAAGGCTTCCATCGGGCCACTCTGCCATAAAACCCAGACTGGTGAAGGGCTGCAGTGATGGTTAACTTTCTACAACTTTCTCCCATCTCCAGACTGCATCTCTGGAGCTCAGCCACAGTGATCTTTGGGTTCTTCTTTACCTCCCTCACCAAGGCTCTTCTCCCCCGATAGCTCCGTTTGGCCAGACGGCCAGCTCTAGGAAGCGTTCTGGTCGTCCCAAACGTTTTCCATTTAAGGATTATGGAGGCCACTGGGCTCTTAGGAACCTTAAGTGCAGCAGAAATTTTTTTTGTACCTTTGCCCAGACCTGTGCCTTGCCACAATCCTGTCTCTGAGCTCTTCAGGCAGTTCTCTTTGACCTCATGATTCTCATTTGCTCTGACATGCACTGTGAGCTGTATGGTCTTATATAGACAGGTGTGTGGCTGTCCTAATCAAGTCCAATCAGTATAATAAAAAACACCGCTGGACTCAAATGAAGGTGCAGAACCATCAAGGATGATCAGAAGAAATGGACAAAACCTGAGTTAAATATGTGAGTGTCACAGCAAAGTGTCTGAATACTCAGGACCATGTGATATTTAAATTTTTCTTTTTTAATAAATCTGCAAAAATGTCAAAATTCGGTGTTTTTTTCTGGCTCATATGGGTTCCTGTGTGAACAGTAAATGAATGAAAACAAATTTTACTTTAATGATTTTTTAGCAATGGCTTGCAAATAAACAACGAGTTGAAATCATTTAGCGGGTCTGAATACTTTTTCCGTTTTTTAACCCACTGTATAGTAAATGAGAAATATTGGTCAGCTAAATGAGAATACATCGCTTTTGTGTAATTCTTGTTTTTTTCAGTTATGTTTTATTTCAGTAATTTTTTAGTTTTTGTTTTTGTTTTATTGTAACAACCCTCGGCTGGATTCACGAAAATCTCCTTAATTAAGAAGTTAATTTTACATTTATATTATATTTATACATTCATGCACCAAAAATTATATCAATCATCTTCACATATTTTGTTTATTTTAATCTTTGTTCAGATCATCATGGTTTTCAAAATGCAGTAATAGCCTGTTCTTATGATGGATTTTCATAGTTTAAGATTGAAAGTCTGGAGAAAATGAAAAACAATCAAAAATATACACATAAAAGTGTAAAATAGCAGAAATGAATGAGGGCATAAAGGCATTACATTTCCAAGATAACAAGCTTTAATGTGACCTGAAGACAAAAGCTGAAATCTGTTCAATCAAAATTAAACACTGGGACACAAAAGTTATTATTCTGTAAATTATAATGTACATTCATGAATTTTAGATAAACACAGTCATGGATAAAATATTATTCAATCTGTGCAAGTCTAACGTGCAACAATTCACAACAAGTCCCCACATGCATTTTCACTCCTCCCCTCGTCCAGTTATCAGTTTTCTGTTTTTCATTCATGTTCATCCCCTCCACCCCCCCATGATGATCCAGAGCCTATAAAAGATCTTCCGTCTGATTTGAGAGACAAGCTGCTGTTGTTATCGCTGAAACGCAGTATTTTCCAAGACTACACAAAAACGGTGCGTATATGTTTTTAAAGCTTTTATAACAGAGCAACTAAAAAGCTTAATGTCATTTTATTTATAGTGACAACAATAATATGAATGAATTCAATTCTAATTAAAACTTGACCAATTACCTGCAAGCTAAAGACTATACTAAAACAGTGGCCTAATAATTGACATTTGGGGTATGACTTGTGTAATTCTTTAAGAGTTTATCAAAAGATTTTCCCTAATAATTTTTGAATGATAGATTTTAACTTCAATGTTAACTCTGTTGTTTTACAGATGAGTGCATCCAAACTTCAGGAAAGGTTTGTAACCCTGCGCAGATTTCTAGAATGATGGAAGCTGTGCACTTTATTATATATAAATACTGCCCCCTGCATAACCTACATAATGTCTATTACAAACTCGATCATCACTTCAAAATAAACTTTAGTTAGTTGTATTCAAATCTAAAATCAAAAATATATTAAATAGCACAAGGCCATAACCAGGGGTGAATTTAGTGATTTGGGGGCCCCAGGCAAAATATAGGATTGGGGCCCTATGCATTTGCACACATTTACCTGGATCAACCTTGAGGTTCCTTTTTTGTTGTGATGCTTGCTGTTACTCAGTGGTGCCTCATAGTTGTGTCCAATGTTTCTACATTCTTCATGTGCATGTTATGATGGCTTTCTTTCATGTTGTAGCACATGAAATAGCAACTGATTTACAGTTGAGGTACAGGTTTTCACAAAAACAAAATAATTTATAAAATGATAAATCTATTCAACTGAGCCTTTAAACCAGAAAAGGGATGAGTGAGAAGTATAAATTATTATATTAATTTAAAATGGGGTTATGTGGGTGGATTCTCGCACACATCCTGATTTTGCTGAGTTAGATGTGTTCCTAGGTCAACATATTTTGTTGACCCTGGAACAACATTTTAATCCAAAAATTTAGTCTTGACCATATCCCTACACCTAAACCAGAGGAAATGATAGATGAATGACACTGATGTACAAGCACCAAACACTGATTGTAAACCTAAACTTCACAAAAACTATAAACTGGTTATTCAAATCTGATTGGTTTAAAATCAAGGGTTTGTTCCGGGTTTCACAAGTTTTTTAATCCGTGAACATGTCCATACTGTTAAAATACTGTTCTGCGGATTTTCGCATTTGGGTCTGAAACAAAAAACTCATACCTGATTTATTGAAACTGCACATTCATTCTCTGCCAGCAAGAGGCGCTTTTGGAACGTCAGAAATATAGCGGTTTCCCTCCCCCCCACCGTAACACGTAAACAAGCAGCGCTGCGTTCATAAACGCTACTTTATCAGATCAAATGAAAATGCCATCAAATTTTTTTGAAGACAGTCGGTTCCCTTCAGAGATTCATTTTCATATAAAAAACCTGAATTATTGAGAATGAGAGAAGTGTGCTACTATAGCCATTCGCCGCGGGAACAGTCACGTGAGTTAAGCCCCTTTGTGCAGGCTTTGTCTTAATTCTAACTTTAAAATAGCCTACATTTATGTTTTTAGTTATTTGACTATATGAACTATGACTACATTAACTACCACCTAAGGATTATCTCAACCACAGAAAGTAACGACTGCACTGCATCCTCTACTTGGGTCCTTCTCATAAATGTGCGGCATTGTCACGGAATGCCAGGAGAAAACAAGGTAAGTTCCAAGTGCAGTTTATTTGAAAATAAACCTGACCACAGAAAACACAAACTGAGAAGACAATACAATCAAGACGCAAATGATAGACAGAGAAGGCATGATATATATAGCTGTGTTAATGATGAACAGGTGTTACCGATCAGACAGGATTAGTGAGCAGGGGTCTATGGGAAATGGAGTTTAACACAAAACAATGAAAAACAGAAGAGCGCCCTCAAGTGACCCGTCCAGGTCACCACAACAAACACTGTGACTTACCCCCACCTCTACGGGCGGATACCAGACCTCCACATACACACAAAGTTCAGGTGGGATGGAAATAGAGCGGACCAGGGGGAGGGATGGCGGGCCAGGACCAAACAACGGAAGAGGACCAGGGGACAGAGCTAGACCAAGGCATAAGCACAGAACCGGCAGGGTGAAAGGCCAAGGCGGGACCGGCAGGATGGACCAGCAAGACCCCAACCACGTAGGACTCCCAGCAGATGGCCAGGACGGAGCTGGAGGAATGAGCTAGTGAGGCTCCTGCCACACCAGAACCCAGGTGGGCAACCAGGACAGAGCCAGAATCCTGTCAGGCAACATTGATGGGACAGAAAACCCTCTCAGCAACTCAAGAGAAACTGAAAACAAGAGCAGAGACACGTTTACTTCCCTCGGCGGAACTCTGTGGTGCTCCCGGAACGGAAGCGGGCTCTGGAAGTGGGCCTTCCCGGAACGAGCTTTCCCCTCTAGGAGGGGCTCCCGGAACGGAGCGTTCTCTGGAGTGGCTCCCCTGAAAACGGAGCGGGCTCTGGACTAGCCTTCCTGCGAGATCCTGGACTGGAGCGGGTGCTCTTGATTGGGCTTCTGTGAGCTCCGGAACGGGTGAGCGGGCGTCTGTGACTGGCTCTGTGAAATCCGGGACTGGAAGCGGGCTCTGTGACTGTGCTCGTGAGCCTCCGGGAACTGGACTGGGCCCTCGGTGATCTCCCGGACTGGACTGGCTCGGTGAGCTCCGGGACTGGACTTGGGCCTCGTGAGCCTCCTGGACTGGGAACCGGTACTCGGTGGAGCTTCCGGGAACTGTCGTGAGCTGTCTGGATTTGTACGGTGAGCTTCCGGACCCTGTAAACCTGGGGTTTCGGTGAAATCCGTGACTGGGAGCGGCGCGGACTGGGGCCTCGGGGAGCCCCCGGGACGGACTGGGTGTCGGTGAGCTCCGGGACTTGGACGGGGTTCGGTGAGCTCCGACTGGACTTCTCGGTAGCTCTGGTACTGGACTGGGCCTCGTGATCTCCCGGTAACTGGACTGGGCTTCGGTGGATCTCCGGGACTGGACTGGGGCTCGGTGAGCTTCCCGGACTGACTGGCTCGGTGAGCTCCCGGGACTGATTGGGCTCCGTTGAGCTTCCCGGACTGGAGTCGGCTCTGGATTGGCTCTGTTGAAAATCCGGGACTGAGCGGGCTCTTGGACTGTGCCTCTAGTGAGCTTCCCGTACTGGAGCGGGGCTCTGGACTGGGCTCGGTGTGCTCCGGGACTGGACTGGGCTCGGTGTGCTCCGGGACTGGACTGGGCTCGGTGCGCTCCGGGACTGGACCGGGCTCGGTGAGCTCCGGGACTGGAACGGGCTCTGTGACATCCGGGACTGGAGTGAGCTCTGATTGGGGTACGGTGACTCCCGTACTGGACCTGGTGTTCGGTGACTCCGGGACGACTGGCTTCGGTGATCTCCCAGGGAGCTGGGACAGGGCTCGGTGATCTCCGGGACTGGAGTGATCTCTGGATTGGGTACGTTAGCTCCCGGACTGACTGGCCTTATGTGAAATCCGGGACTGGAGCTGCCCTGGTACTGGGCCCTCGTGACTTCCGGGACTGGAACTGGGTTCGGTGACCTCCGTGACTGGGCACTGGCCCGGTGGAGCTCCGGGACTGTAGCGGGCCCCGGTGAGGCTCCGTGACGGGCATCGGCCCGGTGGAGCTCCGGGACTGGAGCGGGCCCGATGGACTCTGGGACCTGAGCGGATTTCGGGTGAGCTCCGGGACTGGACGGGCCCCTCGGACTGGGTTCTGAGAGCTCCCTGACTGGAAACGGGCTCCGGTGTTCTCGCGAGCTCCCCGACGGAGCGGTTTGTCCTGCATCTCCCGGGGCCCTACATGGGACTCAGGACCATGAGATCACCAAGTTTGCGGTCACCAGACCACAATAAGGCCCCAAAAGTCAGCATCTAGCCCTCCATCTACCGATGAGGCACGGGATTGTCTAAACATCATTAAGACTGCCTGTTTTTAAGAGTTAAGTCCGAGTCATGAAGTCCCCCATCCCTACCGCAAGTTCCAAAGGACTGATCGAAACCTCCACTCTCCCATCGCCCTCGTTTGGCCGAAAGATTACCGCCAACATCCTGACCCGAGCCCTGCGCGTCCTTTTGAAAGAAGGAGGAACAATCCGAAGGTCCCATGATTCCACAAAAGGTAACAAAAACACAAACTGGCTGAACTGGTAATGGTGCGTCCTTGATTCTGTCCACGGAATGCCATAGAAAACAGGTAATCCAATTGAGTTTATTTGAAAATAACAAAAGACAAAACAGAACAAAAAACATTGCAATAAGGTAATCCAAAACCTGACCACAGAAAACACAAACTGAGGAGACAATACAATCAAGACGCAAATGATAGACAGAGAAGGCATGATATATATAGCTGTGTTAATGATGAACAGGTGTTACCGATCAGACAGGATTAGTGAGCAGGGGTCTATGGGAAATGGAGTTTAACACAAAACAACGAAAAACAGAAGAGCGCACTCAAGTGACCAGTCCAGGTCACCACAACAAAACACTGTGACACATTTAAAACAATAAACATACTGTATAATGCGCACTGTTGCTCAGTATTCAATTACAGCTTCAGATGCATGGTATTTTCATTTGCTACAAGCAGGAAACACAAGAAGCACATTCAACGCGGACACACAGAAGGTTGTCGTCGTAATAAACACCGTAAACGGCTACCGTTCGCGTGTCCGTGCTTAATGCGCATATCCTACATGCAAAGCATTTTAGGGGGCCCTTGGCTTATGGGGGCCCAAGGCAGTCGCCTACCTTCGCCTAATGGGTAAGTCCGCCTCAATACCTCATAATGACTTAAAATAAATAAAGATTTAAAATTGGTTTATTAAGAAAAAGAACAGAAACAGAAGAAACCCTAAAGTGAAGTTTTTGTAAAATTATCAGTTTGAATTGTTTTTAAAATATGCCTATCAATCTTATCACGTTCTTGTCATATTCAGTTATGAATTACATGAATCACTTAATGTCAGACTATAATTTTTCCCCCTGAAAACGTGAAAGTTGACACACCACACCACCGCACACACTCAAAAACGTCAAGTGTCCTGTACACTGGATATAGCCTCCTCGAACTTTTTTGTTTAACATTTCTGTCGTAAAAAACTACTGAAACCTGTTTTTTCCGCCACTGAATAAAAAAATTTAAAGTAATTAGTTTTTATCCTCGCATTCCCTACTGTTTTTCCAGATTTTTTTCTCTAACATGATTTTGTTATTGAGATTGAGATATAAACTCGCAACTGCGAGAAATAAAGTCAGAATAGCGAGTTTATATCTCGCAATTCTGACTTTTTTCTCAAATTCTAACCTTTTTTCTCACCATTGGAGATATAAAATCGTGGTTTGTGAGATAAATGTCCTAGGTCTGAGGAATAAACTGTACTGTTTTTCTACAATTGAGAATATCAACGCCTCATTGCGCGAAAAAGTACGAAGTGGAGGTAAATGTCACAATTTTACATTTTTTTTTTTCTTCTTTTTTTTCATTTTTAAGGGGGATTTGCCCCCCCCCCCGATTGATGTTAAAATTCGCACTGGCCGTTTGTCTTGGCTTTATGCAGCGGGGAGGTGAGAATGCCCACATCTCGACTACGAATGAGGAGGAGTTTGTAGCCAGAAGGAGAGAAACTGTTTTTCAAAGCCTGCGAAACTCAAGATACACTGCAGCAAGGTAAAAACACACTTATACTACTCATATTCGGCCTGCTATTGTTTCTTTAAATTACCTACAAATGTTTCTGTAGCTGATAAATGCAAAATCAAGCTTGTGTATTTCAGAGTGAAGTGCCAAACATTGCATTACTGGGTTCTGGAGGAGGACAAAGAGCCATGGTGGGTTTGCTGGGATCTCTGGTTCAGCTTGATAAAGCGGGTCTTCTGGACTGCATCCTTTATCTGAGCGGAGTCTCTGGATCCACCTGGTACGAACCCTGACAAACCACAAACACACAGAGATTGAATTGGGTTGAATGTCAAAAATTAGAGCAGTATGTTCTTCTCTGAAGGTGCATGGCCTCTTTATACCAAGAACCAGACTGGTCCACCAAACTAGAGACCGTGAAGGACCAAATCATCAAGCGACTCACCGGCCCCAAAGTCAGCTGGGGAGACGCATTTGCCAAACTGAAGAAATATTACTATGAGAAAGAAATCTTCAGCTTGACTGATGTCTGGGCAGTGATGGCCGTCACAGAATATGTGAAAGAGGTCTGTAACTATACTTACCAAAACCCTGCATGATCTACGGTAGTCACAGTCAGTCTTAAAGTGCTGTATTTTTAATAGATTGTTGATCTAGGAATGCCAAGGAACCTGAGGGACATAAACACATACTGTAATATTCTTCTGATTACAAACTACTACAAATCTGCTGAAACATGCAGTGGGGTCTAAAGTCTGAGATCACATTGAAAATAAGAGATTCTAATTTGAAACTGCAGAAAATAAACAATTTTGGACTTATAAATTATAAATAATTCATTTATGATATTAAATTGAGAATAATTATCTCGCTTGGACACAAAATACAGTGGGGCAAAAAAGTATTTAGTCAGCCACCAATTGTGCAAGTTCTCCCACTTAAAAAGATGAGAGAGGCCTGTAATTTTCATCATAGGTATACCTCAACTATGAGAGACAAAATGAGAAAAAAAATCCAGAAAATCACATTGTAGTATTTTTAAAGAATTTATTTGCAAATTATGGTGAAAATAAGTATTTGGTCAATAACAAAAATTCATCTCAATACTTTGTTATATACCCTTTGTTGGCAATGACAGAGGTCAAACGTTTTCTGTAAGTCTTCACAAGGTTTTCACACACTGTTGCTGGTATTTTGGCCCATTCCTCCGTGCAGATCTCCTCTAGAGCAGTAATGTTTTGGGGCTGTCGCTGGGCAACACGGATTTTCAACTCCCTCCAAAGATTTTCTATGGGGTTGAGATCTGGAGACTGGCTAGGCACTCCAGGACCTTGAAATGCTTCTTACGAAGCCTCTCCTTCGTTGCCCGGGCGGTGTGTTGGGATCATTGTCATGCTGAAAGACACAGCCACATTTCATCTTCAATGCCCTCGCTGATGGAAGGAGGTTTTCACTCAAAATCCCACCGCTACAGGGCCCCTTCATCTTTCGTTTAACAACGGATCGTCGCCCTGGTCCCCTTTTGCAGAAAAACCAGCCCCCAAGCATGGATGTTTTTCCACCCCCATGCTCACAGTAGGTTGGGTGTTTTCTTTGGATCAACTCCAGCAATTCTTTCTCCTCCACCCAGGAACAAGTTTGAGTTTTTACCAAAAAGTTCTATTTTTGTTTCATCTGACCATATGACATTCTCACAGTCCTCTTCTGGATCATCCAAATGTTCTCTAGCAAACTTCAGATGGGCCTGTACATGTACTGGCTTAAGCAGGGTTACACGTCTGGCACTGCAGGATTTGAGGCCCTGGCGGCGCAGTGTGTTACTGATGGTAGCCTTTGTTACTTTGGTCCCAGCTCTCTGCATGTCATTCACTAGGTCCCCCGTGTGGTTCTGGGATTTTTGCTCACAGTTCTTGTGGTCATTTTTACCCCACGGGGTGAGATCTTGCGTGGTGTCCCAGATCGAGGGAGATTATCAGTGGGTCTTGTATGTCTTCCATTTTCTAATAATTGCCCCACAGTTGATTTCTTCACACCAAGCTGCGCACCTATTGCAGATTCAGTCTCCCCAGCCTGGTGCAGGTCTACAATTTAATTTCTGGTGTCCTTTGACAGCTCTTTGGTCTTGGACATGGTGGAGTTTGGAGTGTGACTGTTTTGAGGTTGTGGACAGGTGTCTTTTATATTGATATTGAGTTCAAACAGATGCCATTAATACATGTAACCAGTGGAGGACAGAGGAGGCTTTTAAAGAAGAAGTTACAGGTCTGTGAGAACCAGAAATCTTGCTTGTTTGTAGGTGAACAAATACTTATTTTACAGAGGAATTTACCAATAAATTCTTTAAAAATCCTACATTTTTTCTGGATTTTTTTTTTTTTTTTTCTCATTTTGTCTCTCATATTTTAGGTATACCTATGATGAAAATTACATTCCTCTCTCATCTTTTTAAGTGGGAGAACTTGCACAATTGGTGGCTGACTAAATACTTTTTTGCCCCACTGTAGCCTATAGATTGGGATTTAAATATTTTATTAGCTCATTAAGCGCAAACCTCCTGCAAAGAAAAACAATTCCTCGCAAGTGGTTTGGAAGCAAGAAAAACGAACAATTTCGCATAAGATGAACATTTTAAGGGGTAACAGTCATACCAATTATTACACAGATTTTCACCAATTAATAATGTGGACATGAAATGTTGATTTGAAACTGCTTTAAAATCTTACGTTATAATTAATTCTAGAAACAAGACAAACTCTTCAAGCATATAACTGTATCAGGCAGTGTTGGGGAAAGTTACTAAAAGTAATGCGTTACTCCCTAAAAAAAAGTAACCAATTATGTTACTTAGTTACTTTTTATGGAAAGTAATGC
>JADLZN010007475.1:0-197500 GCA_018155175.1 Sinocyclocheilus anophthalmus
GGACTGAAAACCAAAAAGACTTCTACAGATTTAATACTACTAGTGAACAGGGTGTAGGAGCATTACATGAAGCCTGCTTAATCTAGGTGTCATAAATATGAATAAAATATTGAATAGTCTGTAGGATACAGAGAAATGGTGGTCTTAAATGCATTTAAATGTTGATTATGATGTTTTGAATGTCTTTATGACTCATATTTAGAGTATTTATAAATTGTTGGAATAAATGAATATGCACAAACTTACTTTGTCATGGTTATGGAAAGTCACCTGAGGCTTTCTGAAATGAGAAGTGAAAAGGTTGGAGTGTAAAATGTGCCTGTAGAGGGCAGTCGTGTGATTTAGCAACATTAAAAGTACCAACATCCTTCCCTGAATTAAGAATAGTGTTTGGAAAACCATTCATGTTTGTATGTTGTCCTGCTGAGATTTCAATCCACTAGAGCTAATCAGGGAAGAGGAGATTAGCGTAACGATAGGCTACTTCATAATCCTCCAGAGAAGCCGCACTCAGGATTAGCTCTTATCTGTTTTTAATGTGTCTCTGTGAATGAGGCCAACTAGCTGCAATGTACTTTGAATATTCAAGCACTATGTTTGAAAAGTGTTTAGTCATCTTTTTCACTTGGTGCAAAATGAGTTGTACTTTGTTAAATACATACAAGAGAAGACAAGTTAAATTCCTTTCAAATGTTGGACTGCGTGGCCTTTGGAACTATTTAAAAGTACATATTTTAAATATTATTTACATATTTTAAAGTCTAAACAGGAGCATACCCAACAAATAAGATTAATTAATTACTATTCATGTGTAAATTAATATGAATAAATCACATGAAATATAAGACTCTTTTTTGGCCAGCAAAATTCATCCACCATGCTCTTGTTTAAAAATCACTATATTTCTATAGTGTGACTTAGCGTGTATGCTCAGTTAAATTGATTTGCTTGTGTGGTTCAAAAGTAATTAAACGAAACAAATATTAAACTTTTTGTTGTGCTATAGAAATGATAACAAACACAATGATCACAATCTTTTTTCAAGTGCAATCAAGATGCAAAGTCTAAGCATCATATGTCACATTTAGCTGACTATTGTTCTCATGACTTACTATGAATATTCTTGATAAAGATGACCTCATTCCTTCAGGTTAGGGTTATATCAATTAGCATAATGTTTAGTTAACTGGAAAGCAAGACACTGAATATGCAAACAACTGAATGCTCCTCGGTCTGTAGTCTACATGATAGCAACTTGTTAGTGTAAATGAGGTACAAATGTGTACCTTTTTAAAGAATACTGTCGCAGTGACAACTTTTGTACCTTTTTTTCTGAAAGTGTACCAAATACTATGCTACATCTCAATCTTCCTGTAGTGAACAATAATGATAGTCTTAACACTGAACAATCTCATATAAACTGAATCCAAATCAGCAGCTGTCCTAAATTCTTTCATGTGCACCTCAAAGTCTAAGTGCATTTTTCAGTGTGATGACAGTTCAGATCTTACCTGGTTTTGAGAGGGCGTCTTCTGCTTTGCTCTTGACTGTTGCACGTGAGCACCGCTCTGTAGCTAGTGTTGATAGTTTCCTAGTGTGATTCCCAGTTTGTCTTGTCCACTTTTATAGTGCAAACTCTCCTCCCTCTCTTTGTCCTGTTCGCCAATAGTAGCTCATCATGTGCGTGCCATTCTACAGTAGTATTTCAGTTGTGCTTAGCATCCAGGCCCATGCTGTCTGACTTTACCCACAATAACACATTGAGAAATCAGATGTTGTTACTTTTTACACTTTTAGTTGCCATTTAAAGTTCATATCTATGGCATTAAAAAAAGCTAGTTCTATTCAGTTCCTAATTAGGATTTCAGGACTCTTTGTACAAATGATTTTAAATGAGCAACGTGGCAGTTTTACTGCTAATATAGAACAAAACATGATCTATGGCTTACTCTAGTTCAGTGTGTCTGCCTTATATTGGTAAGGCAGAATCTGGGATAAAAGTAAATCGTCGAGAAAAAAAAGAGAGAACCCGCCATTGCTTATCCCATAAAAATATTGTTTTGGAAAGATGGCCAGGGCTGAAAATTAAATAAAGTTAAATTCATTAAATGATACAAAGTTGAACGTGTATGATACAAGGAGAAGTTTAATTAGGCTAGTAGTATCAAACAAGGACGAAATTAATTCGAAACCATCACTATATAACGAAAGTGCTCTTAAGGTGCAGAACATTAACAGTTTATTTTAAATCAATTTATCTCGAACAATATGCATGCTTATGGTTGTTAATATTGTTATAGAAAAGTGTACAAATGTATCAGCATGATTGTCTTTGATTCAAATTAGGCCTAAATTAAACGTGTGTGGGCTTCTTTGTGGAGCTTAGTAAATCAAAGACGAAAATATTTTAGGAATATTTCTCATTTAATTTAAACGCCAGGTAACATTCCAAATAAATTACCTAAATTCACTCAAATTAAATTAGGACGCGCCAACACGTAAACACAAACAGAAAAAAATCCTGACGTGACCGTCTGATATAGGCTACGCTTTCCTATCGGCCTTATGGAAAACCACGAAAGTCATTTATTGGACATTTTTGTTCGGAACAACCCCCAAGCAGTGCCTCACATCTCGCGGATTCCAATAAGGGCGTAAAATCTGAATCCGTCTTAATTAATAGAAATCTGTCGAACGTGTCACATCCTAAACTTGCGAAGCAAATATTATACGACTTGAATATTTATCAAATCTGACATTATATGCGTACAGACACATCTTTTAAAAGAAAACCAGCACGACCTATGTGTGTATGTGTGTGACAGAATAAGAGGGGGAGCGAGAGAGAGGCGAATAAGGGCGTGGGCCCAGCGTAAATGTCTCCGCTTTATGTGGAAGGCCGAGCGATTTTCAGGCCGCACATCCAGATATTATGCAACTCCAGTCTTTTTCTGCGGAACAGTGAAAGAAATGTGGCGAATTTTCGGGGAAGAAGTCAAAGGAATATTGCATGAACCAACACACAGGCCTATGATCTCCTCCCCGCTGTGTCAGAAGGAGGCCCGCCTTAACCACTCGCCATTACCACTTTTCTATGTTCCGCATGGCCCTCCCCTTTCTTTAGGCACCGGAAGTGTATATTCGCTTTGTTCAATCTGGTTAGGTCACGTTACACTAGGCCACAGTTGTCAAAAACTGTAGGTATGTATAGTTAAGAAGAAGCTGCGTTAGAGTAACGCAAAATGCTTCACATATGTATCCGTGTAAATAATTATATGTAGTTGCGCGTGTAGGACTTTTCTTCGTGGAATGGGAGAGAAAAAGAGAATCTCGCTTGATTGAATGTGGTCTCAATTGTTTAGAGGTTTACCATACCCCTATGGCATGTATGTCATACAGTGTATAGAAAATAGAGTAAGAAATAGTGTAGATGCTGTATGAATGGCAGCCCCTCCCCCTCGTCCCCTATATGGCAGCCCACCATAAGCTCAGATAAAGCCTCAGCGCTGCTTCCAAGCGTTGCGAGCGTGCGTGCGTGCGTGCAACGCCTCTTTACAACTCCACCAACCAATAAGAGCGCAGAACGGCATTAGTAAAGAAAAGTCCACCGAAAGGAATATCATTGAACGGGTACAACGAGCTTTTTTGCACGGGATCTCTGCAAATGAACGTAGAGAGGTTTTACTCTCGCTCTCTCTCTCTCTCTCTCTCTTACCCCAGCCATCCCTGTGCCATTTTCCCCCAATTCGACACTTAATTGAGCAACCGGGACACCTCACGTGCAGGATTGATTTGTAGTTTGAACACGTGGCTCATTGAAAAAGGCAGAAGAACTTAGGTTTTTTTTTTTTGGTTTCCCGTTCTCTCGATGTTATTAAGAGGCGGTGCCTACACAAACGTGTGTGACAATTTAGTCGCATCGCCAAATAATAAAGAAACTTTCTCTATCTTCTCGGCCCTTGCCTCGCAGAGGTGACGGAAGAAATAATTCAGCGCGTTTAAATCAAGAGCAAACACGAGTGCGCGCACTCGTCCATCAAATATCTCAGTAGCTTGGAGTGATTGGGAGAACACTCCCAGACCCTCCGCTGAGCGACAGTGCGGTTCTCTCTCTCCAAACACTGCCCATCCGAGCGACGCGATAAAGGGCTGCCCCTCTGCAACACGGTCGCTCTTTTCTGTATACAACAAAATGAATAAGCTCTACATCGGGAACGTGAGCGAGCAGGCGAGCGCGCTGGACTTGGAAAGTATCTTTGAGCAGTGGAAGATACCTTTCAGTGCACCCTTTCTCGTAAAAAGTGGCTACGCGTTTGTGGATTGCCCCGACGAAAAGGTAGCGATGAGGGCCATTGACACTCTTTCAGGTGAGACTTTTGTGCGTAGCCAATGTGATTTTGTCCACCCTCCAAATGAATTACAATGCACATGCAACGGTCGCGTTTAACAATTAGACGCCTATGCAAAGCAGGGATGTGTTCGTACACTGAGCAAGTGTAGACTATTCACTTTCAGTTTTTTTTTAAACCACTGGCTTTACTCGCCGAGAACGCCAAGTCTCGCTTTAGTATCAAAATAACTGAACGGCAACTGTCCATCAAAGTTGCAGCGTTACTTGTGTGTGCACTGTGCAGGGCGAAATGTGAAATAATGTGTTTAACAACTCGGATATCCAAGCGGCGAGTGGTTGCACATACTATTTATTTGAATTAAAACGCTCTAGGTGTTTCGTGTGGCTTTTAAACGCAGCTCGTGGAGCACTCTCTGAAAGTGAACTAAAGTGTTACACAGAACTGGTGGTTTTGCGAACTTTGCCATTGTAAAAACGTACGACTTTAATCGCTGTAATTACGAGCTCTGGAACACCAGGTGGTTGGGTTGCATTGGTGGCTTGTAGGCCTTTCGACTACTCCCCTGTCTCCACAATATGGGTTGATTATGTTTGGAACGAGTGTAAATTGTGTAAAGGCTGCAATATTTGCCATGAAGAGACCGTATAAGTCAGTGGACGTTTCCGTGATTTTCTTAAATCAATGTCACGCTGCTCGTGTACAGGGGGGGGGGGGCCCGGGGGGAAGGGGGGCCCCTTTCGCGCAAGCGTGGGGGCACATGGTCTTCCATGTTTATCCTATGGGAAAGTTTGTAGTAGATTTTTTTTTTTTTTTTACTAAATCTAATTTTGTTTTGGGTTGTCGTGAAGATTTTCTTGAAATCGTACATGTCAGTGTAGTTTCTGTACACGTAGCGTAAATAGCATTTTAATGAGCTCTTTCGCACATTGTGAACCTTTGACACACAATAGACTTTTTGTTTGAAATAAAATGTGTTTTATTAAAATACAATTAATATTTTTCAGGGAAAGTAGAACTCCACGGAAAAGTCTTAGAAGTGGAGCACTCTGTCCCTAAACGACAAAGGTAAGGTTCATTTGTAAATTTCGCAATTTCATCTAAAAAAAAATGGCTAAGTCCACGTTTTTGTTTTGAGTAATTATCTCCAAATTTTTTCCTGACAAGCCCTGATTTTAAGTCGGGCTTCTTGTTGTTTTTAATCTTTGAAATGGCTCTCATTTGATTTGTTTTTACGTTATTGTCCATCAAACTGTTATTTGCAAGCGAAATTCAAGATTAGGGTGGTGACGGTGTTTTATGTAGGCTACCTGCTTTAAATGTAAATCCACAGGCGTGTTTAGTAACAAAAAAAAAAAAGATGTGTATGCTACTGATTGAACCTCCATGTCAGCGTGCAGAATGTGGGTTTTTGTAATACATCTGAGGCCCTTGATATGCTGAGTTCACATATTACTGGGCCTTTAGGCCTTGACAAAACGTAGCAAGAAACGCAGCAGAGGTGTGCAAAGTGAGAACGCAGACGTTATAAATGGGACCTCACGTTGCACATGGATGTGCATTTATGGAGCCATGCTTGCTGTGGCGTCCATTTAAGAAGAAGAAGAAAGAAAAGAGGGAGAGAAACTACTTCTTATTCAGTCATTTTGCAGCTCAATCTGCTTCCGGCCCCCTATCTCCATACATCGCGCTGCTCTCAGGCACCCGACGTCAGGGATCGCCTCAGAGGGTGAAGCTGGTGGGACTGCAAGGGTGAGGAGCGGTCTTCCCCTGTTCACGAAACGCCGGTTTTTGGGGCCGTTCACACTAGGAATCGTAACGACCCCACAACCCCCTAGACCGTGGGTGTATAGCCACAAAGCCACTGTTTTAGCAACCGGTTCGTGCGTACCGTGGGTTTGCCGTTTATTGTAGAATTAAGGTTGACGCGTTAACATTCCAGATGTAAGAATATGCGCCTGATTTCACTTTTACGACTGCATCAGTACATATAAGCGGTTATTAATTTATCGGCGTCCGTATTTTTTATTTATGAATAACTAGCGGGTAATATTTTTTGTGAGTTCTCAGTCAAAAAATACAACGCAGTTCCACGTGAATTGTACGCGGTTTAAGTTAATGGTGGTTTTGTTTAGTTAAAACGATAAATTGAAGCATTTAGCACGTTTAATTTAAATTAATGCTACGTAGTGTTTGTGATTTGTTTATTTTGAGAAAGTAGGCCTGTGTTTTAAATTTTTTTTTTTTAATAAAAAAAAAATAGTAATGGTTTAAACATGTGAGGCTAGTTCAAGTCTGAGGGCAGCTGATCTTTTAAGCTGACAGGACATTAAGTGAACTGTTTATTTGCTGTTTAATTTTTATACACTAACAGTGTATCAAAAACAATAGCTTAATATGCTGAGGTATACAGTATAATTTAAGTGTTAAGTGTATAATGTTTATTTTGTGTGTATATGCTGCACATGTAATGTTGATAGGAGCAGGTCAGAGGTTGTGTATGTAAAGCTGGTTTGAACTGCAAGCCAATGAGAGCTAAGTATAGTGAAATGCATGATGGGAGTGATCTTGCATTCTATCATATGAGTCTCGGCTTAGGCCCGGCCCACCTTTACACACAAAAAAAAAATATGAAAGTTGGGTAAAGTGTGGCCTAGTGAGTGTGTGTGTGTGTGAGAGAATGTACCAAGGGGTGGTGTGCATTTTATGGAGCCGTTTTCTGGAAGCTTTAGTTTGGTCAGGGTGTGTACAAGGCTGTGTGGACACAGGACCTACTATAATTATATATACATATTCACATTAATGTTTAAATTACCCTGCATTAATATAATTTTCCTTTTAATGAATAATTGTAATTTGGTAGCATAGTTCAGATGCGTCATACATTAAACATGTTGATTGTGACACCGTTCTTCAACCAGGCTTGTGTGTACACTGAGCGGAGCCTGCATGGACAGCCCATTGGCCTTTAGAAGTTTCGTTTCATACGCCATTTTTCTTTCTCATTGCTAGCTTCCTCGATTACTAGCACAGCCGTTTTTGCTCAGAGCTTGCACTGTATGTGTGTGTGTGTGTGTGTGCATGCACACGTGTGGCTTAAAGAGGGGCCCCAACTGCTAGAAGAGAGTGTGGGAAAAGGGTCTTCAGCTAGAACAGATACTGTGTGTGTGGAAAAAGTTGGAACCTTTGTGGTGGACAGTCAGTCTTTGTTGTTTTTAAAGATTTTATTTAATATTGCAGGGCTGCTAACTTCGCTATGTTTTAAATATTAAAATATTAAAAAAAATTTGTCGCTCAACAATTTTCTATGATTGCAATCTGTAAGAAAATAATATAGCTAGGTATTTTGCATTCTTTTTTCATTTGGTTTCAATTGCTAAAAATTTAGAAAAAAAATGAATTTAGTGTGGCGTATCATGTTCAGCCTAAATTAGTGTCAATTATATTTCTCAATTTGTTTTTATTTGTGTATGCTTCAATCTTGCCCTAATTAAAAATTGAGGGTTTTTTTGGTTTTCAAGTTAAACAATATATAGCTTTTTTTTAATTATTATTTTTACTAAAACTAAATATTGAAGTATCTTGATTCAGACCGAGTTGTGAGTTCTCATGATGGAGTCACTGGCTTGTGAATTATAACGTTCGGCCGTGTTTCCTGGTTCCTCCTGGAGTGTTTGTGGTGGGAAGTCTCCCCAAACCCCCCCATTGTATGTTCATACATGTATTCACACAGACAGTTACGTTGCATGTCCGTTGGATTTTGAAGTATATGAAGATGCCCTCTACTTCCGTTACATCACAACCGAACCCCCTCCCCTTTTCCCTTTCTTGTCTGTAGGCTAACCTGTTACCATGGTAACCAGACCACACCCCCTGGGGCAGAGAGCGTTTCTGTTACCCTGAAATGGGCCACTAACACCCCACCCCCGTCCTAACTACACACACATATATATGTACACACACTCCCCTCTTGCTCCTATAGCTTAATCTGCTGTAGGAGAACATTCCATATTGCATTCCCACCGGAATGCAGACCAGGGCTGGAAAAGCACACCAATCCCACCAAATTCCTCAAAAGAAAAGGGAAGTTTTTAATTCGTACGTGAAACTAGGAATGTCATACGGCTGTACTTTTAGTTAAAGCTGATTTTACAAAAATAAATAAAAATGTGAAGGTTTACCAAATGGCATTGTTTTTTAATGTTGAAGTAGTTTTTGGTGTGTGTGTGGTTTTTATTTAATTTGTTATTTTTAAGTCACTTGCCCCGCTGCATACACCTATACATGCTTGGCCTTGGCTTTTTTTCTTCTCCTTTTTACTGGTCTCACACATGTCTCTCTGATCATTCAGCTGAGTGCTAATGTTTTCTTTATTAACTCTGTGACTTTTTAGTAGATGTGATGTGCTTGTGTGTGTGTGTGTGAGGTAAGTTTTTTTTGTTTTTTTTTTTGTTTGTTTTTTTTAGATAAATGGTGACTGTTGTATGCTGTTTTAGGTTATGTAATTCTGTCAGAGCTTTTGCCACAGTGGATTTTTAGTGAAGCATGGACAACTTCTTGTATTCTGTAGTATCGCTCACAACCCATAATTTGAAGCTCAAAATTATTTATTATTAAATAAACCGTTTTCCCATGTTTTCTCTAAGGGAGCTGTTCCCTTTTAAAAATGAGCATAAGTGCTACACTACCTGTGGTATTTTTGCCTCACTGGTTATAGTTTACAGAATCAAATTTGGATTGCGTTCCCTTGGATTTTTGACACCGTAAACACGCTGGGGAAAACATGTACAGGAATCACACAGATGTGATGCATTTTGATAATTCCTGAGATGAATCCAAGTGATTGTTTTTCTCTTGACATCTACACTCTTCATGAGTGCAAATGTCCCTTACAGCCTGTACAACTTCAGTTTCGTCTCCAGGCCTTACTCTATTGCTCAATTGCTAGGATTGACTGTGTAGTTTATTTTAAAACGTGCTTTTAATTTTGAGAATTGATATGTCAGTGAGTATTTGAATGACCTTGTTTTTAATTTCTAGGCAAAACTGCATTTGATTTTAATTGGGTCAGTATGTTGCATTAGTTAATGGTGACCGTGTACATGGAACCAACTTTTTTTTAATATATATATATATTTGCATGCACATGCATGTTCCGTTTTGCAGAAGCAACATGAAATTAAAGCAAATCTGAAATTAGTCGCTACAAAGTCCTGAATTGGAGAGCAAAATGTTTTTGATGGCAATGTAGTGTTAATTTGCCACTTAAATTTGTTGCTCCACAATCAACAAACTTAAGAGAAAAGCATAAAAATACCCATAGATTTTTACCTTTTTATGCTCAAGTGAAAATTTAAAAAATTCAGTTTAAATATTGCTTAAACCCTAGCAGTATCTTTACTGCCAACAGTTATGTTAAAGTAAAATCAAACATCTGTTTTTTCGCTGTCATAATTAAAACAACTTGCACATTACAAGATGTCTGTTTTTGGAGGTTTGCTGTCTTTTAGGGAGGTAAAAGCCAATTTTACGATAGCTTGTAACTGTACAATACATAATACAGATCATCTATTGATGTTATAAAGTACTGAGGACTGTTGATGCACACTGATTGCTTGAAGCACGTATGTGCGTCAGTGTCGATTACTTTATTATAGTAGATCAGTTTCTTTAACACCAGTGTGCTACAAGTCCCCTATTATTGCTCACTATTTAGGCCTCAGTCTATGTGCATGTGTGACAGACGTAAAAGTGTGTATGTGTGTGTGTGAGGGTTAGTGTTTACCTGTTCAGGTAGAGGCATGTTTGTTCTCATGTCCTCTGTACATTCTGTTCTTGTTAATTTTAGTGTGTAAATACGCAAATATACAGAGCGTGAACTTTGGAGTCGCGTAAAGTCAAGTGGGCAGTTATAGATCTTTCACAATTGCCGCACCAAAACATACACATTAATGAAACCTATGTTAAAATGAAATAACCAGTCTATAAAAGTGGTATCACCATTAAAATTAGTTTTACAGTGCAGAATGACATTTACAGGCTCTGCATAAATCTGAATGAAGCTAATAATGCTGTGTTGTCATTTCAAATTGAATCCAAAGCTGAGATATAGATTGCCCCTTTTCTAACCCTTGATACATTTAGTTCTTGGCCTTTAGAAAATTTTCTGTATAAGTAACGTCTATATTTCTATGGCGCATTTGTGTTTTTTTTTTTTTAATTGAATGATTCATTTGTGAAGTTTACATTGGGATTGTAGCCAAGTTGGCTTGTTATTTGTACTCGCAGTGATGTAAACATTAAATGCTGTGTCTGGGTTCCTGACAGTTCCAGGTGATGCCATTGTATCTTCCTCAAAGTGAACTTACACAGTCATTGCATTCATTGATAAATTATAGTTGATTCATAAATTATTTTTATTTTGTCACTGACCATTTTGTTTTGTAGACAGTGTAGAATTATGAATTTCTAGTAATAAAGACATCACCTGTGGTATGATAATGTCTGAACTGAGCCTTTCCGTCATTTAAAACCCCCTTTAAGTTGACCGTACATTTATCACATTATCTACTGTCCGCATTTGTGAAATCAAGGGACGTGACAATATGCCAAATATCTCAGACATAATGACATCTGGTATATTCAGGTTTTATCTGTCTGCTAGATATGCAAAATCAGTCTTACATCTACAACTGAAGATTAATTAACACACATCTGGGGTTGGTCACATAAAATCACCAGTATTGCCGCTCTCTTTGGGATTTTTGAATCGAGATACGAGTCCACAAGGTGTTTGACATATATAAGAGGGGAAAAAACCCATTGGTAAGAGTTTGTAGATTTTACTTTGTTTCGGAATTTTTAGGCTTTTTGTGAAAAGCTGAGGCCTTTTTTTTTTAATGACGCTTGATAAGACTTTCTGAGATTTCAAGGTGAAGTGGACTTTGAGTGAGTTTTAAAGGAAACCACTGTCAAAAAGATTTTGTATCTTGTAAAAGATTCAGCCTTTTCTACCTAGTTGAATGGGTTAATTTTCCCTTTCTGTGGCTGTAATTTGCTTGGAAATGTACACTTAAGTTGGACTTTCACCTGTTACTACTGTACCTGATTACCTCTTTCAAGTATAGTTCCATAAACATGATGTGCAGCTTTTCTGTGTCAGTTATTTTTAGAGATATACCGATTGCAATTTTCTTGGCCAATTCCAATTTTTTTCTTCTTGTAAGTGCGACTTGCCGATAACGATTTTCTTTCTAAGAACTGTAATTCACAGCATATACAAACAAAAATCTACTCTTCAAACTACAGTTGTCAATGCTAGAAATTATTTAAAATAAAACGCATTATTAAACATTACAATTCCCCTAACCTGTACTGTTACAGATGTTCTCTCACTTAAACAACTCAAAATAAATTGCTCTGTGACTGGAAAGAGGTAGAAATGAGTTGCTGTATAAAATCAGATGTCGTTTCCCACTGTTTATAAATGGGCATATTTCCTAACCTTATTAAATGTGTTTGTCATCTTTCACATCAAATTCTTACATTGTTTCAATTAATTCGGTTAGAATAATAAGAAACCGTTAGAGTCGTTACCATTCAAATGAAATTGGTGTCAACAAACTCCGTCTTTTCACTGCAGAGGAAACCGAAGCTGCATCTGAAGTAGATATATTTACACAGACTGTTTAATGAAGTTGAGAGGTGCCTTTAATGAATTTACATCACAAAATTACAAATGCATAAGTAATGTTATAAGATGTTCAAAAATATTTTTACATACAAATACAAAATGTTGGAAAAAATTTATTAACATTTAATATTAAACCAAAACCAGCAAAGTGACTGTTTTAATGAGTGAGTTACGCTACGGATTTGATTGGAAACATTTTCTTGTGCAGGTTAATATTGTGTCTAAAATGTAAGTCTCCCAATTTTAACTTCTAGTTTATTGAACTATTATTTTATAAAATCCGTGTAACATTGCAATCGTGCTGATATGCAGGGAAATATCTGGTATGTAATGTGGTTACTATACTTTTTTTTTTTTTTTAATTTTTTTTTTTGTGTTGTACCTAGTTTGAATCTATAACTTTCTGTGAACTACTTTGTGTGTGCTGTTGCGCTTATTTGTTTTGATTTCTGCACCAGTCTGTCTCATACATGGCCAAGATTCAGTGTTTCCCTAGTTATTTTTGTTGATGTAATAATGCTTCTTGTCAAGTAAAATTCTCACCTGCCCCTTTAAAATATCTACTTATCCCAGACAAGCATTAATTGAGCCCTGTGATTCCACCATGGTTTAAGGCCCGTTCACACCAAGGACGATAACTGTAAAGATATAGTTCAAAAATTCGTTCTCAATATTACAGAGTAGCAGAGTCCACACCCCAGCTATAACAAAGGCACAGAGAAACAATATCGATGGAATCACTTTCAGAATGACTTTTTCCAGCTAATGAACGATAAAAAATTGACAGCCAATCAGAATCAAACATGCTGTAACGAGCTGGAGAATTTAAAGCGGCAGACGAGTGTGTGCTTAGAATAAACAGACGATATCGTTCGCTTGTGTGGACGCTAATATCGTTATCTTTGTAGTTTTCGTTCTTGGTGTGAACGGGACTTTACTTTGGCATTATGCTTATTACAAATTTCAAATTGTCGTTTTCACGCACATTGCTGACATATTAACATGCGGATGTGAGCGTAGCTGTGATGTCGAAACTGACTGGCTTGGAATAGGCAAGGCGTAAGACTGGTGCCGATTTGGTGCATCTTTAATTATCTTGATTTTTATAAACCTCAATTTCAATCAGATTCGTGAGTGCTATTAGTGGACTGGTTTTGGTTTGGTACCTTGTCTCCAAATACAAATCCCAGGTTTTGTTTGCTCTAGTTGATGAACTCCGTACATTATTATTTTTTTTGGTGGCTTAGTGGCTCACAAAATCACTAGTTTGCTTCCCTCTTGTCTGATGAATTATTGATTGTTTGCTAATATTGCCCATAACTGGTTCCCTAACCTGCAAATACTTGTACTATATGATCAGGTAATTTCTTTTGGACATATTAATGTATAACTAATGCATGTAATTGCACAACACTGGTTTTTGAAGGTCTATATGTTGAAACTGCACTGCCTGTTGGGGATATTATGTAGTTTTAGCCATAGTAATGCATGTTGCTAAGATCAAAGCCATTTTCTATTTGGCATTTGCAATATTAGAGAGGCTGTTTGTTTTGACACCGTCTAGCATTAATTTTCAGTAATTTACTTTCAAAGAAACCAAAGAGGGAAGTGGAAGGTCTTCAAGTCACAAACTATCTAAGAAATTGATTGGAATTGGGATTTAAAAAAAAAGTAAATCAATGGTATAATTGTCAGAATGCAAGTTTCAATAATTTTTCATTTTGAGCTAGTAGAGCGCATTATAGAGATGATGTTACTCAAATCTTCCTCTACTGGGTGCCCCAGTCAGACTAAAATGGTGTTTTTTTTTTTTCACACAAAAGTAATGTGGCTGTAGGATCTGGACCATTTAAATCCAAATATGACTGACTTGTGATTTATTGCCTTGTGTAATTTTTTAGATCGACCACTCTGTTTTTTTGTTTTTTTTCCCGCAGGAGCTGCAAACTGCAGATCAGGAATATCCCACCTCACATGCAGTGGGAAGTAAGTGCCGCTTTCTCTAACCAACCAAAAATGAGCGCATACCAAATGAGCGCATACACTTCAATAAATAAATTTGTGTGTTAATCAATTATCCTTCATATTTATTAAATCAGATGTTCCAAGCGGTCTTTTAGGAGGTAGCCTGTTGTCCGTGTTCGTTTTAGAGGTGTGTGTGTGACTTGAATTTTGTTAAGTCCAAGCTTTGAGAAGCCTCGTCATGTGATTGTTAAATGAAAAATGCTTAAAAATATTTTTGCTATTTGTTCTCTGGATGGATGGTAAATGTCTTTTCTTGTTTAGTATGGATGCTAGTTTAGATCAGATCTAATAAAAGCCTATGATGTTCAGTTGGGGGAAAAAAATCCCCTTTACACCTACTAACCCATTGTTATTGTTCTTCACTTATCAGATCAAACTATCTGTAGATGCGTTCGTGTGTATGGCTCAGTACGCCGCTCTTTGCCCTCCCGCTTTTCATTTGACCTCGAGACAAGCTCTCACTGACCCTTTGAAAACTTGCATGACATGCTCTCTTTGCCCGTCCCCCTTTCTCGTTTCATTGCTGTTGCGCTGTGTGTGAATAGAGCCTTACAGAAGTCCTCAAAAGTGCTCCGATCATAGGAATCGGTTCAGATTCAAAACTGCATTGTGCTCTGGCATTGTTTCCTCAGCTTTTCCGTCCATGACCGATTCCTCCAGTGTTTGAATTACTGGGGGAGCTGGGAGGGGCTGAGACCCCCTAGTTCTAGTCATAGTCCCCCTAGTTATATGTAAAATCAGGCCTGGGGGGGCTTCCCAACTACCAGTTACTTTTAAATGTATTATTACAGTGGTAGGTCATTACCTCCTTGATGTTGGATTAAATGTAATGATTTAAAGAAACATTAGAGTTGACAATAACTACAATTAAAATGGCCACTCGCAGTGCTTTCCATCAGATTTAGTCAGCAACATGTCATATAATAGGGAGCCTCTGGTGTTTATTTTTTGTTTTTTATCTTTTTTTTTTTTTTCTCTAGCCAACCTCAAAATAATGAGCTTTAATAGAGCTACTGTGGACACCAACAATTCAGTAAAAACTATTTTTTAAACAAATATAATTTGTAAATATTACAGGTAATTACTAACCATAACCATATTTTTTGTATTTTTTATCTTACAGCATTGAGGTTATTCCTTGCAAGTTGGTAACATACAAAGCCGGTCAGAGTCACAGCATCATATGTGAAATAATTTGGGCTACATCCATGTGAAATGGCACCTGTCAGTAAAAATGTGAAGACCCAGTGTTGTTTTGTGCCTCGTTTCTGGTTTTGTGGCTGTATGTGAGGAATATTCCACATGTCACGTTCCAGGGAGGGAAATGGGCATCCTAGATAAACGTGTGCTGGTCAATTTTCCACTGAGGCAAAAGTTGTTAAACTGTCTACTAAGAACATAAATTGCTTGTTTTATGTCTTTGTATTATTTGGTTCATTTTATATTTTAGTGAGGTTCAGAACATTTATAATTTGGGGTTTTGTAATACAGTTGAGCTGCGAACTCCTTATTTACTCACTTAAATGTGCTCCCCCTTACCTCACGTTTGTTCATTTTGGGCTCTGTCTGTGTGTGTTTGCAGCAGTCGTCTTTATTGCATATTTTATTACAGGTAAAATGAGTAAAAGTCAAATGGGATTGTTTGCCATCACAGTAAACCAAAGCTACTATATATGAAATGTTGAGACTAATTTAAAGGCTATATCAATGTATCGATTATGCTGAGCAAAGTGTTCCTAATCAATATGATGTATTATGTTTGTTAACTCCGTTAAAGCTGACATATAATAGTGGTTTTTTTTTTATACATGATGCTTTTATTGTTCATAATATGGTTCCTTAATTTTATTAAGAGGCCCAAAACTGCAAAAATATGTAATTTGGTGCAGTTGCTGATATTTATATGGCCAAAAAGTAAGATTCTGATAGCTTGTAATGTAAATCAGTGAAGTCTTTATAAACTACTTGCATGAGTTTCATATAAATCAGTTATATCTCCCAATAATGTGTTAAGATAATATTTAAATGTAGTTTTATGATCAAAGCTCTGTAGTTTGTGGGAAGGCAAAAACATAAGCAGGCATACAATTGTTGATTGAGATGTACAAAATAAACTTCAGGCTCCAAACTGATGATAATTGTACATAAAAAAAATATAAAAAAAAATCCACTAGATTATGGATAATTAAGTCTAGCGCTTCAGTCCAGTAAGTGTTCATCCTAAAATATTACTAACAATGTTTATTATGTTTACTTTAAAAGCCAGTAGAAGAATTCACAGCAAAAACACGTGTATCAGGACCGGAGTACTTTAAGTGAAAGGCCTTTTATTCTAATTCTATCAATCAGACGACAGAACGCATGTAGTAGATTGTGTACAACAGGATTTTCAGCAAAGTTTTGATCATGTTGGTAATTTAGAGGGCCTCAGAACTTGCACATCAAATCTGTGAATAAGCTTTATAGGGTCTTCTTTTTTTTTTTTTTTTTATATAACCTAGCGGACATGCATAACTGTAACGCATGAACATGTTCTCCATTTTATTTGACATTTAAAAATGACTTTTTTTCTGTTGTTGTATGTGGTTGCATCAGCAAGAATACCCCCCAAGAATATTGCATTAATACCATGTGAAGTTCAAAAAAGTTCAACCTTTAAGTGTCTAATGACCCCCACTTACTCTAGCTGTTTTTAAAGTGTAAGAAAATGTCCTGTTAATGGCCACATGCCTTCTGTGTTGCCCTGGTGTGTAGCAGTAGATATGGGTTTAATAACCTTATTTAGGTTTGACTCGATCTGAGAAAAATGAAACTGGCCATAAACCGGTTTAGTTTTTATTTTTGTTTTCCAGAAGGATTTTTTAAAAGGAAGGTGTGTGTTTTTTTTTTTATTATTTTTTGTTTTATGATCAATACAAAAAAGTTAAATACATCTCTGACCAGACAGTAGGTCCACATATTGGTCCTTCCCTCTTACATTTATCAATTTGCACAGCTTAGTGTGTAAATGGATAAGAATGATCAAATCAAGAGTTCATATGCATCTACTACATTAATGACAAGTGTCAGTTAAAATTTGAATGGATTCTGTACGTTTTAAGCATTGAATTTGAGAAATTTGTGGAGAAGACTGGAAAAAGAGGAATATTACTTTGCTAGCTCTGTAAATATTACCTTTAATATTGAATGTGTATATAAAATAACAAAATGAAACTTCTGTAAATGTATGCATCATTCTGGCATACTATACGGCTGTGCATGTTATGTGCAGCTGAATTCTGCTGAAGTATTTATGATCCGTCTGATGAATCATGACTACTCAGGTTTTGCCCTGTGGCGATGAGCTCCGTTTTAGTTTAGTACTCAGACTAGTATTATTCAGCAATAGAATATAGATGTTTGTAGTCCATAAACCCGGAAGATGATTATTATTTGAGCCATGTGTTCCTTCGGGAATTTCCAAGTTTAAGACTTGTAGAGACCTTCACGTTTTGTCCTTCATCCAAAATTAAATAGTCATACCTCCAAACATGCATTTTGATGCAACCATTTGTTTTTTTAAATGTGAGTTATGAAGTTGCTGCTAGTACTGCAAGGGTGTGAGTTTACGTGCTTTGATATGACTGTTATAGAACAAAACGTGAGTCTTTTAAAGCCTTCTGAAACTGCGATGCTAAAAAGCCATTGGCAATTCCAAAGGCAACCTGTGGTGATTTAACCTTCCAGTTTAGTAGATGAGAATTTTTTTTCAAGGTCTTAAGGCTCACTTTTAATTGTATTTATTTTCAGCTGTAGTCGGTTTGTTAAAGCAAAAGCTAGATATGAAAAAAAAACAAAAACATTATTTTAGCACCTATTATGGTTTATAAACTTTGGGGCCAGTGTGATGAACATTTTTTTTGGCTGCTTTTTATTTGAACAAAATATAGTGACAACCTATAATACTTTGGGAAATCATTACAATTTAATAACTTTTTTCCTATTTTAGTATATGTAATGTAATTTATACCTGGGGTGGCAAAATGAATTTTCAGCTGCCATTCCTCTAGTCTTCAGTGTCAAAGAAGTCATTCTAACATGTTGATTTGGTACTGTTTTTAGTTGCAAATTCAGTTAAACGATTTAAACATGCACTACTAAATTTATGCTAAATATCACTAGTTTTAGTTGGATGTATTGAGTTTGTGTTTAGATTTGCGATATATCAACTTGGCATGAACCAAATGTTAACCTAAAAAATAATGGATCGTGTGTAATTGTTTGGATTTACAAATAAACATGCTAAATTTATAGCACAATTTTCCTTTTATTTCAGCCCAAAATGAGTCTGCAGTCACATGATGTCAGCCTGCGAAAATGTCAAGTACCTACTTGAGCCAGATTATTTATTTAATCTCTCCCTTTATTTTTCTTTGAGTTTGACCTGCCAGTTGTGTTCAAATAGAAGATATTTGTGTTTGTATTGTCGTCTTGTTACTGTGGGCACATGTTGAGATCTTGAAGTGTGTGTGTTATCTGTGATGGTGTAGCGTTGGGGATGTGTGCGTTTTGCTGTGTGACCACACTCAGGCAAGCTTAGTCGGGCTGGATTTTAACCTGCTGCCCCGTCTGGCTGCAGGCCTATTCCATGTGTGAACGCCCAGAATGTGTAGATCAACCCCACTTCCTCCCCCCTTCTCACTCCATGGTGTCTGAAAGCCAACCACACCCCCTTCCTCTTTCACCCGATTGAAGGTAGCCTTGTCTTATTGGCCTGGACTTAATGATTGACTGGTTACGTAGCCAATGGCTGGAAATGCCCAATGGCTGCTGGGAATTCCATAGTAATGCACACGCCAACCAATAGGACGGCTTGGAATGGAGAAGGGAAGTGGTGGCGGTAAGGGGGGTTGTGGGCATTAGTATGTGTGACGTATAGGGGGCTGGTGTGTGTAAAAGCCTGTAGGCTTCCTTATACCCATGTTCAATGTTCGCTTGCACGCCTCCTCCAGAACAGGAGTGGCAGAAACAAAGAGATGCAGTGAATGAGGTGTAAAACAGTGCTTTCTTGAATTCTTTATTTGGAGAGGCTATATAATGTTAAAAAAAAGAAGAGAAAGCAATTCCACAAAAGCTTAGTTTGCAATTGATTTTAAATATTTGGTCAAGATCCAAATCGGCAAGAGGTAAACCGTTTTTAAGTTGGCATGAAAATAAATTTATTTTCTAAAATCATTATTGTAAACCGTTCATCTCTCCATATTTTTCATAAAAAAAAATTGACACTCTTCTGACATATTTAGGACTTGTCCAAACATAAATCCTGCCCCTGCAAGATCACGTCCATCTATGTTTATTTTTGAGTGCAACGCCTACACCTCAAGCCAGTCGACAACTGATTTTTCGGTAATCCGTTACACTCAGATGTGCATCACAAATTTTCACCATCTCAGTTGCCTTGCTATTGCCCAAAAAAAATGGACAATACTGAAGAGATATATAATTTTTGTAATTCACGCTTAGTTTCTCACGACCTGTGCTTTTAAATCATTGGGCATGAAATAATGTTCAAAAATCAATTCTTGTATAAACTGTTGCATAGAATTGTGACAAATTATGCAAGAATGGAATTCCGAATATTTACATTTCATTAATGAAGCCCATGAAATATGTTGCTACTTGCATTTCGTCGCAATTTTGGAGCGACCAAAAATTGATATTTGTGTCATTTACTCTCCCTCATCGGTTCCAAATCGGTATGGCTTTCTTCTGCGCAATGCAAAAACTAACATTTTGAAAACGCCAACTGATTTTCTTTATATGGACATAAAAAAAATGCTTCAACCGAAGTCAGTCAGTCATACTAGTTTGAAACAACATTAGGGTCAAGGATTTTTGGGTGAACTATCCCTTTAACATTTAACTGTTCAACCATTTTTGACAGCATGACTGTTGTGTCTGGTCGTCTGTTTTTTTTTTTTTTTTTTTTTTAAGTTATACCACCTCAACCACACTGTCTAGTGCTTAAATTATTAGTCTTGATCAAAAGTTTCTCTTGCTTGACTTCACCTACAGGTTTTGGACGGGTTGTTAGCGCAGTACGGCACAGTGGAGAGCTGTGAACAAGGTAGGATGTGCTCCTCAGCAGATTGTCACTTAAGTAGTATATATTAAAAGATTAGTTAATCTCTCCTCCTCCATCTTCCTTCGTTCTTTTCCATCCTCAGTCAACACTGACACAGAGACTGCTGTTGTCAACGTGCGATATTCCGCCAAGGACCAAGCCAGAGAGTGAGTATCATCCGCCTCCGATTCGGCCGACTCGGTCACCACTCCACCCCCTCCAGAGAGTCTCTGTCTAGCAGTGAAATGTGAGACCGTCAGTTCCACATACACTGCTATTTGGTTTTATTCAGCAATTATAATAACTCATTCAGTGCCACCTACTGTTTGATTAGTAGAACTGCAGCGCAGTCACAGGGGATGGTGAAGAAGTCTGGAAAATGAATGGAAAGGCTCAGATAAAAGAATCTTCAGCAATTGTTTGTGCACAATAGGGAGTTTCTGTTACCATCCGCTAGTGGATGTCAATGAAAGATTTGGTGGCTTTAAAAGGCTCCGGCATTCCATCACGTCTAAGCCTCATGCTCTTAAACCCCCCATCAGTTTCGCTTAAGTTTTACATGTGTCCTGTTTGAGAGGGAAGCAGAAAAGCAGAGATGGTTTTCATGCCCTTTGTCTCAGTCACCTAGACTATTGCCCAAAAATTGACAATATTGATTAAATTATTAGAAACTTAGTTTCTGGGAACCTATGCTTTTAAATCTTTGCAATATTTTGGTTTTATTCATGTTCAGAATACAATTCTTGCACAAACTGTTGCACTGAATTGTGACATTATCCAATAATTAAATTTTTAATAACTGAAAATATATATATTTTTAAAGGGGTCATATGATGCGCTAAAAAGAACAATTGTGTTAATGCAATGGTTAGCGGTTTAATAGTAAAAAACAAACAAAAAAAAAAAAAAAAACAATTATTTTACACATGCGTACCTTGTTTCTCTAGGTACCCGCCTTTGTCGATTTGTACAAAGCTCATCGGTCTGAAAAATTGAGGTGTGCTGTGATTGGCCAGCTAGCCAGTGCGTTGTGATTGGCCAAATACCTTAAGCATGAAATGGAAATTTTACGCCCCTCACCATACTGTGATGCGCTTTCTGGCCGGAGCGATGATTCAAAAACATAAAACCCATTACAAACGAGGCATTTGTTGCATCCAGTGGGGACTAATTACGGATTATAATGACTTATACCTGTCTTTTTACGCGTGAATGGCATCGCGCCGCGTAAACAAAAAACTCTGTCTGCATTTGTGATCAGAGAGAACTGACAAACAACAAGTGATACTCTACACTGCTCAAAAACTCGCGTTTGAATAGTCAGTGGCAAATTCTTTAAATATGAAAAACGTACTTGCAGTCTGTGAGTCAGAACAGCCGGCATTTGTAGTCTACTCTCCCAGGATCAGTCCTCCATAAAATGCGCTGCACACATCTGGATATTTGGGTAAAACTGTTCTGGAACAGTGTTGTAAATACAACTTAACCACTATTTTCTAGATGTGTCCTCTTTTGGAAGACCAAACAAAGTTTCGCTTTCACAACGAAAAAACACAGTGGCCTAGCGTGAGGGGAAGCCCCAGCTTAGCGTACGCTGAGGCTGGGATAGAGTGAGCTGAAGCGGCGGGGTCGAGAACGGCGCACGGCCGGCGATTTCGACGAAGGAGTGTCCGGAAGGACATGTGATGACTCCGGGTTGGACTCCGCTTCCTCCACGGTGAAAGCCGATCCGGCAATCCACAGCGCAAAGTTGGGGGTTTGTAGTATTTCTTCAGCGACCAGCACGGATCAGCTCCAGACATGACGAAAGCAGATATCGTCCTCTTTTGGAAGACAAACAAAGTAGTTTCGCTTTACAACGAAACACAGCGTCACACACAGCCGGCGGAAACAATACTACAGTGAGAATAAAAGTTACGCTGCCTTTCTTTGCGTGAACATTTGGGCGGCGTTATGCAAATCTTCCCACAGAGAGACGTAGGTATGTTGGGGCGTGTTAGAACAAGCCATTTTAAGTAGGCGTGGTTGACTCTTAAATTTTATAAAGAACATCTCTTTGGATTTGAGACTAGTCTTTGCAAATTTACAGATCTTCTTATGCACCAAGAGCTTATAACACTCAAAAGAGAAAAGAAAAAAATGAAATCGCATCATATGACACCTTTTTTTTTGAGTAACTGGCGCTTACAAAGTCAGATTGTTTGAAACAAAACAAAAGACAGTAAAAAAAAAAAACGGTAATAGTAATACAACAATTCTTACATAAACTTGCATTGAACTGTGAAAAATTATGCAAGATTGGAGTTACATTTACTGAAATCTAGAAATGTATTCATAAATGAGGCCCATTTTTGTTTTCAGCAGTTTTTATAGGTGTACTATAATGTGGTCCAAAGCAGCAAGAGGTTATTTTTTATAATTTGATTCAACTAAGCATAATATTCCATCATTTAAAAAAAAAAAAAAAAAAGGATGTGCAACCCCTGGCAAAAATTATGGTATCACCACACTTAGATATTGTTTACCCAAATTTTTTAGTTCATAACAAATAAATCACAGATATCACAATTTTTGTTTAATAATTCAACATTCTGGTTATTTGAAACATACCTAAAAAAAAAAGATATTAAACTCTTTTAATTAATGAAAATTTGTTTTCCATATCAAGTAGAGGAAAAAAATATGGAATCATTCAATGTTGAGGAAAAAAATCATGGAATCATCTACCAAAACACACAGTTAGTACTTTGTTGCTCCTCCTCTTGCTTTTATGATGGCCTGAATTCTTTGGGGCATGGACTTCACAAGCTGGTTCCAACTTTGTCGAATAGCGGTTGACAGATCAGCTTTGCAAGATGGAGCCTTGTCATGGGCCAGTTTTTTCAATTTCCACCATAAATTTTCAATCTGATTGAGATCCGGTTTGTTTGCTGGCCATGTCATTGAGTTGATATGCCTTTCCTGAAGAAAAGCTTTAACACTCTTTGCTCTGTGGAAAGATGCATTGTCATCCTGAAAAATGACATCACCAAAATTATTTTCTATTGATGGAATGAGAAAAGTGTCCAAAATGTCAATGTACACTTGTGCATTGACTGTTGCAGTAAGCATTGCCATTTCCCCTGGTCCTTTTTCTGGCATGCAACCCCAATATCATAAATGAGTTGGGAAATTTCGTTTTCTTCAGGCAGTTGTTTTCTTCTTTATACATTTCATTAGAACGGCACCAGACAAAAGTTCCAGCATAATCTCCTTGTCCAATGCAGATTCATCACTGAATATCACTTTCATCCAACCATCCACACTCCATGACTGCTTCTCTTCTGTTTAGGTGTTAATGCTGGTTTCCGTTTGGTTTTTCTATATTTAAATCCCATTTCATTCAGCCGGTTTCTTACAGTTCTGTCACACACATTGACTCCTGTTTCTGCCCATTTGTGTTTAATTTTTGTTGTGCATTTTCTATTTTCAAGGCAAATCGCTTTGAGTTTTCTATCCTAACGCTTTGAGGTCTTCCTTGGTCTGCCTGTATGTTTTCCTTTTGTAACCTTTCCATTTTGTTTATACTTGCACCAAATTTTAGAAATGGCTGACTGGGAACATCCAACTTCTTTTGCCACACTCCGTGATAGATTTTCTTCTTGAAGGAGTTTTATAATCCTTTCCATTGTTTCAACAGACAGCTCTCTTGTTGGGGCCATGTTTCCTTTCAATTAGCCAAGTCCAACAGCTCGTTAAGGTCTGGAAGCGCACTCTTTTAACTGCTGACTAATTGGCATTTTAGATATGTGCTGGTATTTATTTTAGAAATGCATATTACAAGCTGATTCCATTTTTTTCCCCTCAACAGGGATTATTTCATTTTTTTTTTTATTTTTTGGTTTGATGGTATGTTTCACAACGTGTGATGACAACAAAAATGTTGTCACATATCTGTGATTTGTTTATTTGTTATAAAGTCAAAACTTTGGGTGAACAACATCTAAGTGTGGTTATTCCCAATTTTTTTGCAAGGGGTTGTATTATGGCTTTTGTCCTTTAACTCAAATGTAGCTTTCCAAAGCATCATGATTAAAAATGAGTTGAATGAAAAATGTGTTAATGTTTCCCATCCTTCTGTTGCTGTTTTTTTCCCAGAGCATTGGATAAATTAAATGGCTTCCTTATGGAGAACTACGCACTAAAGGTTTCCTATATCCCAGATGAGACTGCTGCAGCAGATGCCCCTGCCGTGGGTGGTAGGAGAGGTTTCAACCCACGCGGCCCTCCTCGCCAAGGCTCTCCCAATCTTGGCGCAAGGCCTAAACTACAGTCAGACGTACCTCTACGCATGTTGGTGCCCACCCAGTTTGTAGGAGCTATTATTGGCAAAGAAGGTGCTACCATCCGCAACATAACCAAGCAGACTCACTCAAAGTAAGAATGCTCAGTGTACGTAGTTGTAAACAGTCCTGTTTCACACTGCGCACATAAGCACCGCATATTTTTTTTGCCACCCATATTAAGACGTTACAACATTCACACTGAGCACATAAGGCTCTACAAGCAAAGTATCAGCACTAAATTTATTTATGCATGTTGAAAATGCTCTATAAACCTGTTTATCAAGATCTTTTGTGATATAGGAGATAATGAAGCAACAAATAATGTAACTAATAAGTGAACTAAACACTGCTTAAAACAAGAATTTAAGGTTTGTTGAAAGTTAATCATGCAGTGACAGGCAACCATGTTGAAGTCAGATTTCAGTCTGTGTAGGTAGATTGTCCTAATTATTCTTAAAGATGATTTCACTATGATCAAGTTTATATTAATTCTCAATTTTTGAATTCCAGCTAAGAAAAAAATTGCCACTTATCCATTTATTTGCTTTTAATTAAAGACATATCCATATCTGTTGACTTGCTATTAATTGAAAAATAAAAATATGAATCACTTTCTAAATTGACACTAGAGCAAGTATTTTATGGGCACCTTTTAAACTGGTAAACACACAAAACTAAAATAATATACTGTTTTTTTCCGTCTCTTATGCTGATAAAGGCTGCTTTTATTTTAACAAAATAAAACCACTAATATTGTGAAGGTATGATTTTATATACCCGTTTTATATTTTAAAATGCAATTTATTCCTGTGATGGCAAAAAAAAATCATACCGACCCCAAACTTTTGAACGGTAGTGTCTGTGTATATCACACGTACTGCCTTTTGTGTTAACATCCATTGGCATCTGGGAAGGGAACATGGACTTGGTCATACTGCTCTAACAAGTTGATTACATATTGTATGTGTGCACAGGATTGATATCCATCGTAAGGAGAACGCAGGGGCAGCGGAGAAGCCCATCACTGTTCACTCCACACCAGAGGGCTGCAGTTCTGCCTGTCAAAATATCATGGAGATCATGCAGAAAGAGGCAATCGACACTAAGATGTGCGTTGATACACAAACACTCTGCGTCATACTGTTTCTGTAGATCTGTCTTCATTAGTCATACCACACTACACTGCTAACGAGCCATTTACTCGCTCAGTCACACTATAACCTTCTTTCTTCTCTCACTTACATAGCACTGAAGAAATCCCTCTGAAGATTCTGGCTCATAATAACTTCGTCGGCCGCCTGATTGGAAAAGAGGGACGCAACTTGAAGAAAATCGAACAAGATACTGACACGAAGATCACAATCTCACCGTAAGTAGTTTTTTCCTTGTGTTAATACTTCATGTGGTCAGCAAAATACTTTCTCATTGTGTGTTGGATTCTGTTTTCTAGCATGCATCAGGTACATTGTTGAATTCATTATCTCATGTACTTCCCAAGATGACACATTTATTCTGCAGAGGTTTTTGTTTTAAGCATTGCTCAAGGTAATATTTCTATGTAGAGTCATACCAGTGTGTACAGAAGTGACTGTGTTTGACCCGCTGGATAAACAGTTTTCTTGTCCAGTTGGTTCATACATGCAGCAGAGTTCAGTTGGAGTGTTTGGCTTCCATCCAGCCTATTACTAAATAAAATAGGTTGCATCAAGGTTTGCATTCATTGAAGGAATTTATTTTTTTAAATATACTACTGAATAAAATGCATCTTTCTCATGTATCACTTGTATGTGACTGGTTGCAACGTGTGTCTAAGGTTGACAACCCACCTATGCCACACATACCAAAGCATGTAACTTGGTGTTTGTTTTGCTACCAGTGGTTTTCTAAAGAGTTAATTTAGTATTATTTGTATACTATTATAATATTTATTAATATTATGAATTAGCTGTTGTGTTGTTTTTCTCGATCTGGGTTGATATACGATTATTAAATTTTTGAATGAGGCTTTTATATTTGCGTTGTTAATTTTAGCACTATAAAATTATTATATTTTAGTATTTTTTAATTGCTCTTGTTTATCTTTTGAAATTTCTTTTTATTTAATATTATATACATTATAATGTTATTAGCCTTTCGTTTTAATTTTAGTCTTATAACTGTTAGTTTTATTAGTATTATTTCTTTTTTTTTATTTTTTTTTTTACATTTTTTTAGTCTCCCGTCTAATTTCAATTCAGGTTTGATAGGATTCTTTTTTTTTTTTTGTATTGGGATTGTCATTTGTTGTTATTAACACCCATACTTTGTTTGGCTTTAGTTTGAGTAATTTTAGTGTTTTATTTAAAAAAACATTTATCTAATATATTTAACTTTTATTAATTTAATGTTGTTGTTTTTTCAACTTTTTCTAAAAATAATTTTAATAGTTTAATAAAACACATTTTATACTATTTTTTTATTTTATTTACTTTTTCCACATTCCCCCAATCCCAGTCTGCAGGATCTGACATTGTATAACCCAGAGCGCACCATCACTGTCAAGGGTACATTAGAAGCTTGCGGAAAAGCAGAAGAAGAAATCATGAAGAAAATCCGTGAGTCCTACGAGAATGACGTAACTGCCATGCATGTAAGCCTGCAATGACTTTCCATCTTTATTGTAAAATTGCATACAGCGCAACAACTTCATCTCATGAAAAAAATCTATGCCGTTTTATTCCCTTAGCTACAATCTAACCTGATTCCAGGGCTCAATCTGAACGCGTTGGGTATTTTTCCTGGTGCAGCGAGTGGAGGGATGTCACCCTCTGTGGTATCAGGACCTCCAGCTGGGGCTCAAGCTGGCTATCAATCATTTGGGGTAACAAAATTGGAATAAAATTGTGTGTTTGTGTGAGATGTTTGTGTTTGGTGTACACTTATGTGTGGGGAGCGCATTCATTTATGTAACGGCAAAATGTGAAGTGGGCGCCTACAGTCTGTGTGTGTGGGAGTGTGCGTGTTAATGTGTGTGTTTCTCCCGTAGTGCAGCGTGTTTGGGGGTGAGGTGCCATTTTGGGCCTCTACACTCTCCTCCAGCAGCAGCACAGCCTTTTCTGTAAGTTTTTATTTATTTTTATACTATTTGTTACCGCCCTCCAACAAAGGGGGGGGGGGGGTGGGGGGGGGGGGGGGGGGGGGGGGGGGGGGAGGGGGAGGGGGAACACCCACCCATGCACTACTGGCATGGCTTGGCTGCCTCAGCACTTCGGATTGTGCTGAAGGGACCACCGTCTGTCCCAGATTAGCTCGCTGCCCAGTGGTGTCGCTCGCCGGGTCGGGGGGGGGGGGGAGGGTGTGCACGGGATAGGGGGAGGGGGCAGGCTACAGAGAGTGCTGAAATGCTGTGGGTCTGATGTTTAACACGTAACGTGGACGTAGACCTAAAGTGCTTTGTGTGTGTGTTGGTGATGGGTGAATAAATGTTGTCAAGTTTGCAACGATGGCATTACTACCTAGTTAGACTAATCCCTCAACTATGATGAAATGCACAGGTGTCCCATGAGTAGTTTTACATTGACACATATTCCGATTTTAACACTTTTTTTTTTTTTTTTTTTTTTGATTACCTTAAATCCAGCGAAAGTCATATTCGAATTGTAAACAGTCGGCATTAAGACTTGTTGAGTATTCCTATTTTAGGGGTCCCATTATGAATTGCAGTATAGGACATGGGTGGTGGGGTACAACCTCCAATCACACCTATTCCCGAGTGCATGTACAACCTCAATCAAAGCTAGTACCGTCGCATAGAGGAACTTTTTCGCATTTTTGCGACAGGATACACACACGGCAGTGGTCAACTATGGCGCGTACTCCGTGCCAAAATCAAACGTCCGAACAACCGACCGATCGAACGTCTTGTACTTTGAGTGTCTTACGGAGTGGGTGACCCACGTGACGACCTGACGCAATGTCAGCGTCTTGAACTTAGCTGGTTTTTAAACATGTAAAGAGACATGCTGCTGTGTAAAGGCTATAAATAGATTTTACAGGCAATACATATAGATATTGTTCACCAAAAAGAACACTCAACCGTTTCCTGCATCTTGCAGTGCTTCCCTGAATGAGTCTTTAAAGAAAGGTTTAACAGGCTTAGCATGATTTGAATAGCCTTATTACCTTCTTTAGTAATAGGGCCTTTCGCACCGCTTTAGTTCCAGAGCTAAACGTACGGTACTAAAGTACTGGTACGATTTTGCGCATACTATTTCCCAGTACTATTTAAAGGGTTGCATTCGCAACGACAGTGTTCCTAAGACTGACATAAGCCGGTCGACAGCGTCGTCATTTGTGCGCGGCATTCAACAACAGAAACAAAGAAGAATAACGTTAACAACAGGAGGATGGAGGACGCTGTGATCGGAGCTGTGTTTTTGTTGTGTCTCACGGGTTTCACAATAATGGACATGGAAAGTCGACGTATACGTAAAGAATTGAAAGGACGGAAAGGAGGACTAAGAATCTCCAACGACAACTGGCAGTGCTACTTTTGCTACAAGTGCCTGCACTTCAGCGTCCGTCCATCTATCGCTGTTCTCCATAGTTGTGAAATAAGTTGACACAATGTTTACCGTATGTTTACACGGCGTTTTTAAATCATGGCGGGTGAGGGCGTTTTAATACGTGTTTGGCCAATCAATGTCTACTTGCGTCACGATTAGTACCAGTTGTGCTGGTTAGACCCTGCTCCGGAGTAGGAGCTAATTTGGTTCTAGAAAATCGCAGTCCGGTACTAAAATCGCACCCAGTTCCGGCGGTGCGAAAACGCCAAAAAGTGGGTAGTTCCACAATTAGTTCTGGTACTATGAAAAGGTTCCCGCGGTGCGAAAGGCCCTATAAACTGAAAAAGCTCCCACCTGTAGGCTATCATTACTTTCTCCGTATACCATGACAGAGATCTTGATTTTGCTTTCATTTGTTTGTCACATTTTTTTTACTTTTTAAGACCAGACATACTGTACATAAAACCAATAATTTTAAATCATGTCTTTTGTATTTTTCCGTATTTTACTCATATCATTTTAATATAATCTTTTACTGATTATATTAATCTTTGTCTGCTTTGTTACAAATTAGAGTTAGAATTTAGAAGTTAAAGAGTTTAAATTTCAAAGTCTTCAATGTAATTTGACCATGCTGTCATTAATTGTCCGTTGACATTAGTAACAAATTGAGAAAAATGCAGTTAAGTTTATTCAATAAACGCATACATTTTTACCATGATTTCGTCTCTGGTGACTCTTCTGATAGAGAGAGAGGTCTTGTCAAAACTGGATCTAATATGCATTTTCACTGCCTCAATGTTCTCATCTTGTAATCATATCATTGAATAGGCATACCTAAATTGGTTCGCAGCATGATTTGAATGCATTATAATTGTCACAAATCATTGTGAATATAAATGAACACTTCATCCTAGTCTGTAAGCTTGTATATTTTAAAGGCTGCGATTTCAAGTTTTCCTTTCTCTTTGGAGTGTTATAAGCTCTTTGTGCATAAAAAAGATCTAAAGTTGCAAAGACTAAAGTCTCAAAAAAAAAGATATTCTTTATCAAAGTTAAAACTCTGCCACTCCCCCCTAAAACGGCTCATTCTAACCTGCCCACACATGTCTACGTCACTGTGGAAATATTAGCATAATGCCGCCACAAATGTGCACGCAAAGAAGGCGTGGTTTTAGGAACCGCATTAGTGTTGATGCAGCCATGTCAGGGAGATAGTGATGGGAAGTTCGGATCATTACCGACTCAGACCTTTGAGTCTCGTTCAGCAAAATTAACAAATCTTTTTTTCGAGGATTTCGTTCTTTTAGCAAAATAATAATTAAATGGTTACGTGTTACCTTCGAACACGTCTACTACTTACGCACACCGTTGATCACACTACAAATACAACTGCTATAATAACAGAAAAGATTATTCATTGTTTCCTGGGCGTGTGCCGTCTCATTATTAGCGGCTCGGCGGGTGCGTCACGCGGGGGGTGGGTCTTATCTGACCAAGTCTCGGGTTTAGTCGTTCGTTTTCATCACGTGACAGCCGACATCACGATTTAACACTGCTCTGATCCGAAAGAGATTGATAGTTCATGGCTCGGGTGAGGGGGGAGCTTTTGACCGTTTGTCTTTTGTCACGTAGTGACAGCACTGGATAGAGGAAATTAGTTAATTACAAGCTGTCCGGGTGCTACAACGGGGAGGGCGATGAGGTTTTTGTTGTATGGTTCGATCATTTTTTACTCTTACAGTTGGGGGGGGGGTGGGGGTGGATCCGTTTCTGGTCTCAACTGTAGCTTTTACTTCGTACATTTTATATGGGGTGAAATGTGGGGGTCTGGTGTTATGGGTCTTTCCATAACACTGGTGTTGGTGTAAGAAAGGTAACAAAGGGGAAAAGCGTAGTGTTTGTTATTATTAGTCGCCTTGTCCGGCGCGGGGGACCGTGGGGGTGCATTGGTTGTTAAGGCTTAGGCGGCATTAGAACGAACACCTCGAAAAACCCAAGACTCGAACGGGTGAACTCTATGACATAATCCATACAGAACCTATGATGTTGCGCATGCACCGATTGACGACATCACTCCCCAAATGACTCGTTCTTCCCATCCAGTAACTTGGGTTGCAAGAACGACCGCCACATACAGGAGACTCTTAGGTGTATTTTTCCGTGCAAAAGCAAAAGCATTGTAGTGGACCTTCCGTAGTAATGCTATTAGGAGTCAGGGTAATTCTTTTACAACAAACAGCACAACCCAATGTTCAATTGTGGCAATGCATTGAGGCGACGTTTTTTTGACCTAAAGAGTTTTTAAAAGGCTGGCGGTGCACAAAGCTATCTAAAAAAAAAAAAAAAAGGGTCAAGTCCGACTTTGCTATGACAATCTGGCGCTTTTGAATCAGCTACTGTAAGTATGTTTTATTAGTTTAAGTATTTGCTATTGACTGTTCAAATGCGGAGTTTGCGCAACGCAGAGTAATGTGTTGTGTGTGTGTGTGTGTGGGACGGTCAACACCCCAAGGGGGAAAATGGGACTGTTTGCAGGAATCATATCACGTCAGCTGTCTTAACCGCGGCTTGTACTGCATCATCACTGTGTCTGTCATGCGACTCTGTTGCTTTTTCGGGCTTGAACTGATGGTAAAACAAACAACATTATTAACTGTCTTGATATCTACTTTGAAAGATGAAGCTGGCGATTATGGTAAGGGGCGTTATATTTCCGACGTGTGCTTGTGGTGTTCGGCCAATCACAATGCACTGGGTCAGCTGGCCAATCAGAGCAGACTGCGCTTGTCAGAGGGGGTGTTTTTTTAAGAAAACGAAGCGTTTGAGAGAGGCGGGGCATAGAGGACCTACAATAATGTACAAAGTCTTTTGACAATTTGTTTTTGAACATTAAAGCATTTCAACATTCTGTTATACCAAATACAAAAAATAATGATCTTTAAAATAGCATCATGTGATCCCTTTAATATCAGAAACAGTGTTAATAATAGTTAGATGCCAGATTTATTATAAATTCATACCTTTTATTAGTTTCTGGATAATCTGGATTTTTTTCAGGTTCTATGATTCTGAAAACAAAACATTTGATAACTAAACAAAACAACGTACTTTACTTGAGGTTCTGATATAAATGTGTCTATTAGAAATATTTATCAATTTAAATAAATGAATTATACAAAACATCACTTGAAATTAATGATGACTTGTTTCGTCCTGAGTTTTTGAACGGATTTCTTGATCGACTGATACAATGATACATGAAATACATCGCCACCTAGTGGAATGTAATACAATCTTTATTTGAAGCGTAACATTAGTTTTAAAAGTCATTTACTCATTTTGATCATGTGTAGACTATAGCCAGAGATAGTCAGAAGCATTAAATATCGGCAATATTAAGGGGATTTGGCATTTCCAATTAATTTAGGCCCGTTACATTATTATTATTATTACTTAAGTTACAATTAATTTGCCCCACAATAATTTCATAGCGCATCACCGCATTACTGACGCACTGTGAGGATAATAAAAGATTAGGCTATTAGCTTCTCAATTAAAAATATTTTTAAAGTTTAAAAAATTTTTTTTTTTTTTAAGCAGGTCTATTAATTTATACGATGAATTATAGGTCTATAATTAAAATTATTAACACTGCAGTCATCAATGAAAACTAAGAGCAGCTTTATTTCAAGCCAGGCCCTGCTTTTAACCGTAATTATTATCCATTAAGAGAGAATTAATTGGCGGAACATGGGCGCACCGTCTGAGCGCATAAATTGGTGTTCAGTTTGCGCAGAGCTATCAGCGTCTGACTTGAACCAGTTTACATGTCAAAGTAGCGCAAGAGCAGTTCGCAGCAGACGCTGATTACGGTCATCGCAGTTTCTCCAGCGCGGCTGCACAAGCTCTGATGACCGCTAATTCACGATTTACCAGTGTATTTCACACTCACTGTATTTCATGTCGTGCTTTAATAGGGTTACAAACTCTTTTATAATTAGTGCTATAGCGTATTGTGCCATGTTTTATCAAAATAAAACCGATAAAAACTTGATCACACAAGGCACATTGTTCTAATTTTGCCAACATTTCTTTCATTATTCTTAAAAATAATGTAAATATGGTGGCCTGGATGAGACTCCTGGCCTGGCTGAAATTCTGTCCCAGACCTGCATTAAAATAATTATTTGTAATATTTGTGGCTTGAAACAGCTGGAAAATTTAAAGTGTAGGCCTACTGCAGTTCTGTGGATGTTTTGCCATTTAGGTAGGGTTATTGAAATTAATTAAAACTAACATTTATGTTAATTGAAATAAAGCTGAAATAAAATAACAAAAAATATAAGCAATTATATGAACTGAGAAAACGGAATCATTCACAGATTAACAAAACGAAAGAAAAACTGCGACAAGTCCTATATGCCCCTTTCTGTCCATTTTTCTAATACTCAAGTTCACGGAAAGGAAATCAATAGGCCACGGCGGAAAGTGACATCTGTTTTCTTTATATTGAAAAACACTGTTTTGTTGTTATTATGAGTACACAAATAAAAGTAGACCCTTTATAGTTTCATAATGATGTCTCAGACTTATCTTTGTTTCTGCTGTCGTAAGGAACAAATTCAAGTGATCGCGCAGGCGCCTCAATCGTGCACACATCACAGTTCAAGCAGTTGACATCGCAGCCTGTTCATCATCAAAATAAAATAAGCCAACCAAACATATAAAAAGTTACAGTACTCAATTTAAATAGTCCGTACTCCGAAGTACAATATTGTTTTAACCCACCAAACATTGCGCATGTGATATACGTGCACTGGAGTGAGTATAAAAGGATATTGAAATGCCCCCTAGTTATGCCATCCTGGCCCCGGGCCCGTTTCAAACATCGACTTTCAAAACCAACCTGCTTAACATAAAATACTTTTCTTCTCATTTGTTTCACTATGTGTGGGCCACAAGAATAATATTAAGCGAATAGCCTAATTTAAGACCATTATACCATTATCGGCATATTTTGAAGTAGATTCATCTCTCATCAACTCTGAGAGAATATGTGCCGTTAATGCATTGTCAGATGCCGAAATTCCGTCAGTTTTTACTTTTTTTTACTTTCACTTTCTGAATATTGACCGAGGTTAATAACTCCGCATAACTCTTGCGCAAAGTTTGCACCTTGCTTGTGTGATCCATTGGCTCACTTTCATGGTTTAAAACAGAAATATTTCCAACATTGCGACGTAACCAATTACTCCCCCCCCCCCCCTCCACCCCACCGCCTCCCCCTTGGCGCTACGCCACTGGTCCAGAACTTTTATCCCAATACTTTCGTTATTGTTTAATGTTTGCAACACAGAAATGGCAATCTTCTAATGATTAATCGTGCATACGAGCCTATGTTTTGCATGTCAAATTTGTAACAGACCTTAAAAGTAACCTGTAAAGTAAATCCATGCGATCCATGCCATTTTATCCAATTTATTGCCTTTTTTGGAGAACAAATTGGTCTCGCAATGTTCCTCGCTTGTAAGTTGCTTTAATACTAGCATGCATGAAAAACAAAATATCAAACAATCACTAACAATTAACTATTAAAAAGTGTAAAAAAAAAACAAAAAAAACAAACAAAAAAAAAAAAAAAGAAAAAAAACAAAAAAAAAAAAAAACAAACAAACTCGAACGTGATCTTTTATTTCAAGAACTAAAGAGAAAAATATCAATATTTATACAATCTCAATAAAATTACTAACGTTAAATTATTATCATTAAGGCCTAATCAGATGACTCTGTAAATTCTATAAACAGACTAAACTTTCTAATTAAGGTTAGTTCATTTTCATGTCTGCCACATACAAACAATGAGCTAAAACTAAATTATTGATAATTTTCATAAAATCATTTGTAACGCGTTCCTATGGCAACCGGTCGAAGTGCGAGTAACCGATCGTGTTCCCACGTTGTAACACCTTTGTGTTTTTCTTACCTTAATGTAAGCTCTTTTACTTCAGTTGTGTCCTCCAAAATAGTCAAAATTGGATTTTTGCAATGGCTGATTTAGAAATTATGTGCAGTGTATTATTAAAGTTAAACAAAGCAGCAGAGGCAAAACATGCATTGCCGGCTAATTTGGAAAAGCACAAGATATTCCACTTAATTTTTCTCCATCTCCAATTAAGACTAAAGTTTCAGGAACGAACATCTAATTTCAGAATGTTTCATATTTAATAGAAAGATTACCATGCATTTAAATGCAGTGAAATCTGCAACTATATTATCCTATCTGCTTTGTTTCCTGTGGTCGTGTGTCCTACGTGTGTGTGTTTGTGTGTTGTGTGTGTGTCCCACCAAATTCTTTTGGTTTTCCAGCATTTTTGTGTATTTGAACCCTGTCCAACAATGACTCTAATGCCCCTGCTCTTATGCATATTTTCCTTATGAGCATCATGAGCGTTTGAAGCTTCTGTAATATTGCATGAGTCCTCCGCGGTGTCCTCTTGTGACTTTATGTAACCTTTATTATGTGAAATACTTATCTCAGGCAGTACTATATAACAATAACAAGCATTTTGTAGGATCCCTATTATTTTGTCAAATATTGAACGTTGCATATTCTGAAGGTGTCTGTCCAAGTGATCTGTGACTTCAACTGGTGCGGGTGTGTATATGTTTGATCATAACATCTCTGTTAAATGCAAACAAAAAGTGATGTTCGTATTCAATCATTTTACACTAAACCTGTTCAGTCTCATAGGACCGATTTGTATTTAGTAACCTCATTAACATCGATAAAACTCACAGATTCTAGCCGTTCAGAGAACATTTGACAGTTTTATCTTAAATGTAAGAGCACTGGCCACGTAAGACTCCTGGAATTTGAATGTAAACGTTTGTTTTTGTTTGACAAAAAAAAGGAATACACTCTATTCGTCAAGACTACACTACTAAAATAGTTAATTTTGTGACTATTTTCATATTGAACTAAGTAATAAACAATTAATATTTTTTCTTTGTTCAAACCGAACTGTATGACAACTCCACATATTTATAATTTGTGGCATACAAATTTTTTTTTACTTGCTTAGAGTATGTAGTTTATGATTCGTCTGACGCATGACAGTATGTCGATGTTTTGAAATTGTAACTTTGTTGGAAAAGTAAATAAATTATTTGTTTGATTATTATATATAACACTGTGAACATTGTATGATACTATAAACAATAAAAACGTACAGTATGTCTGCTCTTTTAAAGTAAAACACATACTCAAGCACAGAATTCAGAAAAAATATTTTCGTGTTTTAGGTGAACAATATATGTATTGCCTGTAAAGTCCATTTATAGCCTTTACACAGTAGCGTGTCTCTTTACATGTTTAAAAACCAGCTAATTTCATTCTCGTCACGTGGGTCACCGCTCAATAATACTCTCAAAGTCAAGCGTCGGTTCAATCGGTCGGTCGTTCAGATGTTTGATTTTGGTACGGAGTATGCGCCATAGTCAACTGTTTCACGGCAAACAAAAGAACATGGCTTCAACACCTCCCTCATTTGTTTGCACGTATAGCATGGCAAATATTAAACTGCACTTGAAGCTTTTGTAAAATTACAAATGAAACACCAAAAACTGTATATGGCATCATCACGAAGAAGACAAAATATATGTTTATACATTAAATTCTGGAGGGGACGTTGGATGGCGTCACGTGGCGACAGTAAGGACATGTGCCATTAATTAAACTATGTACTATAACATGTAAAACGGGAACATGAAAGGAATATTCTAAAAGCAACTTATGTAAACACCTTTAATCATAATATTGTCTTATTTAGAATAAGGTAAATTAATTACTGTGTCCATGTAAACATAGTCATTGTGTCTATATTGGCTAATTAGTGTCTGTTGTCTATTGCCTATTGTCAAGAGACTTGACTAGAGTTGTTCTCAAGTTTAATATTTGCTCAGTTGACATTGGTAGATTTATATCAAATAAAAACAAAATGACCCCCAAATAGCTGGTCGATATAAATGTGAAAAACATTATTGAAAGTAACAATAAAAGGGAGATTAATTAAAATAGTCTTTTTTCTATGACCATTTACATTCCCTGACTTTTATGCCTTTGTTTAAACCTATTCATATGTAAATTGAGCAGCAGCGGTTTGATCTCAACTGTCATGCAAACTAAATTTTTTATTTTTGTATTTTTGCTGGTGTGCTTGTTTAATAAATGCCTCATTAGATGTGACTTTAGCAGCTTTGTTCAACAGCAGGTTTTTTTTTTGGCATTTAAATAAACGCATCTTATGTTAAACCCATACTTAATTTATATTCACAAAAAGTGGCGAATGGAATGAATTTACCCTTAACAAATTCATAGGAAATGAATCCAGTTATAAATCAAATATCTATTATTCTTTTTCGTCTCATGTATTTAAGGAAAATAAAAATGACCATATTGTATATACAAGTTGTAGAATTGATCACACAAGACTTACTCATGTATATTTATTGAAAGAATTGATTTTATGATTTTTCTAATTCTTCATTGACTTTATGGTTCTGCTTTAAATGATGCTTGGACATGTTTTTATTAAAAGTACATTAACATTTTTGAAGTTCTTCTGGGAAAATACTAGAATATGCTTTTTAAAATAATGTATAGAATTCATTGTAGTAAGACTTTTAAATCTTATTATTTGAGTCTGCATTTGGAGTGCAATTAATTCTGAGCGTGCACGTCACGGATAAGAACAGACTGAATTAGGCAATTTATTAAAAATATTCTACCAAAACAGTTATAGTATCTCTCCTACATGTATTATCTCACTATAACTGGGTGAGCAGATTTTCTGGTTGTTGAATAGGCAGGGTGTTTATATCCGGTTAACATCAGGATTGCGTGAGAATTAGTTGTTTTTGCAGCGTACTTGGAATAAATGGTGCTTTTGGTTTGGGATGGGTGAGTTATGAACCTGGCAATATTTCCAAGCCATGTGAATTCAAAAGATCAAGTCTTGATTCCTCGTTGTAACCTCTGTTGATAGTGAATAGGTGACTTGCTACATTTTTTTTTTTGAATAGTTAATTGAGTGAATGTTTCCCAGGATGATGTTTGTCTGTTTTGTTGTATGTTCTTTGTATGTGTCTCCATAAAAGCAGATTTAATTGGTGTTGAATGTGTGATCATAACTCATCATAAGTGTATTTGTGTCAGCAGTCACAGGTGGAGTCAGAAACCGTGCACCTCTTCATTCCTGCTCTGGCAGTTGGTGCTATTATCGGCAAGCAGGGCCAGCACATTAAACAGCTCAGCCGCTTTGCTGGTGCATCAATCAAAGTGAGTGATGGCAAGCATGCCCTTTTATGACCCTGATACTGTTTGCTAAACGTAATAGTTTTAATTTTTCTATTTTCCTATGCTGTAGCAGTGTTTAAGTTTAAGATCTGTCATTTTTGTCGGGATAGATTGCACCTGCTGATGGAACTGACACCAAGCAAAGAATGGTCATTATTACTGGACCACCAGAGGCACAGTTCAAGGTAAAAATGTTGTGACATTGTATGTATTGAGCCATTGTATGAATATTCACTCATTTGATTGTATATTCATGCATTGATTCTCTGTGCTGTTTTTCTTAGGCTCAGGGACGTATCTTTGGGAAGTTAAAAGAGGAGAACTTTTTTGGACCGAAGGAAGAGGTTAAATTAGAGGCTCACATAAAAGTGCCATCATTCGCCGCTGGCAGAGTCATTGGCAAGGGAGGCAAAACGGTAAATGGCCACTTTACATTTGTAACATCAATTGTTAGTGCTCATGTTTTCTTTACAGATGCATTTATCCTCCGCATTCATAGCTGCTCCGTGTTTCTCTTTAGGTGAATGAACTACAGAACTTGACCAGTGCAGAGGTGGTTGTCCCGCGGGACCAGACGCCTGATGAAAATGACCAAGTAGTAGTAAAAATCACAGGGCACTTCTATGCAAGCCAGGTGATTGAGCTACTAGACATATTAGAGCTGCAGAAAAGGGCTGAGTGTTGTCATTTTCTGATGTTAAAATACTTTCTCTGATCCCAGCTTGATGGCAAAAACAAAAAATAAGTAATTTGTAAGTGTTGTGTTGTAATGCCAAACTTTTGATGTGGAGTTCAAAATGAATCCAACTTTTTATTCATTTTATTAGTGAATGTATTATATGATTATTGAAATATGTATTTGTGAAATACTGTCATTAAATGTATTTATGGCCACACTTTACTTTAAGGTCAAATTCTCTGCATTAACAAACCATTAACTTCGACTTTTGCCTCAAACTCCTAATTTGCTGCTTATTATTAGTTAATAAGGTAGTTTTTAAATTTAGGTATGGGAAGGGATTAGGGATGTAGAATATGATCATGCCGAATGTGTTTAAGCACTATAACTCCAATATGTTAACAATAGGCATGCTAATAAGCAGCTAGTTAATAGTGAGAATTGGTCCCTATACTGAAGTGTTACCATATTTACGTTTCTGATTGGCCATTGCATTCAAGAAATCAACAGATATGTCTGTGTTTGGCTACTTTGTTCAACACTGCAAAAACATGTTGCAAATAGTATCTTTTGATGCTGTCCAGAGCGCAGACACATACGCACAGAGTAGTTTGCCAGATCTCCAATTGAGGGTGCTTTTGCATTCACTTGAGGGTATCCGGCACCCTCTAGCATCCCCATAGTACAAGGGGCGTGTTTAGAGTTTTGGGGGCTCCCTCGGTATAAATGGCGTTCTTGGGGGGTGGGGGTGTCCCCCTGTAGATTTTACCTGGTCTTGACTAACCACGCCAATTGCCGTGGGGATGACTTCCCGGGGGGGGGGGGTCTAAACCCCAAGGTGCCCCTGCCAATTGTAATGGAATTATTTATTAATAATAATCATTTATTAATTTTTTGCGTTATTATGATAGGACGGTTATTAGTTAGGAAGCGAAGTGGGAGAGAGGGGGGACGGGATCGGGAAACATCCGCGAGCCAGTACTCTTACTTGGGACGCCCGAAGCACAACGGCGCTATATGTCGGCGCGCTGCCCACTAGGCCATTGGCGCTTATGTAATTAACAATTTAAATGATGATTTAAAAATTCACCCTCCCCACACACAGCTTTGTCCAATATATAATCACTTTAAAATTTTTGACTTTGTTTCCATTTATTGCTTAAGTATTTTAATGGTTGTATGTTATTGTGCTGTTTGATTTGAGTAATTTTGTTCTGCTTTTTCTTTCATGTGTACCAGCTGGCCCAGAGGAAGATCCAGGAGATTATCTCTCAGGTGAGGCGGCAGCAGCAGCCCAAGGCCTCGACCACAGGTCCACCAGTCGCCCGGAGGAAATAGAGCCACTGCATCTTCTCGGAGACTGAAAGGACACAGGATGCGTCCATCTCAGGGGTCAGGGAATGTCCTTACAACCCCGCCCGCTTTTACACCCATTCCTCCTGAAGTTTCAGTGAAATTGTGTACACCTGCACTTCCCTGCACCACAATTCCCCCTACCCCCTTAAAACAAATTGTAAGAAAGTCAGCCACCCAGTCCTTGCCTTAATACGGTAACTGCACAGACCTTAATTGACAGATGTTGAACTTTGTTTTGGTTATGAGTTTATTGGGAAATGCAGCATTTGAGTGTAAAAGGCTTTTCAAGCCTGTTTTTGGGGTAAGGAATGGGTGACACAAGGTGGGGTTTAAGGTCTTTGGCTTGAGATGGAAAGAGGATTGTTGACGGAAGTACGCTGTCCTGGGATCCAGTGGCATTTTATAAATTCTGATGCATTTTATAGATGAATAGATATATATACATATATAAAATTATGAAAGAAGGTGGAGCAACACTGCCACTTATGGCTGAGGGAAGTGTTGATTGGTGTTGGCCAGGAAACCAAGTTAATATGCATTTTACTGATCTACCTCAGGCTAGAGTACCTCAGAAAAAAAGAAAATGATATATGAAAAAAAGTTGTTCTTTTTTTTTTTATTTTGCTTTGTGGTATTTTGTATACTTTATAACGCTAATAGTTCTTGAACATTTTTATTTTTTTAAGAAAATGTAAAATTTAGTCTGTAGTTAACGGATGATGCTCGAATTCCGCGTTGCTCATTTTGACGCACGAGTGAAAGAGCGGAGTTTGGGCTTCTGTGTAAGCTACAGATAGGAGAAAGAAAAGAAAAGCGCCTCAGTATCGCTGAGGAGCCACCACCCTCTGAACACCGTCAAGGTAATGAGAAATAACGCCACCCAAGTACATACCGCAGCAATGCGGTGCTAATATGCTAATAACTGTCTCGGCGGTAGCAGACGTTTCACCCGCATTTCATTACACTTCAGTCAGGGTTGGATGCAAGCAACGGAGGTCAGGGATAAGCAAGGTCCTGCTGTAACCTCTTTGACACCACCTCATCCTCGGCGCGATTAGTTGTCTTATCAAATTAAAATAACGACCAGCCCGATTGAGGTTGTTTTTTCTTTTCCCGTGCTCATCGTTTTTTTCCTCCCTTTCCTTTTCCAAATAACGCGCTCCGTTTGGTCTTGGGACGGGCTTTTTTCCCCCTCTTCGCATCAAACTGGGCTTTACATGCCGAAGATTTTCAGAGTTTAACGTCAGTCAATGCATGTCAGGGGTTCGGGGAGTTACACTGTTCTGATGCTTCTGCGTTGATAGCTATAGGTGAAGTTACAATAGTCAAGGGCGCGTCTCTAGGCTAACGAGCAGTAACGTAGATGGACGCGCGAACGGTTTCATTTATCTTTCGTTTATCATTCAAAGTGGAAAAAAAGCAAAAAAATATATATAAAATGAACTTTAGCAAAGAAAAAAACGTTTAGTAAAGAAACTGAGAAACCAATATTCCTTTTGTTTTCATGCAGAATGTAAATATGATTTGATTATGGTTAAAGAGTGCATCCACGCTTCCACACTAGTAAGGCCATTGTCTACCTCAGCTGAGGAAAGGGTGGGCTCCGTCTCACCTGAGACCTCCAGCGCGCGCAGCGATACCTCAAGTCTCTCGCGAACACTTCTGCGCTGGGTACGCGCGGTCCGCCGAGCGCTGACCAGAGGGGCACAAGTGATCGTTTTGTTTTTCTTTCCACCCTTCTCTTACACCGTTTTTGATCTACCTCTTATTAGAAAAGTATTTACATTAGAAGCATAATGCTGTGTGTTAGAATCTATAGGGTCATGTTCCATCTGCCCCTTTCCTCACCAAAAAAAAAAATAATAATAATGTATGGCTAGACTTTAAAGATGAGTGAGAAAGTGATTTCGTTTTTGCCTGCAATTTATTCTCTGCTAACTGATTTGAAACCTCACCTTATTGCTTTTTTCTTCTGCTTCTTGGTTTGGTGGTGTGGCTTTATTTCTTGCATAAGTATTGTATTAAAAGTCAGTGTTAATTTGGGATCTGATTAATGATGGCTATAGAAAATTTTTCAAGGGCCTCTTTCATTTCTTGCTTATGAAATATGAACAATGAAGTCTTTTTTTACTTTTTTCATGTCTTATGAATGCTACTTTTTTTTTTTTTTTGGGACTGGAATCTGATCCAATTTCATTTCATGGCTGTGTTGTGTGGTGAGTCATGTTTCAGTGGGAATGTGATGTGGAAATCTGGGAGCTGGAATAGTTCCGGTGAAAAAGTGGTCCGATTTCAGCATAAGCAACATCCCCTCCGACCGTGCTTGTGTGCCCTCACACACCTCCACTTGTCAAATGCCTCTGATACAAAGAAAAAAATTAAAAGTCAAGTTGGCTCCTAGCAACCATTGTTTGTGATTCCTTGGCTGTTCTTTGTGTCCATATTTGTTGGATGTTTTTACAGTTGTTGTGTTTGGTGTGTGTATTTGGGAGCATTGATTTGTAAATTGGAAGGTTGTTCCCTCTCTCCCATCCCCAAATGTTAGTTTAATTTCAGTTCAAATACAATGACACCTATCTTAAAAAATACTGCATCCTCACTGCTGTCTGTAGTTTGAAGAATCTTTAACATCCATTGAAACTTTTCATTGTTCAAAATATTCTTTGGTGGACAACAAAGATTCATTAGATTTTTAAAATGTTCTTCACACTAAAAAAAAAAAAAAGCGGTTTATGGCATCTCTGCAAAATAAAAATAAAGTGTGTGAAGATTGAGAAATATTTTAAATTGGCAGATGTTGTGTATCATTATAGCAAACGGTTTAGAAATTTTATTAGAATATTTGTGTATATACAGCACTTACAGAAGTGAACAAGATTTGAAATCAGAATTTCCAAAAGTGCTGTCAAATGTTAATTTTTTTAAAATGCATAAGCATACTTATGTGATCACACAAATTTCCTGTGTTTAATTCATGCTTTATAAAAAGAAATGGTTAGTAAAGTGATTTCTTATGAAACTACAGCTTAATTACCATCAAACAGGTCTTTCTCAAAAATATTGTACCAATTTTAGTCTCCAGACATTCAAATATCTCTCTTAACTATGGTCAAAATAAAGTATAACTTCTCAGAACATTATAAAACATCCAACTTCTCGGTCAACTTTCTCATCCTGTCTGCAAATTAAGTATCTTGTCAAATCAATTGAGACAAAGTGTCACTCGAAAAATGGGTAAAAGTAGTTATTTTCACCATTAAATCAAAAATATTTGAGTGATTTTGGTTTGGGAAAGCCAAACTGATTTCTCATGCATTGGACTGTGATTGGTTGATTAGTAGTAGTTTTAGTCATTTTAGGTGATGGAAACCCCTGTAGATCTGGCATGTCTGATCTCATTCATTTCAAATCTTTCATTAAAAATCTTTAAAGCTTGCATGTGATATAACTGAAATGCTATGATTACTTATTCTAGTCAAACTGATGCAAGTGTAATCTAATCTTGCTGAAAGCAAGCACCTATGCGATCTCTTGTTATTCTCATAGATAACCTACAGCCAAACTCGTGTATCAAATAAATAGCAACTTTGCTGCAACCACTCCGATCAGTCTATAGTGGCCTCTCTGTCAATAAACGGCTTCTCTCCTCGTCAGCAGGCAACAGAGCTGCTCTTAGTTTGCTTAAACTCCAGCTACCAGCATTTCTCTCAGTGTCATCCAACATAGAGCGTCTCACCGGACGATACACCTTATATCGCCTAAAAGGAATAAAAAAAATTAAAAAAAAGATTAGGATGCATACTGTTATGTTTTCAAGCTATCAGTTTGGTTAGTGGTACTCACTTGTAAACCATGATGGCAATGAATGCAAAGATGGAAATAAGCACAGCGCTGGAAGACAGAACCACCTCAGCTACATGGGAGGATTTAGGAGAGCCTAAGAAAAAGAGAAAAATTTAAATAATTATCAGCTAATTATAATTTTTTTATAATTATTGAATATTAAATGTTCTGTATTTATAAATGCATAAATCTTTGTCATTTTGTGGGATCAAAAATTAGGCACTATTCTTTGTAAAGTGTTGTTGACTAATATTCATTTTTGTTTTAATGTTTTAATTGAAATAAAATATTAGATGACAAATTCAAATGATAAATGTTGCCTTGGCAATTAACTGAAACTTTTAAAGTGAAGTGCTAAAATGACTAAAACTGAAATGAAAACAAGCCTAAATAGATGTTTTTAAAAAAAATCTAATAAAATGACAAGTTACAAAAACTTACAAGTTAAAATTAAAGCAAATTATAAAAATATAAGCCAATTCAAAATATTATAAAACAGACTGAAAAAAGCTTAATTTAGATGAAAAACATAAACTCAACATTTTAAAAGGTAATAAAACGCAATTAAAAAATCTAATAGAAATGTTTAACACTAAAAAAATGACAACACATAAACCTTACTAAAACAAACAACAAAATTCAACTAAAGAAATTATATTATGCAATTTAAAATATTAATAATACTATAATAAAAATTAAAATACTACATAAAGCTAAAATAAAGCCAACTGATGAAAACAACTAAGAGTTCAAAACTATTCAAAATACTAAAACTGTCTAAAGAAATGTTAAAAAAAGAAAAATAAAGATTACAAACGACATAAAATTACTTAAACATACTAAAAATTACTACAATTAAATGAAAGCAATTATAAAAAATTAAAGCTAATTTAAAAACAAAAATCTAAATTACTAAAAAATAACTAAAAGCTATATTATATATAATACTAAAATAACACTGCTGTGTAATGGCGCTTTAGAACAATATATATTGACTACAATTCTCAAAACTGACTTATGTTAGGGCTGTTGCCAATTGTAACTGAGGTGGTGGTGGCAAGAGCCAAGCCTCCAGGCAGACCCAACGTGATGTTAACACAGTAATTGCCCGGCGTTTGGAAAATGCGTGTCAAGCTGATCTTGCATCCTTCGCCGTAAGGAGCCACGTCCTCACACACGATATTCTTGACCTCCCGACAGGCGGAGTTGGCCACTATGGTGCAGGCCACTGAGGGAACACTAAGCAAAGGAGAGATGATGCTCAGTTAAATTTATTGTATGTGTGTGATCCAGCGGCCATCTGTTGTAAATGTGACTGAATGTTTTTAGATGACGGTGACATGCTGTGAAAGGTCTCAGCTGCAGGGCTTCAAATGCTCACTGCACATCATTTGTACTGCATACATTTGTGTTTGTGTGAATCTTACCTGCCTGAGCAAGTCACCATGAAGTTTACAGATGTGTTGGTCACTTTGTCAGCTGACACCTTTAAAATCTGATTGGCTGGAAGGTTCTGCAGAGCTAGAGGAGGTTCTGTAGAAACAGACTCAATAGATATTATAATTTAATTACGGTACTTTTTGAAAAATGTAATAATTAAAAGCTTTTGTATACTGGAGTACAATACAAAGTACAAAAGTTTTTTTAGTATAATTTATTAACTGTTACAGTTTTGTTTTATTTTTAAAAATATATAAATTATATTTATTTTTATATTTTATTTTAGTAATTGTTTTGGCATTTTTAGTATTTTTTTATTATTTTATTAGTTCTTTGTTTTATTAAAAGATGCTTATATAGTTTGTTTTATTTATTTTAGTACTTAAAACAAAACTCGTTTTTTGTATTTAGTTTTATTTCAGTTCATTTTCAGTATTTAAGGTTTTATTTTATATGGAACATAAACTTCATCTCACAATTCAAAAAACTTTTTTCCACAATTATGACTGTTTTGTGTTTGTTTTCATAAATGCAGAATTCTGGCTTTTTTTCTTGTTATTCAAGTTTCATCTCCCTAATCCAGTTTCATAATTCTCCAGACGTGTGATTTTATCTCACAACAAGTTTATTTTTTGTTTGTTGTTTCCACCAGAGAATCAAACAAAAAAGGTCACTTTGTATCTCACAATTCCAACTTTTTTCTTGCAATCGTGAGTTTATCTTTCACACTTGTGATTTGTGAATTTTGAGTTAAAGGGGTCATATTGATGCTATTTTAAAGATAATTATTTTGTGTATTTGGTGTAACAGAATATGATGACATGCTTTAATGTTCAAAAAACACATTATTTTTCAAATACTTTACTTCTTGTATGTCCTATATGCCCCGCCTCTCTCAAATGTTTTGTTTTCTACAAAGTCCCTCCTTTTGACAAGCACAGTCTGCTCGGATTGGCCAGCTGACCCAGTGCATTGTGATTGGCCGAACACCACAAGCACGCGTCGGAAATGTAACGCCCCTTACCATAATCGCAGCTTCAGCTTTCAAAGTAAATATCAAGACAGTTAATAATGTTGTTTGTTTTACCATCAGTTCAAGCCCGAATGGGAACAGACACAGTGATGATGCAGTACACAAGCCGCGGTTAAGACAGCTGACGTGCTATGATTTCTGACAGACAGTTCACTCTCCTGTGATGTGACCCTGTTCCCCTCACACACACACACACACACACACACGACGCGTTACTCTGCGCTGCGCAAAACTCCGCATTTGAACAGTCAATAGCAAATACTTAAAGCTAATAATAAAACATACTTACAGTCACTGATTCAGAAGTGCCAGATTGTCATAGCAAAGTCGGAATTGACCCGTTTTTTTTTTTTTTTTAGAAATAGCCTTTGTGCACAGCCAGCCTTGTACTCTTTAGGTTCAAAAAACTGTCGTCCATAAAATGCGTTGCACAAATTCGAACATCTGGGTTGTGCTGTTCTGTTGTAAATAAATCTTACCCAATGATTCCTAAATGCATCTACTTCCGGAAGGCCAAATAAAGTGCTTTTGCTTTCGCACTGAAACACACAGCGTCTCCCTGACATGGCTGCATCAACACTACTGCTGTTCCTGAAACCATGCCTTCTTTCTTTGCTTGCACATTTGGGCGGCATTATGCAAATATTTCCACATAGTGACGTAGACATGTGGGGGCGTGTTAGAACGAGGTTGACTCTTAACTTTTATAAAGAATATCTCTTTGGATTTGAGACTTTAGTCTTTGCAACTTTACAGATCTTCTTTATGCACCAAGAGCTTGTAACACTCCAAAGAGAAAGGAAAACTTGAAATCGCATCATATGACCCCTTTAAAAGTCCAAATTGTGAGTTATAAACCTAGAATTAAAGCTTCCATAAGTTTACAATAACCCTGATACAGTATATACCAAAATCTTGTTTTTTTTGAAAAAAGTGCTCTGACAATCTTCTTACCAATGATGATGATCTCGCCTTCAAAGGAGCCATACATATGGCGGAAACAGTCTGATTCCTTGAAGTGTGTGTGTTTGATCATCGGAGGTGAGGTGGGCTGCTTATAGGTGGGACTGGCCTCAGGCACAGTGGTTGCTGTAATAGACGTCACCTCTGAATCGGTTTGGAATGGTTCAGTTGTTGGGACAGCAGTTGTAGAGACTCGAGGAGTGGTAGTTGGTGAAGGATTGGTGATGATGGGAGCTGGAGCAGGGATTAAAAAAGTGTTGGAAATATAAAATGCATTGTAGAAATGTCCTTTAAGTGTTCTATTAGATATAATTATGATTTTTCTTGCTGTAAACACTACTCGTCTCACCCTTGGTGGTCTCCATTTTGCTAGTGAATGCGTGAGTGCCAGGCGGTAATGTAGGCATCGCTGCACACATGAAAGTGATTGAATTACTTTACAGAAAGACTGTTGGCTGGCCTTTAACATGACAGCAGTTTTAATAAGTTTGCTTTACTCCACGAGATAAATGGACACATTTTGTCCTGATGGATAATAATGTATATGATATGTCTGGCTTGGATAATAGGATATCTGTTGTCTGGGAGAGTAAAGTGCCTGTGTTTATGAGATTACCCGTGGTATGAGCTTGTGTAAAGTGCATTGGTGTTGGAGTCGATGGCGGGCAGGGCACACGGAACGATGCCTCCACGAGGAGCTTGACTGTAATATTTCCAAGAGTGTTGTACGCATGGGTTGCCACATTGCTGTGGGTGACCAACTGGTTGCCATCCCGAAAGTCCCAAATGAAGTCTACCGCATCAGCTGTCTTCAGATAGTTGCTTGGGTCGTGAATCTGGACGTTGAAAATCACATCTGACCCTCTGACAAAGACGTTTTTGTCAGTTATGCTGGCTGGATGCTTCTGGGAAATGTTCACGGAGAGTGGAATCTTATCTGGATGAAGAAAAAACATAAAAAAAATTGATCAATAAATATGGAAGGGGTTTTTATGTATGCTACATTATCTATAGATATATATATATATATCCAAACTAAAGTTTTTGTTTGCATAATATATGCGTGTGTTCTGTGTATATTTATTATGTATATATACATATATACATACACATACATACACACATACAGCATATATTTTTGAAAATATTTACATGTATTTACTCTATGTTTATCTTATATAATTTTTATTATAATATATTTATTATAACATCACATCTTTTTCTGAAATATTTGCATAATAATTACTCAGCCACAAATACATATATATGTACACAAAACCTTTTATTTTGGATTCGATAATTCATTTGACACCACTAATATATACAACACACTATCACCTCCAAAGTGTGGAATAATATTGATAATTTTTTTTGTTTTTGTGAAAAAAAAGTCTCTAATGCTTACCAATTTATTAATCAAAAATACAGTAATGACCGTAATGTTGTGAACTCAAATATACAATTTAAAATAAATTCTCTCCTACTAGAATATATAAAAAAATTAATCTATTTGTGTCATGGCAACAGATCGTCATTTTATGTTTACAACAGTTTAAAAATGGTTTCTCATTATATGTTATGCTTTAGAGCAGCATTTTTTGCTGCTTATATTCTTTGTGGAACTTTGATACTTCTTTTCAAGATTCTTGATGAATAGAACGTTCAATAAACAAATTGGATTTTGAAACAATTTAATATGTAGCATTAAATTCTTACTGCCTAATCAATTTAATGCAATCCTTCTTGAATAAAAGTATTTCTTTCTTTTTTTAATCTCTTAAAATGAGTGTATCATTCCAAAAAAACTGTTTTCCGCATTAATAAGAAGACATGTTTTTTCATTTCAGCATATTAAGAATGATTTCTGAAGGATCATGTGACACTGCGCGACTGGAGTAATAGCTGCTGAAAATAATTATATAATAAATTATATTTTGATTCACTGATATTATATGTAAAATTCATATATAAAATATATACATAAATTACTGATTAATTATATAATTGTTTTTTTATAAAAATGTTGTGCATATAAAATATCATAGTATAGTTTTGATCCTGCACAATAAATATGATTAAAACAAGACAAAAGTAACTAGCAGACCTGTTATGAAGAATACGGTACTGTCCACAGAGAGTGGGCTGTACTTCCTGCGCTCACGTTTACGGTACATCATCACCTCCATCACACCAGCTCCAAACGTCATGTTAGTGGTGTTCAGGGTCAGATGGGAGGAGGAGCCATCACATGTCTCAAAATACTGGCCTGTGAGGGAAACCACAGGATGATGGTCCATTAGAGTGCTTACACTATATATGTAAAGTGAATTATTAAAACACTGATATGATTCAGATCAGTGAATGACTGACACTCACCCATGGTGTGCCACACATACACATAACCTCTACGTCTCCAGTCATTGCTCTGAGGAAAAGGCTTTCCATCAGGGAAAACATTGCACCTCTTCAGATCTGTACACTTTCCAAAGCCATAGTCATCCAACCAGGATGTCCAGTTAAACACGTATCCTGAAGGCACCTGTCCATTGGCTGAAAAATAAGTGAAGGTGTTAGGCACACAGATGAAAAAAAGCATTTCGTCCTTATTTGGGAATATAAATGCAACTTTTTAAAATACAGGTCATTTTTTCCCTTGCATTTGTACATTGTTTAGAGATTACAGGAGTATGAAGCACCTGAGGCCTCCATCATACCGTCGTCACAGTGCTCATCATACACCAAGTTGCCGCTGCTGTCCTCCTTCTGGCATGGTGGAAACTCCAGAGCTGCAGTGAACGAGATGCATGAGCCATTCATTGCTGGGCTGTCGCTCGTGAGGCGCACCCTCGGTGGTTTATCTGTGATGTTCATGAGAGAGCATCGAATGATTAGTGTGTATTAATATAATGGAGAAAATAAAATCAACCTCTCTTGCTAACACAAAACAGGGAACATTTAACAACGTAAGAAGGAACATAAGGTTTCAAACCGTTTATTTCATTTCCCCCCAAAATATTTGAAGCTCTGAAATATTTACACAAACTCAAATAGATAGATGAAAAGAGGGCTTACACAATTTTAATATTATGAAAGAAAAAAAAGAAATATTCAAGCCTTTTCCCCCATAATTCCTCAAATCAAAATGTTTCAAACAAAACATGTTGTCTTTAAAATATTGTTTAAATTGATAGTCTTTTTTTCCCTTCTGTGGCCTTAGTATGAATTTGAATCTTGTTGAACTTTTGTAATATCACTTCAGAGGAGGACGGAGGTGACATAATTTTGGTGGGAAAACAGAATCATAAATAACTCAGGGCTTGTCCAAATACCCACACTGCTGTCTTGGCCACTTGAGAGTGGTATTCAAGGCTAAGCTTGCATGAACAGTGTTCTGGAAATAAACTGAGGCTTTTTGTCGAGATCTTGTGAGAGTTTGTGGAAACCTTTCCTGTGTAATTTAAATATTATGAATAATTAGATATTACATATAATTTGGTAGTAAAACAAAGTGTTACACATTTTATTGATGCAAAGATGAGTATGTTTATTTTGTACAACATTTGCAACTGCTTTTTATCAATTAATTAGAAGCACCACTTTTACTTAATTGTGTCATCTCTGAACAGACATTTAGAAATGTATTTTAAAATATTGAAAATCAAAATAAAGCTCTGTGAACACTTGCATTTTTACAACACTAAGATAATGATAAGTTCTACACACAATTGTGGTCTTCATGCTCACTTGAACACTTGGACCAAATACAGGAAATACGTCATGAGACAAGTAAAGTGCAAAGATCTCAAGTGTGGATAGAACAAACAAAAAAACTAAAAAGCACTGAAAACATGTAATGCTCTGAAAGCATTGAACTTTATGTAATTTTCTTCCTTTTTTCTTTTTTCCCCTTCTTTTTCTCTGGCAGCTAATAATGTTAATTTGATCATGTGAATATGTAATACCTCATGTTCTTGTGGCATTGAATTAATAAAGCATTAAAAAAAATATGAGTGCGACGCGTTCATTGGCCAATCAGTTTTTGAAAAAAAAAAAAAAGATCTCAAGTGTGGGTATTTGGACAAGCCCTAAGTATTTGCAATCTGATGAATTAATGTGTGGTATTAATTGGTTAGAGTTGCTCTAAAACGTTCCATTATGTTTGACAAAACTATCCAAATTGTTTTTGACCAATTATCTCGCTGTTGTGTAAATAATCACGCTAAAACATTTAATACATTATATTAATACCTTTTGAGAGCCCGAGTTTGCATGGTTCACACTTTTATAAAAAAAATATTTCCTATTAATCATTTAGTAATTTTGTGTAAGTTACGTAAATCAAACTTTACTGCATAGCAGGAATCTCTTACCAACTCTTACCATGTCTGCGATTCAGCTGCTGTTTGAGGGGGGGGTACAGAGATTCGTCCCAGGGGTTCGTGTCCGGTTCCCATCCAGGGATTGGGAATGGAATAGGGAGTTTGTGTTTGTGAGGGAACATGTCACCATAAACTGCACGAATGACAGGGAACAACAAAACCTGTGAAAGCCGGCTGAAACTGAAATGCACATGGACTAAATGCACATGGATTAGTCATTTTAAATTTCGTAAAATATAACAGGTAAAGCTGGGCTTGTTACTTTCTGCTGGGATAAGAAACAGGCATAACCCTAAAACAAATCAACCCACTCTGAGAAATATTCACTGCAGGAGCGAAAAATGTGACAACTACCCGCAGTTGTTCCCTACAAGAACTCATTAAACGTGCTTAATTTACGCACTTAAATATCTTATCTTATTTTGGATTATGCTTATTGATACTTTTTCCCCCCGAGCTAAGATATTGAAAAAGAGTCTAAAATTATGGACTGTGGCATATTCTTACAATCTGGTGATGAACAAACGCATTTTCACAAGACTCTTGGCTACTCTCACTAACGCGGATTGCCTAATTAGTTTCATGAGACTGCAGCGCGCTTAATCCAACAGTGTTAAAACATTTCAAGTTAGCCTATGTGTATTGGTTTTATTAGCCTCTCATCTATCTCGACTTTTTATAAATTTGGAAGTCTGTAACAATTTTTATAGCTTAGCTTACTCTATAAAATAGTTTATAAATGGCACGTTATTATCTTGATATAACAGTCGCTTGTGCAACAACGTCAAAATCTATTTTATTATTAAAAAAATAATAATTGCTGATTAAATATATAGCAATTATAATTATAAACATTCGGGTCCTACTTACTTTTTTTGCTGTTCGTTACAGGAATGAACAATGCCCAGGCCAGCACAAGCAACATTTCCAAATGCATCGTGACGATTTGTTGGATGAGAATGTAGATATAATTTATCCAAGGGCTTTTTTTCTTGTTTGCCACTCCAGCTGCTAAATCTCATACCCCTCAGCCCTCTTCTGCTCTCTCTCCCATCTCCCAGTCACCCGCACGAGCTCTAATTTAATACAGCAAGCATGTGACGTTTCTGTAACAAGACTCATATGATTCTTAATTAGCATCTATGGGCGCGAGCGGGAAGGAGGGCTCGGAGTCTCATGTTGTGACTTCCCCCTTGTATTTCGAAACAGGCCATTTCAAAATCATCTTATTTATCTCCGATTGTGGGCTTTTTATGTAATGTCTAAAACAAGTGGTAGCTATAGCCTACACTAGCCTATTTTTTTTATATCTCATATGAGGTATCCTTGATCTGTCTCAGAATCCTTTTTGAGAAAAGTGAGTTTTTTGTTGATTATTAAAAGTAGCTTTGAATTGTTCATTTCATGTATTTTTGAGAAACACGATCCATTGTCCTCAAAGTTTCTGACAATACACTTGAGTGTACAACTTCATCGTTATTGTAAAAAATGTAACATGTTTCAATACATTTTCATGCTCGTATGTTTTTTTAAATATGTTTTTGAGTTACAAACGTCACTTACTTTGATTTGTGGAGAAATGTGTTTGAGAAAAAAAAAAGCTTTAAAAAAAACTGATAAAACGACTTCACTGCTCCTAAACATTTATTATTTATTATTACTACCCCACAAAAAAAGAGGTCTATTCAAGATATTGTCTGTTTTGCATTTGCATTCGAATACCTTATTAACACAAGGTGCACGGTAAAAAAGAGAAAAATATTATGGCTGCAGCATAAAACTAAAATGATCTATGCAGGGGAATAAACATCAAATATCAACTATTAATAATTAATCAGAATCTTAAAGAAGGTCTTTTGAAGTTTACTATTGCCTACATTACACTATAGGCTATTTATAAACAATAAATAGACTTTTTATTGTTTTATATTTATGACGCACACAATGTTAGTTGAAATTCGTATAACATGCTGCATATTTATAACCGCATACTATATTCAAAGAAATGGGCATTTGCGTGAAATCACTCTCAGTTGTGTGTATATAGGCTGCGCTCAATTGTTTGTGCTGTCTTCAAATTAAAACTGTGCAAAGTTGTCATAAAAACTTGCCGTCTCATTGCAAAACGTTAAAAACTATTTAAAAATCCGGATGTCATAAGATGTTAAGCCGTGATATGCACAGATCCGCGCGCTTTCAGGTGACAAGTCATTGAGAAACAGCTAGCTGGAGGACAAAAGGAGAAACGATTTGGGAAACATTTGTAAATTGATTAATTTTAAAAGAGTTCGCTAAAATACAGACATTTTAACATTAGAAAAAGAAATTAAGAGGGTATAGCTAACTGCAATATTGATTAGTCTAATCATAAATGAATGAAATCTCTCTATCAGCTCTGTCATCAGCTGCTGTGTTTACCCATAACGCAAACTGCCATCACATGCTTTGATGCGTCTCTCACGAGCTCCGTTTGAAAGTTCCTTACAGTTTTTAATGTAATCTGGCGTGACTTTCCATGACATTTACGTGACAGCACAGCACTCCTGTCCACCAGAATCGACACTGAAAAGGCAGAAGAAAAACACAAAACACTTTAATAAAGAAAATAGCCTGTGTGTTAACTCCTATGCATGCTATTTCTAATTTTGTCCTCTGTTCAAGAACAGTCACATCGTGATGTTTCATTTAGCCACCAGGGGCTCCTCATTCTTCACATGGTTCAGGTGAAGTTCAGAAACGCTCATTTTGAGCAAAATAACCATCTGAGTAGTCTATGCCTAATCTTTATAAATTCGGCTCGTGCATTTTTTTTAAACAAAAGCACGATTAAGAATTACGATAATGACTTGTTAGCAAATTGCCTTATTTCAGTCCAAAATGTGTTTGTATGCTGTTTACAAGCAAATTGCCTTATTTCAGTCAAAAATAGGCTACTTTTATGCTGTTTACACACAGTAGTAGCCTAATATTTTAGTCATAAACATTCCCACCATTGTCTTGCTTGGGTAGCCTATATATTGATCATTTCATAGTTAGCACTGTATGCATCCTAAATAGATACAATAATACAATTGTATCAATGGAATTTTAATCTTTTTATATTATTTTTAAAAATGTTTTTCACTTGTTCCAAACTGAGGGAAGACCGCTGGGTGGCGCTACATAATCTGTTCACCCACCGAAAACAGACGAAGAAGAAACGTTACCGGAGTGACTGAGGTGAATTATTTTTACACACTTATTCTGCCTCGTGAGCTTATTAACTCTTTACTCTTTGTCCGCTTCATTTGTTTAGTATTGTTTATAATTAATTTTAAAGTCATACTGAACACAAAACGGATTATTTAGTTAATAATAGGGTTTAATTGTTTACTGCTCACGCGTGTGAATGTCACTTCACATCAGAAACTCTCATTTCAGATTTCAGTGTTGTTGGATATTATTATGTAATTTCAATAACTAATCTGCTTTCTGTCTGATATTATTATCAGGTGTTTGACAGGGGTCAGACCGTCATATCTGATCATGAGTGCCCCGTGTTTTGTGAGAACGGTGGCCAGAAGTTTCGCCGGTGGATCAGGACTGTTCAGACCAGCTGTTTGCTGCTCATGTAAAGACACAGTCACACGGTGAGTATCCAGAATCTGGAGCTCTTTCTAGAGGCTCTGGATGTAGTGGTTGTGTTTGAAAACCTAGTGAGCTGGCTACTAAGCAAAACTTTTGCTTAACTTAAATTTCTCTAAACTAGTTTCAGAAAAATGTCATCAAGGAGACAGACTGACCATCTAGAGAGAACTGCTAGCGTTCATAGACAAATGGTGAGTCGTCTTAGATTTCTGTATGAAACCCTTGACCTGTTGACCATAGATTCCTCTGTGACTGCTCATAAATGGTTAACAAATGTTGTAGCCAAGTAGGTGAAAGTTCAGTCACTTGTTCAGCCAGTGTGTCATTTGATTTTTGTCATGAGGCTGAATTCAAGATGATGCTATCTATCTATCTATCTATCTATCTATCTATCTATCTATCTATCTGTTCATGTATTAGTAGCAGTGTACTCTAGTGTTATTTCATTAACATCCTGTGCTGATTTTCTTGTCATGCTGTAGATTTTTTACACTTCAGTCAGTAAATGTGTGTACAGTGGTAAAAATGTATAATGGCTCCCATTTGTACATTCACATGGCATAATGCATTGCATTTAAAATGCTGAGAGGCTGAAATGTTATTGTAAATTCTCTACCAAGACATGATGTTGTTTTGTGTGTATCCAGGAGCTTTTCTCTGCACGTGTTAGTGACATTATGAATGAATCTGATACAGTAAAGAAACTGAGACTGGAGGTATCACATCCTGACTTCAGCGTCCGTGCTGGGCAGTGGTAAGAACTTTGTGAAATATGTATTGAAAGCATCTAATATTGATGATACTATACTAATACTAATATCTGATTATACTGATATCCAGTATAATATGATGGGGCTCTGGGGGTTCACAAGACAATAAAAAGTTCCTAGGGAATACTGTTCGTAGATGTTACATTTTCACTTAATAATGCATCGATGCAAACTCCTCACCTTTAGGTGACAACTCAATTTTTTGAGATCAAAATAGGTCACCTATGAGATTTGCTTAGATCCAATGAGAAAGTGTTTTATGGGGGGGTCTTACAAGGGTACTTGTGATCTTACAAGGGTAAATGAAGAACTGGTGCCGGTTGCAGACTGGTCATATCTTTTTATATTCAGTTTTGAAAAGGTAGACTGGTCTTATTTGTATTGGAAAAGTAAGACTGATAACCACTTGGCAACTGCTAGTAAGTGTTGTATACTATTTTCTTTACTCTTTACTAAACTGTCTAAAAAGGGTAATAGTTTATGTATTTGAGGTTTGCGATGTGGGAACAGGGAAGAGAGAGAGGGCAAACATTTTGCATTTTAGGTCTAATCAGCCAACATTGTCTTAAATAGCCTGTATAGTACTTCATCTTTTATATCATGGGATTTTGACCAAATATATTCAATCTTGATTTTTGTAAAATGTTGCAACAAGATGCATTTTTGTGTGTGTGAAAAATTACAGTTTATAAGGTAATAAAAAATTATAAAAAAAATACCTTAAAGTAACTACAATTGAACATGTAAAACAACTATCTTTAAAAAAAAAAATTCCATGTGGAGCATGCCCCCGGATCTCACCTTTTTCCCCCCTTACCTGTTTGCATCTCTGATAATGACTAATAGTTGGGAAGACATGCAATTTGCAAAATGGACACGAGATGGCGCTTTCCTCTCAGACAAAATTCTCACTTCAGCGTGAGATCTGTTATCAGCAAACCATGCAAAATAATAAAAATGTATTCTTACATCTACCTCTCCTCACACTTTCTCTCTCACTTCTGCTTTCGTTCCCATTGTGCCTTATTGCATTTGTTGTGAATGTGTGTGAGTTTTGAGAGAGTCTGAGTGAGGTGAAAAAGTCAGGCGATGATTTATGCAGATGTATGCACAGAAACTCCTCCAAACCATATGATGTTGTGTTCCTGCTAAAGAACATGAGGAACATGAGTCAGGGAGAGCAGAGCGAGTGGGAGTGTGTGTGTGTTTATGTTTCCCGACATATGTGCTTATCACTTATTCATGCTCTGTGTACACATATGGTGACTCTCAAAGCGTATGTGTTGCTTTACTTTATTTTAATGAAGTATTATTGACATACGTAATACTGGACACATGGGTTTAGTTGTGCTGGCATGTTACTGTGTGGGAAGAATCTGCTTCTGTCGACGTTCTAAAAGTACTTTATGTAGTTGTGTTGTTAGATTTGAGTCATTAACATGTGTAGTCAATGCATAAGGTAAGCAGTTAAGTTCATATAATATATGCCAGAAGTGTTTCATATATTACATTATATAATATTTGAATCGCAACATTTTTCACAGGGTGGATTTCTTCATCCCAGGTGTGGATACAGTGGGCGGCTTCTCTATTTGCTCGAGTCCTGGTCTGCTGCAGAGAGAGGGAGTGATTGAACTGGCCGTCAAATACACATGCCATCCTCCAGCAAACTGGATTCACACCAAGGTGAGTGAATGAATTAAAAGTATATATATACAGTATACTGTATATATATATATATAATATTATATATATTACAGTGGGGTACGGAAAGTATTCGACCCCCTTAAATTTTTCACTCTTTGTTTATATTGCCGCCATTTGCTAAAATCATTTAAGTTTAATTTTTTTCCTCATTAATGTACACACAGCAACCCCATATTGACAGAAAAACACAAAATGTTGCATTTTGCAGATTTATTAAAAAGAAAAACTGAAATATCACACGGTCCTAAGTATTCAGACCCTTTGCTGTGCACTCATATATTTAACTCAGGTGCTGTCCATTTTTTTCTGATCATCCTTGAGATGGTTCTACACGTTCATTTGAGTCCAGCTTTGTTTGATTATACTGATTGGACTTGAATGGGAAAGCCACACACCTGTCTATGTAAAACCTTACAGCTCACAGTGCATGTCAGGGCAAATGAACATCATGAGGTCAAACAGGAACTGCCTGAAGAGCTCAGAGACAGAATTGTGGCAAGGCACAGGTCTGGCCAAGGTTACAAAACAATTTCTGCTACACTTAAGGTTCCTAAGAGCACAGTGGCCTTCATAATCCTTAAATGGAAGACGTTTGGGTTGACCAGAACCCTTCCTAGAGCTGGCCTTCCGGCCAAACTGAACTATCGGGGGAGAAGAGCCTTGGTGAAAGAGGTAAAAAAGAACCCAAAGATCACTGTGGCTGAGCTCCAGAGATGCAGTCGGTAGATGGGAGAAAGTTTAGAAAGTCCACCATCACTGCAGCCCTCCACCAGTCGGCTTTTATGGCAGAGTGGCCGACGGAAGCCTCTCCTCAGTGCAAGTCACATGAAAGCCCGCATGGAGTTGTGAGTTGGTGAGAAATAAGATTCTCTGGTCGGTTGAGGCCAAGATAGAACTTTTTGGCCTTTATTCTAAGCGGTATGTGTGGAGAAAATTAGGCACTGCTCATCACCTGTCCAATAAGATCCCACAGTGAGCATGGTGGTGGCAGCATCATGCTGTGGGGTGTTTTTCAGCTGCAGGTACAGGACGACTGGTTGCAATCGAGGGGAAAGATGAATGCGGCCAAGTACAGGGATATCCTGGATGAAAACCGTCTCCAGAGTGCTCAGGACCTCAGACTGGGCCTAAGGTTTACCTTCCAACAAGACAATGACTCTAAGCACACAGCTAAAATAATGAAGTAGTGGCTTCACAACAACTCTGTGACTTTTTTCTTGAATGGCCCAGCCAGAGCCCTGACTTAAACCCAATTGAGCATCTCTGGAGAGACCTAAAATGGCTGTCCACCAATGTTTACCATCCAACCTGACAGAACTGGAGAGGACCTGCAAGGAGGAATAGCAGAGGATCCCCAAATCCAGGTGTGAAAAACTTGTTGCATCTTTCCCAACAAGACTCATGGCTGTATTATATCAAAAGGGTGCTTCTCCTAAATACTGAGCAAAGGGTCTGAATACTTGGGACCATGTGATATTTCAGTTTTTCATTTTTTCTTTTTTAATAAATCTTCAAAAATTTCAACAATTCTGTGTTTTCTGTCAATATGGGGTGCTGTGTGTACATTAATGAGAAAAAAATATTAACTTAAATGATTTTAGCAAATGGCTTCAATATAACAAAGAGTGAAAAATTAAGGGGGTCTGAATACTTTACGTACCCACTGTATCTATATATATATAGACCCTAACTATTCAAAGGTTTTGGGGCTGGAAAGGATTTTATGTTTTTTGAAAGAAGTCCTCTTATGCTTATCAAGGTTGGCATTTATTTGATCAAATAGTAAAAACTGGTAATATTGTTAAATGTTTATTATTTTTATTGTCTGTTTTCACGTTGAAATGTATTTTTAGCCTGTACGGCAAGCTGAATTTTCCAGCAACCATTACTGTACATCAGTGCCCATGATGCTCAGAATAAGCGCATTTAGTGCTCAAGAACCTTTCTTATTATTATAAAATGTTGCTGCGCTGATGCACTCCCTTAATATCAGTGTGGCACCATGATACTTTTTTTTTTTTAGATTTCTTGACGAATAGAAAGTTTCGAGACATCTTTTATTTGAAATAGAAATCTTTTGAATCATTATAAATGGATTACTAGTGCTGTGCGTTATTGAAGAAAAATGCGATATGCGATAACTCATTAAATAATGCGATATTCGATATGCAATACTATAATGCTTAAAGTGCCACATGCTCATATAAAACAGTTTTACTCAGCTGTTGCCGAGTCAGTTCTATGAACTTCTAACTATCTTGTGTCATATATATATACAGTATATGGTTATTTGTATGTATGTATGCATGTACCAAGAGCTCCTGTAAAACCACAACAAATTCCTTGTGTTTGCGCACACTTAAGTGGTGAATAAAGCTCTTTCTGATTCTGATTCTAATATAACTAGTGTACATGTTTCACTTTTTGTGAGAAGAAGGCATCCTTACAACAACTTCTGAAAGTGAACGGTATGAGTTTTACTCTAGCATTACATACAAATTTCATTTTAACATTAGTGTAATAATTTTAACATAAGTTTTGGAACTGAATAATGAAAAGGAAAAATACAACACTAAGTATTTATTCTATGAATTCAATATGCACTGATTCTTATTTAAGCTATAAAAGTTATTTAGGTAAGAGCAGTGAGTTATTTTCTCTTTGTGTTTTGTTCATGGCCCCATATATTGCAAGCCGTAGCGATATGCATATTGCGATATTTCGATATATTGCACAGCCCTAATTACTTTTCATAATTTTAGTGCGTCTTTGCTGACTAAAAGTATTCATTTCCCAAAAAAAACCTTAGAGACTCCAAACTATTAAGTGTAATGTGTAGTTAAGTTCAGTTTTTCATTCTATGTTTTTATTTTTAATGTTCCATTCCATGCTTTTATTGGAATGTTTAAGCAAATCGGTATATTTTTCATATTTTGAATATTCTGTTTCACTCATAAATATGTATAATTAAAAAGTAAACTGTTTGCAAATCTTTGTTCTATTTTGACTTCGAGACATTGCTTATGCATGTAAAGTATGGAGAGTTTTTCATACAATTATTCTACTATGCAGAAGAAAACTTGTTTTATTTATAAACCTTTATTTTGAAGGTTTCTGTGTATACCAGAACTATAGGGATCTACATTACATATAAGCTGTTGTATGCCACAATTTTTTTTAATTGCTCTCTTTCAGTGCTCTGTGGACTCTCAGGTAGCTGTGAGGGTGGGAGGTAACTTCTACTTTGACCCTCAACCTTCTGACCCTGTGGTGGACCTGTTGCTGATAGCTGGTGGTGTTGGCATCAACCCTCTGTACTCCATCCTGCTGCATGCAGCTGATCTGCTCAGACAGACTCATGGTCACAGGTACACTCCAGGGCGCACACACCTGTGCTACAGCGCCAAGAACACCAAAGAGCTGCTCTTCAAGGTATGTCTATGTACCCTTGACTTGTGAGATTGAAGCTGCCAACTGACTTTTAAATATCTTCTGTCTTCAGAACACCATTATTGACATTTGTCACGAGCGACCAGATAAATTCTCCTGCGATTTCCATGTTACCCAGCAGAGCTCTGACATAGAGCAGGAACTTCAGCCTTACACCATAAGTGAGTTCACATCTCCATTTATTTATTTGACCATCTATAACCTACAACCTTTTAATGAACTGAATTATTTTCAGACCTGATTTGTCACATGAGATATTCTTGTGTCTCTACAGATGGAAGGATATCAGAAAAGGAACTTCAGCGCTATGTAGATCCTGAGCACACATTGTGTTATCTCTGTGGCCCTCCTCCTATGATAGAGAAAGTAAGTTCAGACCTGAAGAGAGTCGGCCTGTCGGAGGACAAAATCCTTTTTGAGAAATGGTGGTAGCTCATATATTCACAGCGATGGATGCATCTGCATCATCATAGAAACAGACTGTAATGGCAATGGACCAGTAATGCCTTTGAGATCAGTTGAAACGCACAACAGACACTGTGTCTGCGTTCTCCACATTTAAACAGACAATTATCCAGACTCTATGCCCTATTTTTGTTATACCTCATTTTAAAGATACTCAACCAACTGACCGTAACCAGTGCTGTAATGCTCTACATTATAGTTCATTTGCTGGTTAATGGCATAGGCATCCTTCTTCAAGGGCATGATGAAAGATTGCACACTCAGATTGCACTGGGTTTTTAGAGATCTGTGTATAATTATGTATGTTGTTTGCATTTTAGAACACACATTTATTCATTAAAAACATTTAAGGGCATAGAAATCAAAAGAGATGGTTCACCCCAAAATAAAAATTCTGTCATTAATTACTCAACCTCATGTCGTTCCAAACCCTTAAGACCTTTGCTCATCTTCCAAACACAAATTAAGATTATTTGGATGAAATCCAAGAGCTTTCTGACCCTCCCATAGACGGTAAGGGAGCTACCACATTCAAGGCCCGAAACGTAGTAAGTACATTGTTAAAATCAGAAAACTCTCATATTTAATTAAAAAATATATTAATTTGTGTTCTGAAGATGAACGAAGGTCTTGCCGGTTTGGAACGACATGAGTACTTAATGACAGAATTTTCATTCTTTGGGTGAACTATCCCTTTAATGTCTACGCCCATCTTTGCTCATCAATATAGTCCTAATTTGAGGAAAGGTGCTAAACATTGTCCCCTTTAAAGGGATGTTCCACTCAAAAATGAGAAATCTTATAACAAACGAGATGTTGGAAATAATAATCCATCTCTGTGAGTCCATATGATGCAAGTGGTTTGAACCCTCAAAAGTTGATGCTACAAAAACCACACCAAGTGATCATGATGGTACTCATATGACCCCAGTGGATGAATCAATGTCTTCTGAAACAAAACGATAGGTGTGTGTGTGAGAAAAATACTAATATTTTAACTTTTTAAACTATAAAACATAGTTTCTGGTCAACTGATGGTTCAATCCACTTGTATATTATGGACTCACTAAGATTTTTTTTCTTAAATATGTTTTTGTTCCACAGATGAAGGAAAGTTTTATACATAAAGCATGGCATGAGGGTGAGAAACTGAGAATTTTAATTTTTAGGTGGAGTATCCCTTTAAGGCACTATGGCGGCCATATTTGTAGCATCCCATGGGCAGCTATTTCCAGCTTTGCAAGCATAGCCCCAATCTACCTAAATTATACTTAACAAAGAAAGACTCTTTGCTGAAACTCTTTCTATCATATTGTACAAATCTGGAAATACAATGTGTCATATCTTGTGCATTAACATCAATCACGCAAAATCTATTTTTAGCCTGGTCCAGCCAAGTCATTGGCTTTTTTGACTGTAAGGCGGTATTACAACTGTCATTGTGAACTTTTTCAATCAAAAGCTCAAAAAATATAATTATCTCCCACGTCATGGGAAGGATGGTTCTTCAAAACTGGATTGATGAACAAGATCTTTACCTCTAATAGTGCAATAGTGAAAAATGACACTGAAAACCGCAAGCTGTTGCTGTAAATGAAGCCCATTATTGAGAGCTTTTATTTACACCATTAACTCACAGACGTTCACTATAACTGTTACTTTACAAATTTAGACATTAGTTACTGCCATCCTCACTGATATAAATAAATGAAATAACTGATGTAATACCTACTGATGAAATAAATTGAGCATCTTGTGGATTTTTTTGCATTTGAGCTAGTGCACGATATATTGCATATGCTAATACTGTATGTAATAAAATGAGTTAGCATCACAGATTCACACAGCTACAAGTCTCAACACATTGGTCGGCGTTTAGCATATTTAAAAGCTCCGAACAGATGTTTTCACATATTTGTTAGAATCTCTTGCCATTTGTTACAGCAATGCACCTTAAAAACCCAAATAATTAAGAGCGGCAAGATTCGAATACCTCTTTGCAATCTTACAGGACAATTACTCTGTCAGCAGATGTATATGCCCAGACACGGGCCTGACGAGAGTGTGTTCTGCCTGAATAAACATGAACATATTGTAATGTTTAAATATCCATAAATGAATACTGTCAGCACACTCCTGAGAATAAAGCCCTTTCTGTTACGACTGCTCGCACGTCCTTGTGTTTACCACACGTAATTGTGTGCTTTAATTCCTGATTGCCATTTGTAATTGCATCCTTTTTTGCTGGGCTGATGTTTGGGATGTCAATCCTCTGCGTGTGGAATTCCACCGTCCTTTCCGCTTGATCTCTCCTCTCTGGGCTTTCTGGCAAATTCTGCCCATTTTCCTTCTGGATAATCTCACGTTGTCTCATCAGACTTGTGTTTTCTCTCTCCATTCGTTCCATTTCTCTCTCAATTGTTGCCAGTGGGGATATCTCCCTCTCTGGTGTCCTTTTATTATTTAAGTTCCTTTTGTTTTGACCTCTGAGGTGCAGTTTCTGGAAAACATGCACGCAAACTGTCAGACACTGAGCTGCTTTTGAGGATTTTAAAGTGAACTGACAACGCTATTACAATTTCACACAGTTCTGTAAGACAGCTCTAATCTAATTTTAGCAGAAATAAACTTTGTGCCATGTATACACACCGTCAAGTCTCTCTTGCGAGGCAGCGTGGGTCTCTGGAGGAAGAGGATCTGTTTTGTGGCCAAACTTCCATCACTAAGACAAAAATAAATCAGAGGTATAAAATGTGTAAGAATGATTCTTTTTTCTTTTGATATGACTGAGAAGAGTTTTTTGCAGGTAATATTTATCCTATTATTAGCCCCTGAAGTGCAACAGTGAATGTAATGCTCTTGTTTAAAGGCATATTTCACCCAAAAATGAACATTTTCTGAAAATGTACTTGCGATGTAGATGAGTTTGTTTCTTTATTCACATTTGGAGGAATTTAGCCTTACTTCACTTGCTCACCAAGGGATCCAAACAGCTGATAAAAACCACATAATCCACGACTCAAATCCATCAGTTAACATCTTATGAAGTGAAAAGCTGTGTGTTTGTAAGAAACAAATCCATCGAGACATTTTTAACTTGAATCCCATGCTTCTGTCTAAAATAAGTGAGTATCTAATATTGCTGTCTCCAGTGAAATTGATGGACCGGAGTCATTTGGATTATTTGTGGATTATTGTGATGCTTTAATCAGATACTTGGACTCTCATTCTGACGGCACCCATTCACCACAGAGAATCCACTGATGAGCAAGTGATGTAATGCTAAATTTCTCCAAATCTGTTCCGATGAAGAAACAAGCTCATCAACATCTTGGCTGGAGAGTACATTTTCAACATTTTTATTTTTGGCGAACTATTCCTTTAAGGGTTTTTAGTATGGATTTGGAACCTTTTCATTTTGACGATGGGAGTGGGCAGAACACACATTAGTCTCCAGCCGTATGGAGCCAGAGACTGGAGCAGAGGGATGTAGTCTGTTTTCACCGCAACACCCTGCAAAACAGAAGAGTAATTTAAACAGTGTGTTGAAGCATTTCACTAATGTCCTGTTACCTTTAAATGTGCACACGTCTACATTCATTTAAAGGCGGTTTGTTAGAAGAAAGGTGTAGAAGTTCCACAGATAATAATGCAATGATTTGAATTTGGGATGTACCACTGCAGACTTACATCAATAACAGTCCATTGCTCAACTACAATGGCGTCATACACTGTGGTTGGCCCAGCATCACCTGAAGCACTTTGGAAGATAAAAACACTCTCCACGATGGAAGAAGATGCTGAAGATAGAGCAAGAAAACGATTGGAAAATGTTGATAAGAATGGTTGATAATTTGTTTGAGAGTTATCTGCTCAGCAGGTTAATAAAATATTTGAAAACTATTTTTCTATTTTTATTACATTTTTATTATATAATTGTATGCATTTTTATCATATTTGTTTGTTTATATATAATTTTATCCTTATTTTATTAAAACTCACTTAAGAATAAACGTAATGGATTAGTATAATATATGTTTTTACAATCAAAAACTTACTGATACCTCTCAGTCATTTGTAAAATGTCACAACATCTCCAGTACCTGCATCATCTTCAAGGTTAAAGTAGCCGTCAATGAGTTGCGCACCACTTCTGAAGTGCTGCGTCATGTGGTCCAGCCAATGGGAGTCAACCGAGCTAACAAGCCCCGCCTCCCTGTGTACCTGCAGTGGAACCCTCAGAGAAAAGATCTTTGGCGCTCCCGACAGAACTATGGTATGGTTGTACAGCGCGAACACCTGCACACCTACACATACAGAGACAAATATTTAGTAAGTGTTTTATGACTTATATGTTGCTGTTGCTACATGTTAATTCCAAAAGTCAGATAGGCTAATTATAAACCAACTCAGAGCGAAGCAATTTTACATTGCTAGGGATATTCACGTAGCATCACGATACTGATTTTACGCAACATCTGAAAAAGAATTTTGAGTAACTTTCATTTTAGACACAACATTGACAGTTACTTGGTCTATTTTGCTCCACAAAGGAAAATAATTCCAAACGAACAGCGCGTCTCGAGGAACAGACAGACACCAGTCGCGTTCCTGACTGAATCAGTGTGTTTGAAGGATTCGTTTGAGTAAATGATTCAATGACTCACTCAAAGAGGCAGTCACATGTTTCGTTCCCTGACAGGAATCAGGTGTTGTTGAACAAATCGTTTGAGTAAATGATTCAATGACTCACTCAAAGAGGCAGTCATATGTTTCGTTCCTGAATGAATCAGTGTGTTTGAAGGAATCGTTTGAGTAAATGATTCAATAACTCACTCAAAGAGGCAGTCACATGTTTCGTTCCTGAATGAATCAGTGTGTTTGAACGAACTGGTTGAATGAATAATTCAATGACTCACTCAAAGAGGAGTCATATGTTCGTTCCTGACATGATCAGAGTGTTTGAAGAACAGGTGAGGTTAATGATCATTTCTAAAGGAAGTTTTGGGTACTGAGAGATGCTTCCCGTAATGTATTTTGCCAATATTGATATTCTGCTATGGTGTAAACTGTCTTTCCGGTAACATTTTAGTCTTCAGGTATTTTGAAGAAAACAATTATGAATTGTATCAACACAATGAAAGTGAACCGAACCAAATAATGACCAATACTGAGATTTGCATCACTAGTAATAAATAATTGTAATCAAATCAGATTCTTTTCAGAGCAAATATTTACACACCTAGGATTTAAAAATTGCTTGTCTCATTTGATACATTATTTATGATCTAGATATAATCTGATATAGTCTTTTTTTCCCCACCAACCCTTTCTCTGTATTCAACAGACTGCACACTTACGATTCAGCATCGGGGTGGTTCCGCTACACTTGCTGTGTTTGTCTTGGCTTTTGACCTGCTCTCTGTGCTCTCTTTTGTTGTTTTCTGCCAAATCACAGCCGGGCAAGTCCGGCTGCATTCTTGTGCTCTGGGTCTGATGTGGCTCTGGTGCACAAGAGCTTAATATAAACTCGTCGTTCTTCAAATCCCCAGCTTGCATACATTCCCCTTCAACATTTAAATACTGATAATCAGGACACTGATGGTTTTCAGCGAAAGGATTCTGATTATTCCAGCACTGGCTGCTCTCAGTGCTTTGTATTTGCAAGCCGTGGTTCAAAAAGTCTTCATTGTCTGAATTAAAGTTTTTACAATTCTGGTTTCGTTGATCCCCATTGTCTCTATCCTGTTGGCTCTGCTCACTCACAGGGCTGAGGGTCGGAGGTCGGCTGCTGTGATGAACAGAACAGGGACTGGAGTGCAAGGAGGAAAGATCTTCTGGTTCCCAGTGACCAAGGAAATATGGACCTCCACCGGGCTGCGGCAAAAACCCCACAAACAGATCACCCTGATCAGCCAAATCCTGCACCTGCATCCCCAAGAACAACCAGGACCAATAGAAGAAGTAAAATATATTCATCAATCTTGATACCACCTGTTCCAATCAAAGCTGACAATGAAAGTAAGTGGATTCCAATGTAATATGAATAATTTTACAGTGTTTTTAGAGGAGAAAGGTGGTGCGTTTTCCTGCAGATGCTTTTAAAATAAGCTCTGTGGAGCTGTGACAGGAAACGCTATTGAAAAAACCGTTCAATATAATACTGTCACGCCAGAACACCGCCCACACGTCTAATCCTCAGTAAATGTCACATGGCTCAAACACTTCCACACACACACACACACACACACACTCAGTCAAACAGTGCTTATCTCCAGATAAATGCAATTACTGAAAAGGCGAGGGGGTGACGACTAATGGAATGGCAGATAAATGTGGGGTGTCAGTGTCTATGGAGCAGCCTGTCGGCTTATGTTTTCTGTTTTACAGTCGTATTGTAAGACCACGATAGATAGAGTTTGAAGTAAGTGGGTTTTCGGTGTCATCTTTAATGGAGTGATGACATTAAGTGTGCCACTAAAGTTTAGTAACTAAATGCCAAACAAATTGACCTGCTGCTCTCTGTTTGAATGAAAACAAATGCACTTTTAAAGAAGGTCTAACCTTTTTCACATAGCCCTGTATGACTTCTGGGTCAGGGTCCTGGTGACCGAGGTAACACACGTCTGTCATGAGATGAGGCTCAACCCAGTTCAGCAGGCCACTGTCAGAACCACTGTAACAAAAAACAAAACAAAGCCACGTTTGAGCATCCAAAATTTACCTTCTTAATGCACAATCTTGGTCTTATTTTAAATGATTCACATGCAAATCTTATTCCAGAAAATATTCCTAATAATTACACCTCCTTGGAAACTACTTTCCTCTTCCTGTCATGTGACTTGGATAATATCTGCTGCTGTGCAGTATATAGTATGTAAAAACTGTAATATTGTGAAATGTTAAAATTTAAATAGCTTTTTTCTGTTTTAATACATTTTAAAATGTAATTTATTCATGTGATGGAAAAGCTAAATTTTCAGCAGTCATTCCTCCAGTCTTCAGTGTCACATGATCCTACAGAATTCATCTAATATGCTGATTTGCTCAAGAAACCCTTCTTATTATTATCAATGTTGAAAACAGTTGTGCTGCTAAATATTGTTGTGAAAACTGTGATACATTTTGTTTTCAGATTTCTTTGATGAATAGAAAGTTCAACAGAATTTGAAATAGAAATTTTTGTAACATTACAGATTTGTCACTTTTGATCAAATGAATGCATCCTTGCTGAACTGGAAACAAATCAAAAGAAAACAACTAAACATTTGAATGTGTCACATTCAATTCATTAATTGACCTGACAAACTAAAATGCAAAGTAATCCTTTTCATTTCTGACATGGTCACTGGACACCACTCACTGGTTAAATAATGCAACATAGTAATGTGTAATGCACAAAAATGTTACTGTTTGAAATGGTTACTGATGTGTACAGAACACGGTTTGTGTGCAATAATCAGTATGTAGTATTTGATTCCTAGTGTATACCTGTGTGTTTCTCTGATGAGCACAGCCCGGTGTAACTGCTTCTGAAGGTTAGCACTAGCAGGGCCGCAGGAGTGAACAAAGGGATGGACAGCAGCCAGTACAAACCCCTTCTGATACAACTCGCACACCTGCACCGGAAGCTCTCTGACTGACGACAGACACAGCAATGAGGACACTGCCACCTCTGAAGAGACAGACAGAGAGAGAGAGTCAGAGAGGCACAGAGAGAGAAAATATATATAGAACATTTCAACTATCATCATTTGTACGGACCAGTGTTGGGCTCATTACTCGAAAAATGTATTACTCGTTACTAGTTACTCCTTTTAAAAGTAATATTATAATATTACGTTACTTATTACTTTTTGGCAACAGTAATTAGTTACACTAGTTACATTACTTTTCTTTCACGCCCCACAGAAGTTGTAATTGCATATCTTCCTCCCCACAAAATTCTTCTAAAATGTTACTAACAATATATTTCTGCCTTATAATTTCACCAAAATGCACACTGGATCGCAGTCAGAAGTTATTACAAATGCTCAGTGGTGATTGATAGTGACGTTTAAGTGAAAGTGTTGTATTATTCTCATGTGTAGCTTGAAGCTAATTGTAAATTTCGTAACCATAATCCGAGTATATTAATGAGTGTATTTTCTCAAAGAAATACATGAAAATGTTTTGTTTTAATAGCATAATATCGGGATCAGATCAGAGGAGGATGTGGGTGGGCAAGTCATGTAATGCCAGAGTAAATACCAAAATTACCAAAATCGAAATGTTCAAGCTCATATTTTCTCCTCCGACAAAATCATGTAAACTGGACATAGTTCCATCCGTGTTTTTGAATGTAAGGTTTCCATATTCCAAGCTTCCCTGCTGCACTAGTGACTTCATGCTGCAACCTGATTGCAAAATTGAAAATTATGAAAATATATCTAGGAATTATTGAATGTGGGATTTCAAATCAGAACGGCGGTTTTTTGAGGCACCCCCAATAGGAAAACTAAGTAACTTAGAGTTGTATGGATGGGTAATGCATTTATTACAGAAATCTTATTAGTAATTAGTTGCACTACTAGTTACTAAAACAGAATTTTAATCTAGTACTGTACAAGTTCACTAACTAGTACTGCCGAACCACTCGTCCGACACAGCACTACTGCTCCAAAAAGGGAAAGCTTCCTAGTTAGTGTATATATTAAAACAATAACAATAATGAAACAAACAATTAAATATATATACAGTATATGAACTTTCTATTCAAGGATTTCTGAAAAAGTTTCTCCTACAATAATATTAAACGGAAATCTGTTTTCACTAGTGAGGGAAATAGCTATTTTTAAGCATTCGTAAAATGCCAATCGCTAATTAGAACGTTTTCTTCTTAAGGTATCAAGTGACTGAAGCCTGGACTCATGATGAAAATTCAGCTTTGCATTACATGAATAAATTACATTTGAACATATATTAAAAGAGAAAAGTTATTTAAAGCCTTGTAATACTGTTTCACAATATTACTATTTTACTGTATTTTTAATTAAATAAATGCAGCCTTGGTGAGCACAAGTCAGTATGTATCACTATACCAAAACTGACGTAACTGATGACTAATGTAAGCACTTTCATACCACTGTATCAGCATGATTTAATATATACACCCCTACCACATACTCAACAAAATGAAGTAGAACTGGGGGGATGAATGATGTAAGAAAGAAATGAGACAAGATGTGTGAACCATTTCATTCACAGTCATCTCTACCAAATAAAGTGTTAATATGCTTGCTTTCTGACATGGTTTCTGACACACAAACTGAATCGCTGTAGAAATTGTTTGAAAGTATTTTGGTGAGACTGTTTCACAAGCTAATTGTTTCTGGAATCAATAATTAAACTTAATTTCCAGCACTCATTATTCAGAGCACTATTAAGGGCAGCAGCGAGCTGTAATCTGAGCACTGCTTGACTGCAATCATCTTTCAGAAGTGTGAGGAGCTTGTTTAAACAAAACTCTGACGGTCTGACACGCTTTGACTCTGAGGGGGGTTTATTAGTGTTGCCACTGAATAAATAACTGCACAGTTCATAGCAAGATGAACGTATAGGTGAATTGAGTGCAAATGTGTGATTCAGTCTTCAGTGTCACATGATCCTTAGGAAATCATTCTAACATGCTAATTTAATTTGGACCAAAAATTGTATTATGTCACTCTCTCAAATATGAGATATAAGATCACATTTAAAAGCAAAATGAACAACATACAGAGTTAAATGTTCAGTATCCAGTATAACAGTACAAAGACATCTAACCCATGCATCTCTCATGACACACTTCCATTAAACTTCACCAAATAACAAAATCTGTTTGCAATCATCAGGTAGTGCTGAAACTGCGGAAGTGTCTTAGACTTTATGACGTCTATTAACTTACTCCAGTCTAGAGCAGGAACTATATTAACCAACAGATCACGCAAAAGGCCAGCGGCAAAGGACCCATGCAGTAACTATGCATGAGAGAATGAGAAAATATGTTTGTTTGTGTGAGACCAACAAACACAGAGAAGATTTCACTGCTCCTGAAAGACCAAGAATATGATAATCTGTCCCTATATTTACTACAGGGGAATTCCACCTTCATAAAGCAGAATTTACTCAGTCGGGGGTTAAACATTCGGGTAAACGGTCAATCTCAGCAACAAACTCCACCTCAAGAATGCAGACCTCTAAACGAATATAACTCAGTCTCTGTGTAATGTACAAGCTCTAAAAATGAGTAGCAGAGACTTTGGCAAATCAATTAAACCCCACCTGCAGAGAAATGTGTTTTTATGCTAAAATATCAAGTGTCGTAGCACAATCACACTTTGGTTGCCTGGATCTAGCAGGATCTGTTCTGTCTAACAGGATTTGTACTTTATTTTTTTAAATCTATAATTGGACATAAGACAAAAATAATTATCAGCTTATCGACCAGAATTAATATCCATGCATCCTTTGAATTGGCCAATCAGCATCCATCTAGACCTAGAACTATCCATTTTTTAATAACACTTACTCATTTATTATTAAAACAAAGTTGTTCAGTGTGTTTTAAATGCCATAGTAATTCAATTTCTTTGAACCAATCTTCTAAATGATTCTTTGAACTGAACGTATTAGTAGCAAATCTATTAGATAGCTGTCCCTTCTCCTGCTGTGCTGACCTATCAGAGCTGCTCTTTAAATATTGATATGACATAAATATTAAAGTAAGTGTTTATATGATTCATAAGTATAAGGGATTCTTGCTGCTTATGAGTGTGATGTTGGGTCCTTGGGAGTCTTATTTTATTTTGTAATAACCCGACAGAGAGTGGAATTGCATTATTTATAGACCAATTTAAATTAAAACAAGATTTTGGCTATAAATACAGTTGGGTGTCACTAGGACGACTGATTTTCTCTATTCCGCACACACAAACAGATAAATCCCAGATTTTAGTACTAAGCCCTCCCAGATCAGATCATCTTTAAAGGATGCCTAGAATTTTCGCTCTCTCTGTTTTTTCCCTCTGTTATTTCATTCATTAAGTCACTTATCGTTGCTGTCAATATTGATGCCCTGAAACAAACAAACATATTCGAACATCTCTGGCTCTCACTCGCACTGCTACAGCAGTTTGCAGTGAAACTCTTTTTTTGTCTCGGTGTCTCTGTAGGCATCAGTGAATTTTACATATAAATGACCTGCCTGCCTGTCTACCGATAAGCAGTTAAAACAGAAAGCCTGGAGTGTGTGTGTGTGTGCTTGTGTGTGTCCAGAACCTGAACGATTGCTGCTGTCCCAGTTCTCACATATTTCTATTTTTTATATAAATAAATATTTGATTCAGGTCTCACCTACACCCACACACACACAGACACACTTTTGTGTTTGGGTAATGTTGTAAGCATTAACTTTGAGTAGTAAATGCAATAGACTGATGTTCACAGAATAATGTTCATTGTTAGTTCATAATACAAAATGCATTAAAGTATCCAAGGTATAGAGAGACTTTCCATTGGCTTCTATTGTTATTATTCCATGTTTTGTCTTGCACTAACACTCACATTTTATTAAGACATTATAGTATGTTTATTAGCAGTTTTCTTCTTGGAGAGTCAGGACACTGGGACTGTCGCCCCGCAATGTAGGTTAAACTAAGGTTTTACTTGAAAAAACCCCCCCCCCCCCCCCCCCCCCCCCCCCCCCCAACCCCCCCCCGCCACACACACAAACAAAAAGTAAAAAATGTGATATGGTCTAATCTTGTAATTATGTTCATTAATGGCCACATACTATATGCCTTCAAGTCATTAAAATGAGAAGGGTCGCGTTCTCCACTTCAATCTTCGGTGTATATCTTCTCTCATCCTGTCTCGCTACTCCTCTTTCTCGAATTCTGACGGGGGGGATCCATATTCCTCTATCGAAGCACAATACAAAAGCGGGAATAGTATATGTAGAAACAGAGAGCTCAAAGAATATACATGTTTTGGTTGCTCTATGGCGCTATAATCTCCTCTCTCTCCATATAATCTTACACTTTTTTTGCTTCCTCAGTTTGAAGCTTACACTTTAGTATCCTGCAAGGTGGGTTTGGCCATATGCGATGCAATATATCAATATGGATTGTTGCTTTGAATTCTGGAAAACGGAATGCATTTTATGCGTGTATGTCTCGTATATTAATCCTCTGATCATGATTATAAAGTCTTAAAGAACAAGAAAAAAAACTTTTTAATAATAAAAAATCGAATAATGACCAACAGTGTTGCTTAGTATTATTTATCTTATTATAGTATTACAATATAGTTTAAAATTATATTTTTTATTTCAAGTTTTTGTATGTGCACTTTTGTCAGTTTTCTTGCTTTTTTATTTGTTCTGTTTACCTTTATTTTTATTCGTGGTAGTTTTGGTGATTTTAGTATTTCAATTAAAATGTTTTTTTTCAGGTAGTTGACAGGGAAACATTTCTTATGGGTTGTTTACATTTTTCGTGCCTGTTTCATGGTAATATTTTAATTCAGCTTTATTTAAGGTAATAACAAGATTTTAATTGTTTTAGTTTGACAGTTAGTTAACAAATAAAAACACTGTTTGTTTTTTTTTGGTTTATGGTCTGTTTTGAGTTATATATTGGTCTACTGCAATAATAAATAATGATATATATTCCAGAGGTACCACTTCCATAATGACATGTAAAGATGACAGTTATACAGAAATATGGGTAAAGCCCCATTCACAACAACAACGATAATTACACACCAATGGATGATAATGTTTTTATTGTAAGTTTGCACTACAGTTTTGTTTCTGCCACAAATGTTCAAACTCTTTTAAATTGGATGGATTCTGATTGGCTGTCAATGTTTTTATTGCAAATTAGCTGGAAAAACAATTATCCTCAAAGTTATTCCAATGATATTGTTCCTCTTTATAAGCTGTTACGGTTGTGGTCAGGATGAATGATTATTAAAACTTTATAGTTATGATTATAGCTATTGTCCTTTGTGTGAATGTGCCTTAAGGGTCAAAGTTAATCACCCGTATGAAAATCTGGCCATATTAAATCCCAATTAAAAACAACAAGGACACCTACAAAGGGACTTTATATTATATAAAGTATGCAGGGAATGGGCATGCGTACCTTCTTTTCCTAACAGAAAGTCCAGGAAGTGGTATGTATAGGCGACTCCTGAGTGCGTCTCCACTTGCGCTCTTCTGAGGGTGGAGAAAATCTTCCCCGGAGCTTCATCTGAACCTCGAGGCTTCTGCAACTTACAGCCCATGTCTGCACACGTGGAGAAAAACAAAGAAAGAAAGAAAATGAGACAGATGAATATGGATAATTTGTCTGAAATATTCATGTATTCATAACTGCATTATTGATTTAACTGATTGCCTTGGCAGCAGTCCCTAATTGTCATGCTAATTAAGTCAGATTGACGTTGAAATAGGAAGTGAGCATGTGCGAAACTGGGGAGAGGGCATTTCGGCATGTCTTTAAACACCACCGCAAACATTCAGATACACGCACGCGTGCACACGCAAAGATTCGTCACACGGTAACATAACATGAAGGCTAATTTGAAAGCTAATCAACCTTCAAGCATCAACCTTTAACACAAACACACGTTCAACATGTCAAACACAATGCCCCCTTCAAAACGAACACACTGTCTCCCTGGTTACCAAAAGCAGCAATCAGATAACACTTCATATTTGATCTGTGTCTACACAACCAATCAAACAGTGGAATGTGTGGCCGATGAATTAGCGTGTGGCTAATGCTAATGAGTGTCACATCTATTGCACGCTAACTTGATGTGACAGCAAAGGCACACCACGTGGGCCCCGAGCTCCAGCGCTAACACACACCATCAGGAATGGGTGGTTAGCTGCCATCATTTCCGTGTCAGCGTCTGATGAGCCAGAACAGGTGAAACCGAGAGGAACCGGACAAGCCCAGTCACCGTGACAACAAGCATTAAGTGCGCAATGATGACATGATGGGGAATGAAGATGGGACAGGGGAGCGATGGATGGCTGGTTTTGTGGTTCGGGGATGGGGTGATCATTTTAGGGCTATGCCTGTATATGAGTAGATCAGGATAGACAATAAAAACCAGTACTGTGCTTTACCTTGGTACAGAATACCATGCAGGTCTGCTACTCGACCCAAGCGTCCCAAAATACTCTCTTTTTGGGGGGGGTTATGCATTTTTTTATAGATAGGACAGTAGAGAGAGACAACAGGAAAGGACTGGGAGGGAGCGGGTCTGGCAAAGATCCTCGAAACGGGAATCGAACTCAGGTCGCCGTGAGCGCAGTTGTGTTGTATGTCGACGCACTAACCACGAGGCTATTGGCGCCGACAGGTTCAGGTTTATTTTTAATGAATAGCTTTGGGTTTGGGTCGGGCTCGGGTTTGTAGCTATGCTGCTGAATAGCTTTGGGTTTGGGTCGGGCTCGGGTTTGTAGCTATGCTGCTTTCACTGACGCATGTGCACACACACATCACTTGCAGATGGCGCAGCGCACACACAGAAACACTGTGGAGCACAGAAAACCTTTATTAATAAAATAGCTTTGATACACGCTGCATTATATACCTCAGCAATGAGGGGGTAAAATCTCTGTTCTTAAGTAAATAAACTCATTGTTGATAAGCTTCATTGTTTGTAGACAGAGCCTTGATGAGCCTTTACATGTATTTGTTTACAGACTGTTGCATGCAGTTGTGAAATACAACACATTTCACATAGTTTGGCTATTCGGTGAAAAAACGACTTCGGGTTCAGGCTATAAATTTAACAATGGCAGTTGGGTCGGGTCAAACGATCTTGGGTACGGGCTGGGCTCAGGTTTCAGTTAGTACTGTATCATTATTGTTTTCAATGGTATGCACTAGTAGGTATTTCAAAAAGTATAAAGGCATTACCATTGTAGTAGTTTCCAAAGGACCATGGCTTTACTTACTATGGTATTATGTCCAAATACTATGATAATGGCAGTGAGATAGATGACTGAATGCTGTAAAATAATGCCACAACGATGTTTATTGGCTGCAAGAAAAAAAACATACAGCATGAATTAATGACTCGTATAAGCGGTTCTTGTAATGAATCACACAAAAAGACTCGGTTTGAATCAGTCTTAGGAATCATTCACAGCATGACCTATGAATCGGTAAAACAGCTACTGAATCAAAAACAATATGACTGAACCAAAAGGCTTTACTTTCATAAGTAAAAATGAAGCAAAAATGGAACATTTCGGGAAACTATTGAACGGAATGGAATAACATTATTTTGTGTGTGTTTCCAAGGCTGCATTTATTTGATCACAAATACAGTATAAACTGTAATATTGTGAAATATTATTGCGTTTCTATTTGAATAGATTTTAAAATGTAATTTATTCCTGTAATGGCAAAGCTGAATTTTCAGTAGTCATTACTCCAGTCTTCAGTGTCACATGATTATTACCATTACCATAAATGTTGAAAACAGTTGTGCTGCTTAATATTTTTGTAGAAAGTGTGATGTTATTTTTTCAGGATTCTTTGATGGATAGAAATGTCAAAAGAACAGCATTTTTAAAAATAGAAATCTGTTGTGACAGTATGAATGTCTTTATTCTTACTTTTGATCAATTGAATGTGTCCATGTGAAATAAATTATTATTTAAAAAAAATAAAATAAATACAAATCTTACAGGCCCCAAACTATTTAACGGTGTAACGTAGTGTATACTGTATATCAAATAATATTTATTAGACTATGCTACCAGGTTCCAGGCTGCAAAAAACAGCACTGACTCCAGGAAATCAATGGAAAACATTAGGAGGTGGAAAACATAACCCGGCTTGTCTGCTCTGATGTAGAGCTTTATATCTACAGAGCATCTCTACATGGACACAGAAGTGGTTCTTCTTCATTTTAGGAGCTTTCTCCCCCTTTCTCACATTTGATTCCCTATGAAACAGTGGAAATCCTCCTGTACAAACACCTTCCACTACAAACCAATTATCTCTCCTTTGTTCTTTTAGAATGGGTTTTTTGATCAAACTATCGCCTGTGATAGTGGCTGGCTATCTGCTCAAATCACATACTTCTGTAATCTGTTTAATCTCTGTGTTATTTCTTTTATTCCACAAAATGGTGGACTACAGACTTCAAGTGAACAATTGAAATCATTGGAAACAATACGCTACTTTTAAGATGAGTTATTAAGAAGAAATTAAAGAGTAATTTATATTTAAACTGGGAATATACACAGGGAGGTGTTAACAATCATCTGTTACCTCAAGCACTATAGGTTTAAATTCCAAGTAGGAGTAAATCATAAGGATTTACTGAGACAATTTGCTTTTATTATGAATCCGACAGCTGGAATATAAATGACTAATTCACTGGAGATACACAGACCTTCACACCTGTGCTGAGTGAAGTTAATGCTGGCAGTCAAGCATCCGGTTCCACTCAGTTCCCTTCACTAGCCTGACAATCACATCATTACTGACGCTAATCGCTCGGCAGCAGACCGACAGATCATCAGTTTGCTCAAAGTTACTCAGACAACATTTGGGGAGCTATTAGAGCAGAAAAAAGAAGCCGCAGATTCTTAATCTCAGCTGAATTTGCAATATCATCAAGGGACCAGCAAACGCAGGCTTTGACAAACACAAATGCTGTTATGAGCGCATAAGCCTCATTGAGGGGATAGTTGCTCCCTCATTGAGCACAAAAATGACAGCTCAGCAATGTGTGCATCATACTTAGCCTTTGCCATTAGGGATGAATAGGTACCATTACTATGATCAGCCATATAGAATTGTTGTAATTTACTGGATATTGGATTTTTTTTGTGCATGTTCATTTTATTTTTACATTTAGATTATGTTTGTTGTCATCTAATGCACTAATAACTTAATAACAATGTTAAATAATCTTTAGCAAGTCTCAAAATAAATCCACTTGTATATGACTGATTACTTTTTTTTTCTTTTAAATTACTGTTTTTTTAATAGTAAATGTAACACAAAATAAATAAATAAATAAAACTGAAATATCGGAAAGAGTAAAAAAATAGATGAAATAATCAACAATTTCTATTCTAACTACTAATATAAATAATAAAAAAAATAATGATTACGATACAATTTTTAGTGCTGTCAAATGATTAATCGCAGTTAATCGCATACAAAATAAAAGTTTGTGTTTGCATAATATATGTGTGTGTACTGTGTTTATTTATTATGTATATATAAATACACCCATACAGTATATATTTTGAAAATGTTACGTCTAGAGTTATATTCCATATAATTTATATTATAAAATAACTATCTTTTAATATCATAAAATAACATATTTATTTTCTGAAATATATAAATGCATGTGTGTGTATTTATATATACATAATACACACACATACACACACACATTTGTTGTTTATATAGGCTACATACACCCACATACATACACCAGATATGATTAGTTTATCTCTATTGTCCAGGATTTTTACATGTCTTGGTAACAATCTCAATTTTCTCCAGAGATCTCAGAAATATCTCAAACCATGCTCAGATTTTCTAAGATATTAAAATCTGCAATCAAAAGTGATTTCTAAACAAACTCAAACATTTCTCATTAAATTCTTCCAAGATCAAATGATGTGAGCTATGGTATCTGCATTTATTAGTCTTACTGTGTGTCCACATTTGTTTCTATTTTTATTTCTCTGGAATTATAGGAGAAACATCTGAGACAAAATTGATACTAAGTCCATTAAGTCGTCTTAGCTATGAAAGAGCAGTATAAAATTATTCTGGGTTTTTATAGATACACTTAAGATTTTATAGGTACATTAAGACTTAAGAATCAGATTAAAATAGATTATTTCGATAAGCATAAACGCAGAGACTTGGAGTTTATCTTCAGCACAAAGATGCATAGACAGTTTCATACTCTACATCACAACTGCACTACACACTTCCCACACTACACACTTCCTGCATGCTTCTCAGCAGAACACACACATGAAGATATTCACACACAATAATCTCTCACTGTGATAAGCGTGAGGAGGGGAGCGGAAGAAAAAAGGGAAAAAGAAAGATGGAGAGCTAAATTTAGGCAAGATGATAGGGAAGGATAATAAGTTGAGAGCACACATCGAATGCAAGGTGGTGGTGGTGGTGGGGGGGCTCTGGTAACCAACGGAGACAAGAGATTGTCAATATGATGCAATAAAGAAATGCCTGATTTACTAATGTCTTGGTCTGACAAAGGATCTTAATACAATCATGTATTTGTGAACTATAAAGTATTACAAAATTGTGTAAAAACTAATTCTACATTTTTACCTTTATCACATCATCTCTTATGTCAAAACAAAGTACCATACCATAGTTTAACTTGGTACATTGTTTGCTTTTTTATACATGTACCATGGTAGCAATATATTATTCTTTAAATTCCATGTAAATAGCATATAGTATAACTTTTGATGGTATATCTTCCTACCAATGGTAATATGTAGTGGGGTCCAAATTTTGGGACCACATTGAAAAACTGAGATTGCAAATATAAATATAAATATATATTTGAGTATTTTGCAATATGCTACTTGAGTATATTGTAACTAAACTAATTTTTAAAATTAAAAATACATAAATCAAGTTAATACATTGTAAAAATTTATATATATAATTATCAACACAAAACACAACACACACACACACACACACACACACCCTCACTCACAATCTGTATAGCTATCCGTTTGTGAGGGACATTCTTGACACAATGCAATCTCTAGCTTCCTTCCCTAAAATAATCATCTTTTCTGGATTGATTACGAAGTTGAAAAGTAAAAAAAAGGTTGTCAAAATTGTAAAAATGGTTGGCAGAATTTGGTGGATAAAACAAAAGAGTAAAAGGAAATAAATTTGGCAACTTGATATATAAATATAATATATTGCAGAAAAGTAAAAAGATTTTGGAAAAACAAAAATATTGGGAAATATGTTTACAGTGGTCTCAGCTCATAGTAGGCAAAGCTCCACACAGCACTATTGTGGTACCCGCAAGAAATGGAACAGTGATGAGGATATATGTGTTGTATTGTCTTTTATTATCACTACCATGTTAACCACCATAATACTTTTTTTAGGAAGAACTGCAGCAAAATGTATTTGTAAAACCGTTATCTGAAATTGTGTTCTCTTTGTGGGTGTGCCAAGTACCTGGGGTCTCTGTAGGCATGCAACGTCCAGTCCGGGCGTATGTATGTGCATGTGAGAAAGTTTGTGTGTGAGATGTTTGTAGGTCACTATCGCAAGAGCAGGTTGGCATGGCTGAATATGAAAGTTGATGATAGCACATTCCCCTCACATTTCACAGGTTCGTAATAATCTCTTACTTCACTCCTCTCACTTCCAATCTCTCACCCCGCAATATCTCTCTCTCTCAGAGTTTAACTGCTTAGCCTGTCACTCATATCAGCCTCGGAGCCCCACTGTGAGTGAGTGAGTGAGTGTGTATGTGTGAGTGAAATATTAACCGAAGGTCATCTTCTTCTGGCAGTCGTCTCACTTGATACCATCATGTGCGAATGAACAATATGTGCCTGTCCTGAACAGTTTTTTGCTTATAGTCAAGGTTGAAGCTGAATTCTCATACTTTTATATTCTTAATACACACAATACAAACACATATTTTTGTAGTGTAAATTCTCAATGAATGCACATATTGCATTAAGAAATATTAACATTGCTAAAGCACAATTTATCAAATTCCTGACTGTGTGTAGCACCTGCAGCTCTGCATCTGCAAAGGATCCCAGCATTAGGAAAGAGCAACACAAGTTTAATTTTAGATCATTTCAGTCTGATTTTAACAGTTTGAGTGGCACAGTGAAGACTGTAAACATGGGCAGCAGCAAACTACTGTATATTTTAGCACATTTTTTTCTCATTTTGCATGCAAAGGCGGCATCTAAATTAAAGTCTTAAAGGAAAAGAAGTGAAAAAGTCCACACACACACAAAATTCCCTCTGTGGTCTATTAACAGTATAAAGTTAACCTCAAAAACTGTCCATTTAATTGTAAAGTCATAGGGAAAATGGTCTATTCTATTTGTTTTATGTGCAAAAATGTGACTAACATTATAAGTAGACATAACGATTAAATAAAATATACATTCAAAAGTTTTTGATTCATATCTTTAGGTTTTGTTTTAAAAAACACTACATATGAATGATACAAAACACCCTTTTTCATGCTTGCAAATAGAAGTGTTTTTTTATAGCTTGACTTACATGGAAGTGTGTCATTTTTTGATATTTATGCTGTTCTTTATTTGCACATGCATATTATACAAGCCCAAACTCGGTCTTTGAATTAGAAGTGAGCTTGAACTTTAAAGTGACTCATATCACATTCATTCGCAAACAAAAGCGTTTATTACAAGTATAATGAGAACATAGGAGGAAAGACGACGGTTAAAGGAAACAAGAGATGAATCAGGAGAAGAAAGCAGTGACTTGTGTGTAGAATCATTGAGTTGACATCGTGTTAGATTAGGGTTCAGTGACAGAAAGAAACTACACAGAGTGAACATACCTGCTGTTGTTCTTTGATGATGTCTCTCCTCTCTTCTCCTCGATTTGGTCTCCGGTCTTCTTCTCTTCTTCCCCTTAATTAATTATCTTTCGCTCCTCTCCGGTTTTCTTTAAGTTCCTCGCTTGTGTGTGTGACCTGGAGGCAGGTGAGTGGATGAGATCTCAGTTGCAGCACCGCCCGTGCTCTCCTTCAGTCACTACAGCGCGCGTGCGAACGTCTCCTCCTCTTCCTCCTCTTCCTCCTCCTCTCGCTCTCGTCTGAGACTGAGAAAGAGAACGATGCCCTCCGATGTTTCCAAATCGCTCTCATTTCGTCTCTAGTTCCATCAACATCGTACACTGCAAACTACAGCGAGTAGTTAATAATAAAAATCTAATAAATATCAGCATGTACCAAAACACAGAATTGTTTGACTAATGGCAGCATAATACACACCAAAACCAAAAATGCCATGTTGATTTGAAGGTTTAATGTTATACAATGATGGAAATCTATGGATATAATTACGTTTTTTTTTTCATTCTGATTCTTTATTCATTAAATACAACCCTAAAATAAACTAAATAATTTAATTTAATGTTTCTATTATTTTTCTTCTATGAATTCCATAATGATCCTGGGAAAAAAAAACAATAGTAGATTTCCACTGTACACAGATTATTGTTTAGACAATATAACAATGTTATGAAATACAGAGATAAAATGACAGAATTATTTTGGATCCAGAAATACATTTTTTAATTCAGTTATTTTAAAGAGTGGGCTACTAAAATGATTACATGTCAAACAGTTGTCAGATTGAAGCATAGAGTAAACATGTGATCGTTTGTTTCAAATGTTTCAATGTTAACACTTATGGAGTGATCTATGGTAAAGCACATTCACGCGTGTGAGAAGTGGTATTAAATTCATATTTAATGTAATCGCCATGACCAATTCATAAGTTTCATCCTTCAGTTTTCAAATTGATTCCCATAACAATTAAAAAATGGAGCTCACAAACTAGTTATTAAATTAAAAAAGTATTAAACAATAAAAAGGCAACCTTAAAGCAAAAATAAGTTAATTCAACTTTCTTTTATTAATAACAAAAACAGCAAAACCGTACAATGCCAACATCAAAATCCAAAACATATACAAGGCAAACCCTGAGTACAGTGATTAGAAGCTCTCAAACTATGGTACAATACAGACCACAACTCCCATGAAGCCATGAGAAATGAGGAAATAAAACTGAGACATTTCAGTACAAGTCAGAGTTGGTTTTTAATAGTATCTGATGAATAAGCTACAGCTAATAAATCAAAGCCCCCCCCTACAAGAAACAAACCTCTAAGAGCAGTGTTGTAACACTGGATAAAATGAGAGTGCTTTGTGTTCAGTACAACAGTACCCATAACTTTGCAAACCTATAAAACAAAACTCAATGAACTGGTGTGAGAAAGTGCTGGAAAAATAGAAAAAAAATGCAGCATGACTGTGTTCACAGTGATATCAATATTCCGTCATCGCTATAATTTCAAACAAGTCAAGCATCCTGTGACCTGCTGTGACTTACATGGCTCAGTAAAATTGTTGTCATTTTTGAATTAATGCAATGATCTTATTTACACCTCTTAGCTGCACCATCAACAATAAAAAATAAAAAAAGCATTAATGAAGTAATGGAAGTACAGTGATAATGACCGATGAAAGCAGATTTAGCGTAAAAAAGGAGGGGGAAGCCACTGTACCCTGGTGCTCAATAACCAAACAGAGAAAATCCAAACATGTGCCCTGAATGTGAAAACCCCAAAATAAAACTAGTTTAACAGTGAACACTCGCCAGCCTAAATAAAGTAATCAAATGAACATTGGTTTAAAACACAGTCAGAACAGTTACCTAAATGCATACAGTGCATCACCAACAGTGAGTCAAACTTTAAAATAAGCAAACGTAAAATATAAATATGTATTTGTGAGCTTAAAAGTGTCTTTAAAGTTAGTTAGCCATGACAAAGAAAGAAAAACACAGACAATACAAATAAATGGGTGGAATAAGCCAAAGCGAAGAAAGCTTGTCAAATGTTTCAGTGTGTGGATGTGAGGAATTAGGTTACAGTATGATCGTATGATCATAAATGTCATTCCCTCAATATACACCTTCACATCACACCCAGGGTGACCCTATTTGCAAAGGCGTTTGAAAGCACAACGAAGTTCATTGCTTGATCTCCATCAAGTTGTTCTCCTCTGCTTCTATAGGATTCTACCCTAAGACAAAGGAACAAAGTGAGACTGTGAAAGTGACTGCATCTTCATTTTAGGTGCACAAAAACTTACCAAGAAAAGGAGTCTGTGCTAGTGCTGAAGGCTACAGAAGGGTTAGCAAAGTCTGGACTCCACAATCCACATAGTTCTGAAAGAGAATCACACATACACTCTTCTTATATTGATGAGCCTTTCAATTTGAGCATACTTTTTCCCTTCAGTTTGCAATTTTCATATTAAGCCAGCACTGCCATCTAAAGGTTTACCACAGCACAACAATCCAATGTAATATGGGTGCATTGCACTTCATTAACTATGATTAATAAAGACTGTATGGTTATGGTCTTGTGGCACATTGTGATTGACATGTATCATGACACAGATCATGTTCTGAGGTAGCTGCTCAGAGCTACCCTTCACACTTGTGGAAGTCATGAAAACAAACTATGATAGTGGATCTGGTTCACTACCTAGTGTCCTGACAGTTCACATCACTAATATCTCACGTTAGTCCTATTACTCACAAAGATACTCAAAAGGTTTTCACTACAACTTGCTAAAATACATTTGTTTTAACTTGAAATTTATAGAAATATTGCTATTGTATATTAAAATATGCTCAAAGTAATATGAATAACAACAACAATTAAAACATTTAAGAAAAAACACAAATGAACTTTTCTGCCACAAATCATAAATATCAAAATCAAACAGAAAACACATAATTGGTAAAAAAAATAAAAACTTCATAGGGCCATGATTGCGGAGTATTTGAGCAAATCTCTGACCTTAGGACCTTTAGCGCAGACTAAAATAAAGCCTGTGCTTATTGCTACACTGCACTGACATTATTAAAATGCTAGAGGCAGCTGTCTTGGACTAGCTTACACACACTCTTCTCAATTTAATTTAATGGGTAGGGCAAGAACACTGGGCTAACTAAAGTGGTTAACATCTTTGTTCAAATTACACTGCAAACAATTACAATATATTGGTGCATCTCCAAGGATAAAAGGACCGTAAGATTACTCAATGTTTTAAAAGAAATTTTAATATTTTCAAGGCAAGCATTTTTTAATTAATGAATACATTTAAAACAGTTCTACTGTGCAATATTATTTTAGTTTAAAATAACTTTTATTTGAATAAAACAATTAGTAGCCATGATGGCAAAGCTGAATTTTTAAAGTCTTTCCTACAGTCTTCGGTGTCACAAGATCCCTCAGAAATCATTCTAATAAGCCGATTTGGTGCTCAACAAACATTTATTTCTATCAGTATTAAAAGCTTAATATTTGTGTGGAAACCATGATTCCTTGATAAATGGTTAAAAAGAACAGCATTTATTTGAAACTGAAATCTTTTGTAACATTAGAAATTCTTTATGGTCACTTTTGATCAATTTAGTGAAAAAGTCTTACTGGCTGCAAACCTTTGAATAGAATTTTTTTTTTTTCTAGACATGGCATTTGGAGATGCAACTACAACAATCCAAGTTCAACCTATTACGCTCAGTTCCTTATTTACCAACCGAGAAAAAAGGGGAGTGGAGCTGACCTGATTGACAAGCCTCGTCCTCTGCTCTCCACACCACTGTGGCAGGGGATACTAATACAGACACACACACAAACAAAAACCCCCACAATGGTCAAATTTATCTGACAGTTTTTAAAAAAAAACTAATACATCCAGAAAACAAAGTGTGCATGAATGTGTGACTGTACCTGGTATGCATATGTGGTCTGTGCATAGTTCATGGGCACCTGTGGGACAATAAATCCTGGAGGACTGGAGTACGTGTAAGGCTATGAAGAGACAGGCATGCAGGAAAAACCGATGAAAACACTGATATTCTACAATTTTTGGAATGTGCAAAATTTTAACTCCTTCACATGATGTTAATATGCAGTGTGTCAGGGTTTGTATGAACATTGTATAGTTACCTGCATGTATTGATTCCCTCCATTGAAGACAGGTGAGGGCGGGGCCAGGCCTGGGGGACAGCAGCTGCAGTACACATACGGGCTGGGGCTTATCCACTGTGATGGACCAATCATTGGAGATGACACGGAACCTGGAAATACGATTCCAACACATTTTAACTAATGAAATTGCATGACTTTTTACGTTGTTAAAATAACAAGTCATTTAAAAAGATCTGAGCATTTCCAAAAGTGCCCACTACAAATCCTTGAAATTAAAACAAATTAAAAGCACAACTGCCTCCAATAAGATCAAAAACTTGTTCAATATAGCAATTCCATGACTTCTGTACAAGACAGACCAAACAGACAGTGAAGTGCAAGGACTCACGAGAATTTCGCTCTTTCATGATGGCAGGTCCCAGTTTGAGTTTTTTCCCTTTAAAACTGATCGGCTGCTGTAGAAGAATTGAAGTAGTACAAGACGTTAAGATGCCCTCATAACATCAACACCAAGACAAAAAAAAGAGAGAAGACTGTCACAGCACAGACAAGTAAAAATGACCTCCTTACATCAACGATAGTCTGGATATCAACGTCCTCGCTGAAATAAACAAAACCATACCTGTGAGAAAGAAGATGTACAACTAATCAGAGGCGGCAGGTAAAGACATTTTTTAAAGCGGTTTCCAAGAATTATCCTATAAAAGGATAGTTTACACCACAAATGACAAATCTGTAATCATTTACTCATCTACATGTTGTTCCAAAATTACTTTGGAATGGAATGACAGTAAATGACAAAAGAAGCATTTTCGGACACATATACATATATATATACACACAATAAAATACATACAACATACTTTGAAATAACCTATTAGAAAACAACTCTTAAACAACAGTTTAAGCTTGTTGGCTGGTCTTAGCTGGTATCCAAGCCTTGTCAGATGATTTAGCAGGCTGGTTTTTGAAGGATTTTAAACACTATGTAGTCAGGCTAACTACATCCAACTTAAACCAAGACCAGCATAGACTGATTTGAATTGATTATTTATTTTTTTCCCAGCACGGCAAATTACAACTCTCACTCACCCTTTGCATATTCCTCCTCGATAAGTGATGATTTTCACTTCTTTTACAGACCCATACTTGGCAAAGAACTCTCGGATCTCGTTCTCATCCACCTGATGGAAAAAGTGCCAATTTGGAGAGTAGATACACTACATGGACAAAAGTAATGGGACACCCCCTTCTAATGAACAGGTTTGACTACTTTAGTCATTTTCATGAGTACAAATCTTAATGTTTAAGCATATAATGATCCTCATCACCAACCCAATGACTTGTACATATGGGTACAGTCATTTTAGACACTTCCAAAACTGTTGCAACAGAGATGCATGTTCCAAAATGATGGAACTACAATTGAGAGATGGAAATACAATTTTTATACAGGAATTATGTTTTTTGTTGCCACAGTTTTGGAAGCGCCTTTTTGTTCTAAAGAAGGGGGTGTCCCAATACTTTTGACTATATAGTATATGTACAAGTCATTGGTGTTTGGTGAGTTTTTGGCTCAAGGTCTGCATTTAAAGTCACACTAGAGGTGTTCAGCTGGGATCAGGAATTGGCTTTCTGCAGACCACTTCTTCCACACTGACTGGATGATTTCTTTTTTGAACTTGCCATGTTAGAATAGAAAAGGGTCAGGTTCAAACTGTTGCTATAAAATGAGAAGCCCACAGTTCCCTAGAATATCATTATATGCTTAAACATCAAGATTTGTACTCATGGAAATTACTAAAGTAGTCAAACCTGTTAATTAGAAGGGGGTGTCCCAATACTTTTGGCAATATAGTGTTGTAGGTAGAGTTTAGAATTGTACAGCAGCAGTTTGAACATGCAAGGCCACAAAAATGGTCAGCGACATTACCTTCATGTCAATCCCGCCGACGAACAGTGTGTTGGGCGTCATCTTGCCCTCAGGTAAAATATAACCATTAGACAACTTCAGAGAGGACGGAAAGCCCTGACGGTGCTTCTGGATATCCTGTATGTATTTCACAACATTTTCGGCTTTATATCAACACACATTATTAACAAGACAATGAACACGTAGCAAGTACAATATAGGCCCTCAAAAACCAACCAACAGCCACACATTTGAGGTTCAAAATACGATTACCTGTGAATATAACCCACATATGAGGCACAGGGGTAACTTAACGCCCTGATACATCTTAGATTTGAAGTAAGGCCACACGTTTTGTTACTTATTCCCTAAAAATACACCCCAAAGTCAGCCGAAATACTAAATTAAGACGTTTCAAATTGCTCGACACACTCAAGGCCGAAACCGGATCGATCTCCAACACGTGTTTGTTCATGTTTCTTCATTAAGCAATCTGGGCATTTACGCTAAAATGAGTTAATTGGACGAACATTTGTGCTATCCTGACAGATGTAAGTTAATCTAATGGCCGACGGTGGGATTTCCTCTGATGGCGAGTTTGCCGCGCGAACCTTTTTACAGCAATGAACTTGATATTAATAACAGCGAACTTTATAGATGATGCCTGAGAGATTAAGTTATCACATACTATTACTACTTTTGTTACTTACCATATCTAAAACAATTAAAATGGGAAAATAAGTTAATGAAGCGCGTGGCTCGTTGGGTCTGTGCCTCTGGCTGGAGGAGTTGCATTAAAGCGCCACACCCATTCTCAGTCCTAATTGGAAAATAAATACCAAATAAGGCGAATTTTAAAGTTATTAATACTGTGAATAACATTCATGTTTTACTCGTGAATCGGTCAGAGCTCAAACATTATACATTGTAATTATTTCTAAAATAAGATGACAGATTTGGTAGAGTCTAGAAGTATCTATTTAACGTACCGCACGAAAGTTACACCAGGTACTCGATGACATTAAAAACATACTGCGAAATTTATGGGCCATCAAAATTTTGCTTAACTTTTTAAATGCAAAACAAATCAGATTTATTTAAATGAGGAAATGTAAAACAGTCTGAATTTGACGATCAATTGGATGAAATGCTAGTTAATTTAGTGTTAAGGAGACAATCTTGCTATAGCAATAACTGACCGCTAGATGTCGCGTTTGAAAATCATGAGCTACATATTTGGACTGAATTTTAGGTTATGTGCTTCAAAAACAACTCACCTACTGTCTACTGGTTGACTATTTAGGTAGTATGAGGAAAATGATCATCTCCACAGAAAAGGGAAATAATTGAGTAAAAATAACACCAGGGTATAAGGAAAGTGTAGTATGCACAAAGCTTTGGATTAGACAAGAGTAATGCTTTTTATTCATCCAGAGTTAATAGGATATCAGTATTAGAAACATCCCTCGTGTCATGTGCAAAATAATACACAGTTACCACGGGAACCAAGACAAAATGAGGCTACTGACACCAGAGAAATTCTATAACATAAAAGTTTCACATATCATTGAATTAAAAATAATGACAAATATGAAAAAAAAAAATCCATAATTTAACAAACGATTATGTTTTGGTCTATGAACTAAAATCTTAAAAAAAGAAAATACAGACAAAAATGAATAACTGTTCAGGCACTGGTTCATGGAAAATCAGTAAAGATGAGTGAGTGAATGAGAGCGACACAGTCCATATTAATACTAAAGCTCTCTACTTCTAGACTGAGCACCTGTCAATGTCCCGCATTTATCACACAACAATTAGTACTCCAAAAAAACTACAAAGACAGAGAGAGGGAGAACTGTAGCAAATATAGCTTTTATCTGAGGCAGAGTGTGTTAAATGTATTTCACAGGATATTGATTTAGAAGAAAACAAATATAGGTTTTCCACATAAACGTCAAGGTGATGTCCACAACTTTCAGCCGTAAGGGCATTTTCAAAGAAAATTACAGAATGGAGAATCTCATTTGAGTTGAGGCTGCTTTTTATGGCTTTGGCTACTACATTTAGGTAACGGAGGAAAGGATCCATGGTAAACATGGTATAGGGCCTTATATTTGGGGGGAAAAAAAAGAAAAAAGTTTGAATTAAGATGTACGTAAATACACAGCCAGAGGTCCAGGATTTAAGAAACAAGATGTGGTTTAGGGATTCAGTTACGGGGCATGGGGCAATCAGCCTGAGTTCATATGTGCAATCATCCAGCAGAGTTTCTTAAGTGTTGAAGATGGGTCCAGTCATATTTAGGGGGAATCCGGGTTCAAAGGTCAGTAGGATTAACAATAGTGAAATCAGAGTCCTTGCTGTGAGTGCTGCCGTCATCTGGACTGGAGGACCCAGATGTGGTTCCCATCAGAGGGTCTTGAAAATCCACCTTGTTTAGGCCTCGTACGTGCTTAAAGAGTGGAGCTGTGGTGGTTATGCTTTGCTCCTCACTCTCAGATGGCTCACCATCCTGCAAGACCAAGATGTAGTCGTCCCAGTTTCTCGCTTCAGTGGCCTAAGATACAAAGTAAATAAAAACTGTGTATGAATTTGGTGTATTTAAGATTGTAAGTTTGGGTGAATTGCTTTATCATTTGGGGGCTTTATTTGGCAGATATCGATAAATGCAATCAATTTATCAGCATATTGTGTAATTCAAACCAGTACTAAAATTTAAATAAAGCTGTTAAAATAAACAAAAGACTACTGAAATTAAATATAAATATTAGATGAAAAACAAAAAAATGGAAGTTGCTTGGCAACTTAAATAACTGAATTGAATTAAAAATAAAGTTTAAAAAATGATCAAATGATTAAAATAATGAAAATATAAAAATAAAAGCTAATTAAATATGCATAACATCTATATAGGTATATTTATAATACGAAAACAAATTATTTGCATTAATGACAGCCCAAACGCCTAACCCATACAAAATCCCATTTTGCATAAAAGTAAGGTAAGACAGTTATTCTTATTATTATACATTATTATTCATAACAATTAAGGAAATTCCACATCTCATGCTGTAACACAAAATGAAATAATAAAAAGTATTAATGGATTATTGGTGTACACCCTTTAATTAGTAGATAAAAAATACTTATTATCTGTGAAAACAAAGAAAGAAAAAAGTCTTACCTTTTTTTTTTGGTTGTTTACAAATTATTCAAAATGCATCCTTGTACGGTAATAAATTAACTTAACCTTCTCCAAGTTATATATAATATAATATAATACTATATATATATAATATATTATATAATCTATATAGATATATAATATATATAAAAAAGGGAAACTTTATTATGGTTACTGAAGTAAAACCTATAAAAAATTTATAGAAAGTGTACTAGATCACACGGAAAAAGTTCTGTGTAATCCTCTCTAACCTGTGGCTCTGGTATTGTGGTGATATTCTCAGTTGTCAAGACCTTCTCCTCCTCCCTCTCCTCCTTCTGCTCTTCCTCCTGCTCTTCCTCTTCTTTCTCAGCTACCATGTCTCCTTCCTGGTGGTTGTTGTGCTGTGGAGCCTTTTGTTGTATGATAGTAGAATCAGCTGTGTCTTCAGACAAATGGTCTGGATCACTCTGGTCCTTTAGTGTGCTATACTGACTAGAGCAGTAGTGATCATCTGCTATGGCGATCTCCTCATTTTCCTCTGACTCCAGCTGGCTCTGGTTGAATCGGAGAGCCCCTTTCAGGATGTCCTTAATCTGGGGACAATATGGACAAAATTTGATTTAAATTAATATTAGAGCCAACAGATGTCTAATAGATTTTGTATCACCCTGAATGGGTCTGTGTACTAATTACATGGGTACTTACCAATAAACAAATAAATGAACATAATGAAAATGTATGTAATTTATTTTAGCAAAGCAAAGACCTGATTCATACCTGTTTTAGTCCAGCAAGTGACACCAGAACCTCATCTTCCTTCTCCAGATGCTCCTGCAGTATCACATCTTGAATTTTGCCTGTCCATCAATCAAAGCACAATCATTATGATTCCATCACCAGCCTTTGTTTAGTGCAAAGACAACTGACGGCTCACTCACTCACCTATGTGCATGTTCATCATCTTGGCACAATATTTACTCATGGCCTCTAGGTCGTTAATCTGACCCTGTAAGAACGAAACCTGGACCTCCAGCTCCTCCTGTGTGTAAAAATACACATACATAAATTAGCATACATATAGGACTTATTAAATACAACAAAATCAGGAGCTAGTACATGATATCCTAGTAATTCATATGCTTTATGAAAATAAAAAAAATAGACACAAAATCAGAGTCTGGGAATGCAAATGGTACAGTTGAAAATAAACATGCTTACCGCATCCTTTTTGTTTATAGTTTTACTGTGTGACCGTGAGTGACTGATATTAAAGAAAGAGTCTTTCTTTGTGGCAGAGAGGGGAGGAGAAGATGTGCTGGAGTCTTGGCCCATGGACACCGGCAGAGGAGGGGAAGACATTGCATGATCCTGCCCACCAGACAAACTCTCAGTGCTGGGGGAGGAGCTAACCATCCTGGAGGTGTGGCCTGTAAGGTAGACATTAAAAGAGCAGTCACAAAAATTAATCTCAGACAGCAACATCAAATGTAACAGAACAATTTCAACAAAACATACAGTAAGCTACATAAATAGCACAAAGAGTTGGAGACAATCACACAGCATGCAGTAAATCAACCATATGTTAAAAAAAACATGACCTTAAAAACAGCAGGATCTCACTTGTACTATGAAGATGACTAATAAGGAATATTCACAGAAAGTTCAGAGAATATTTACATTATCATCCAAAAGTCTGGGCTCAGTAAGATTTTTTTAAAGAAATGAATACTTTTAATGACTTTTACTTTTTTCAACGAGTATGGATTAATTTGATCAGAAAGTCTATTCATCAAAGAGAGCTGAATACAGTTGTAACACGATTTCCACAAAAATATTAATAGCACAACTGTTTTCAACACTGATAGTAATAATAATGGTTCTTGAGCACCAAATCAGAAAGATTTCTGAAGGACCATGTGACACTGAAGACTGGAGTAATGGCTGCTGAAAATTCAGCTTTGCCATTACAGAAATAAATGACATTTTCAAATATTTAAAATTCTACTACTATTCACAATATACGGTTTTTACAGAATTTTTCCAAATGTTTACAAAAATCAAAAAATCTGCTGACCCCAAACTTTTAAACGGTAGTTAATTATTTTATTACATAATTAATTTAGAATAGCCTAATGTAATACAAATTCAGAATTTTTCTTTTTGGTTAAACTTACTGAAAAAAACCTGGTGACAAAAAGCAGCATGACTCATTATGAAATACACGATAAAGGCCCGTTCACACCAAGCACGATAACTATAAAGATAACGATAAAGATATAGTTCTAAAAATCGTTCTCAATATTAAAGAATAGCATAGTCCACACCACAGCTATAACGATAACGATACAGAGGAACGATATCATTGTGATCACTTTCAAAACTATTTTTTTTTCCAGCTGATGAACGATAAAACACTGACAGCCAATCAGAATCCATCCTGCTGTAACGAGCTTAAGAATTTAAAGCGGCAGACGCATGTGCACTTAGAATAAACAGACCATATCGTTCGCTGGTGTGGACACTAATATCGTTATCTTTATAATTATCTTTATAGTTATCGTTCTTGGTGTGAACGGGGCTTTACACAAAGTTTATTTGAACACAGACACGCATGCATGGATTATACAGCAGACACGTCGCAGTAAAAGCATAAAAAAATACAGGATCAAATAAAATGCATTTATACAGCACACATGCACGCTCTGGTGCTGATGATGTTGTCATGGTAGCAGTTACCTGGGGTATCAGAGTGAATCTGGGCAGGGAGAGATATCTGGGAGGCTCCACCAGAACCTACATCTAACAGACAGCAGAGTAAGGCTACAGCACACACCTATTCTGTCACATGTACCTGTGCTTGAGCACATGCATGTACACATTCACATCATAATCCATGCACACTGAAGTATTAATAACTTCAGGAGGTATACGGGTAAAATTAACACAATCCATAAGCGTACAGGGTCGAAAAGGTGTGCGTATGCGAGTGCTCACCTTTGCTGAGGTGCACCGGCAGACTTTCAGACTTCAGCAACCGGTGCTGATGGTGCGTTTGCGGGAACGGCTGCGATTTCATCTGCGTGTTTGAGGGGGCGGTGCATGATGGAGGCTCGGCCAATGGGCGTGGCACAGGAGCTTGAGGGGGAGGAGCTGAAATCACCTCATTGTTAATTGGCGAGATGCCGCTGGAGCCGCCTCCCATTGGTGCGATGAGCTTCCGGCCGAAATTAAGAAGAGAACTGGATACTTTATTAATGTTGAGAGGTGCTGCTTTAGTGCTGGCCCTGGAGAAAAACAAAAAAATATTATATTATAAATGTAAAGTGCATATATGTTTAATACATTTTTAATAAATTATATATAATCCTTAGATTAATGCTAGTTCTGCTTTAAAACCAAAGAGGGCCACAATGTGTAGATAAATCTTATATATATATATTATATATAAAAAAAAAAGGTAATGCACAAAAATACAAGATACCGAGTCTTGTTGACCAAGTCGGCCCCACGGGTTTTGTAGTAATCAAGGTTTTGCTGGAACTGGTAGTTTACAGGTCTTGATTATTCTAAGATTAAAAAAAGACAAATGACAAAAATACACCAAAAAATAGCAAATAGTAAGTACATATCAATTCCAGATAACTAATAAAATACTAATATAATCATATATAGATTCTAACACTTATACTATATGACTCCAATTACTATTACTAAATCTACATTTAAAAATAGTCTTATATTATAATTATAAATATACATTTTCATACAATAAAATTATTGTTATTTTTCGATATTACTTTTTAAATAATTTAAAAGTGAAAATGTGCATGACAGTACCTTAGGGTCTCTGAGAAAGAGTGCTTTCAGCAGCAGAGAGTGGATGTCTCCGATAGGAGGATAGTGCATCAGGAGCCCGAGACACGTCTGGAAGTTACTAGCGATCACTATGATATGAAAAACACAGGAACGATAGATACTGCATATTCAAATAAACTGATAAAGTTCTTTTAGAGCTCTTTGTAAATGTACATGTTCAGTGCCAGCAGGCATAAGCCAACTAATCTGCATACCATTACTTGCTGTGTTTGGATTGGTTATGTAGGTGTGATTTGACTAGACACACTATTGACATACTGTTTGTGGGTTTATATTGCTTGATATATATAGAGCTACAAGGTGAACACTCAAAGTGCATTTACCCCTTAAGAAGTCTATATCTTGTGTTGTGAATGAAGCATAGATGAGAGAATTGAACTCACATGCATCTCTGATGTACAGAAGCATAGCGACAAACACGTAATCCACCAGGTCCAAAGTGATGCTGTCTGCGAAAAGAGCATCCCAGACCACCAACAGATCCTGCAGGGGAAACTCCCGACCAAACAGCAGTCGAACCCAGCGACTGCCCACAAACACAAAGAGAATTCATGAATGATGGGGGAAAAAGTGACAAATAAAAAACAAAAACAAAAAAAAAAAACACTTATGTTTTAACATATCTTTAATCCTACATGGTTGGTTTATATTCAACACGTAGAAATGACAAGAAAAAATGCTTAAATAATAATATATATTTAAAAATATACCATAATATTATATTAAATTAGTATAAAAATAGTAATATAGTTCATTCATACTCACATGCCATAAATCTGGGGAGCTATTTCTAGCCTGTTGAGGTGCATGTACAGCTCAATGTCATGCTTCTTTACTAGCTGGTCCTGAATTCGGTTGACTTTGGTCACAATGGCCACAGAAGGGCCCGAGTCCTGTGGTCTCGCAAAGGGGATGCTGGTTAACATCTCTTCTTTGCCCTGAAAGATTTAAACATAAGTAATCTTGATAAGATTGAAGTTTGAATTTGACACTAACAAAATATCAATGCAGTAGATATATCAAGATGCATAACAATATCAAGTTTTACATAAAATCCTTCCTGGTACCTTTCTGACCTCCCGTTCAAAACTGCTGAACCAGGGTTCTGCTGTCTCCATGAGCAGTGAAAACATGGCACTAAGGGAGAATTGACGAACAAAAAGACAGACTGAGCAAAGTGTGTTTAGCAACTATATGCATTTAAATAGAGACACGGCGATTTGGTTTAAGATTTGTTATGATAACTTGACAATTACTCACTAAGCGTCATGCTCATGGAATTTAGGATCCAGAAGGACTTTCATCTCTTCACTGCAAATGATAAAAGACATAAAAATAAAGAAGAACTGAAAATTCCATTAATAATGATTCAAAACACTACACAGAACAAATATAAACTTTAATTTGAGCAAGTCTTCAGACGGTCTTGTCTGTGTGGTAAATAGGTCAGACCTGGGATTGGCCGTCTCACTGGCATGTTGAAACGCCTGGTGATCACAGTGGAGAACAAACACTATAGGAGCCAGTAACTCATGCATGCCCTGTAGAAAGATTGAGAGGGAGGGATGAAGAGGCAAAAAAAAACAAGGATAATGTAGAGAGATGAATGCTTTTGGGAAATTATTATTAGATACATCTGAGCCAGTCTGACAGGTTATGTTGTGGTGTGGCAGTATTTGTCACAATCATTAAGTGTTTATAAACCTGCTTATAGAGTAGCCGTTCGTTCTCTCGTGCATAGCAGAAGAGAATATCAGTCAGCTTTGTCCTGACATCCTCTTCCTGGAAGTACAGCATCTCTGGAAACCTGCAGCCAATCAAGGAGTAACAGACGATAATATAATATAATAATAGTATATAGATATAAGAAACAGTATCAAAGTAGTGTAATTATAGTATGAAAAAACCCAAAAAAACTAAAGTAAAAAGTATCTACCATTCAAACGTTTGGGGTTCCGTAAGAGTTTTTATGATTTTTTATAAATTAACCCTTTTGATTCAGCAAAGACCACATTCAATATTATTAAAAGTGATAGTAAGGACATCGACATTGTTGCAAAAAAAAAAAAAATCTATTTCAAATAAATGCAGTGCTTTTGAACTTTCATCAAAGAATCCTAAAAAATGTATCACAGTTTCTGCAAAAATATTAAGGAGCACAACTGTTTCAAATTTTGATAGCGTTTCTTGAGCAGCGACTCCGCATAGAGACTGATTAGTAAGGATCATGTGAAACAGAAGACTGACAGGAGGGAGTGTTAGGGCTGTCAAAATGACTGAAAAATGTCATTTGAATTTTTTACTTAAATATTATCAAAATTCGAGTTATATTCTAATTTAAAAGGCATAATTTTAGTTAGGGGGAAAAAAAGCTTTGGCTTCTCTCCTGAGGCCACAAGAGGGGGCATCAAGCTAAATATTATGCACGTTTCTTCAAAACGTAATAAAATAACACGACTATCTTTAAAAAAAAAGTGCATAATGTTTATAAACATTATTTTAAACATTATAAAAGATAAAGTTGCTTAAACAATTAGAAACAAAACAGCATCATTTATGTATGTATAGTTTAATACAAAGGACCGAAAACCAATCACAAAGAGTAGGCTACTTTCTTCATTTAAAAACATGAGATACAGTGGGATAGGGGAAAACCGCCATGAAGTCTTGAGACATGTTTTTTAAAAGTTGAACTTACATTAATTTTACATGGCTTTCTAAACATGCTGCTCTCTTGTGCGAGACGCGAGTGCAACGCTGATAGATGCCCCACTAGAAAATGTGATAAATTCTGTGTGAACAGTTTGGTTTGGCGAAAAACATTGATTCAACCCACTAATGCTCTCTTTTTCTGCAATATATTGAATGAACAACGTAGCAGCGCCGCATCTAGTGGGTAGGCTAACAAAAGCATTAAAATGCAATGACACTTACATTGTCATCGCATTTCGTGCGCCACTGATAAGGCTGCCTGACGGCTGACGCAGACCTAAAATTCGAATGTGGATTTTTTTTTTTTAATTCGACGAATATTCGAAATTCGAATTTTTTTTGACAGCCCCTGTAGTGTATCTGTACAGGTAGTTCACACACTTACGTTCGTAAAACATCTTGTTTGATCATGCCCCTGAGCTCCTTATCCTGAAAGAACTTATTCCATAGACTCTAAAGAGAGACACAGAGGAAAAAAAAGAAAAGATGTCAATCAAACAGTAATAGACGGATCCAGCCATTCTTATGTTTTTACTGCATTGGCTGTTCTCTCACCCCCTCATCCTGTGACAGTGGGTTGTTCACCACCAGGTCATGCTGGCCAGCAGCTTTGCGAGGGTTTGTAATATGCTGCAGTTCAAAACAAACGATCATGATTTAGTGTCACAACCTACTGAAGACACATAAATCACATGTGTGCACGCACATACCGTCTCTTTGATCTTCTCATACTGTGCTCTGTGCTCCTTAGTTCGACTGATCCATTGAGTCTTATCTTCTGACAGGACGTCCAGATAAAGCTGGAACCAACGAAAACAAAGCTCATAATTTTTTCTGCCCCGTTTGGCACAGAAATCACACACTTAATCTTTCATCCCCAATAACAACAAGAAGACGGTTTTCATGCAGTAAACCTGTCATCTGCCACTGTCAGGTAGCCATTACCTTCCAGCATACGCTGCGGAATCGGCTGCTCCGTAATCGTCCGTTAATACCAGCCTGCCTGGTCCGCGCCAGATAGTTACTGTTCTGGAACAAATCATCCCACTCCTTCCTGTAAAGAGCATGTCAAACAGAAAGTTAGAGGATAGAGATACACCTTCATCACAGCAGTGGGTTTCATATGAGAACCAGAGTAGATTTCTGATGCTTTGTTACATTAGGGAAAAATGAATGACCTGTATGATTGAAACGTGGACTCAACAGCACTATCCAATGATCCTCCTGAAATTAAAGAAACAAAATTACGAAAACAGTTCAGAGTCTTAAGACATCATAGTTTGTGACCTAAACATGGAAACGACTGAATTCGGAATAAATATTTTTTAGATAAGTTCATCTTTTTCATAGTGCAGTTTAGCACTAGGCACTATATTGTGTATTAATAATACAATCATAGTAATTTTTCTAACAATGTGAAATTACAAATCAAATACAAAATGCCTCCTTGTCTTGTTACTTTTAATGACGGCAGAGCTGTTTCAATAGTGTTACTGATTTAAACATACCATAAACATTAGATTTCACAAGAACTCTGAATCAGTTCAAGCAGTCCATGCAAGTGAATCAATTCAAAACTCAAGTTTCTGGCATTTTTCATACTTTCAAATATTTTAGTAAAAATAAACATAATATGTATATATGTAAATATACACTATTGTTTAAAAGCTTGGGTTCAGTAAGATGTTTGTTTAGAGAAATTCATATTTTCATTCAGCAAGGATGCATTATATTGATCAAAAGTGACAGTAAAGACATTTACAGTATAATGTGACGACAGGGTGTCTATTTAAAATTTTAAATGCGGTTCTTTTCAACTTTCTATTCATCAAAGAATCCCAAAGAGCACCAAATCAGTAAATTAGAATGATTTCTGAAGGATCATTTGAAATAGAATTTGAAAACATATTAAAATGAAAAACGGCCGTTTTAAATTGTAGTAATATTTTACAGTATTACTGTTTTTATATGTAATTTTGATCAAATAAATGCAGCCTTGCTGAGCATAAGATACTTTTTTCAAAAACGTACCCTAATCTTTTGAACAGTAGTGCAAGTAAAATAAGTCTGGTAATTACTGTGTATTTATATTATATTAGTTCACAAATGATTAATTAAATATTCCTGACTTCATTTAGAGAAAACATGCCTTGATCATTTTCAGCTAGATTACCATGTTTTAGTACTCTCTTTAAAAATGAATGCCAGGTGAAAGTGAAGAAAATACAACAGAATATAACAGAAGAATAATGATTCACAATCAAGTACAGGTAAACAGTGAGTGCAATGGAAACTGTTCCCTTTTTTACTCTGTTTAAGCCTGACTTTGATTCTGTGTGAACAACATTAGTTTCTACTGGCAGAAGAGCTTTTAGGAAAATAGAACTAAATTACTTACAAGTCTAGTTTTTTTTGCATCATTTTGATCATGAGAGCTTTTTTTTGTTCTAACAATATACTGTATATGAGTTAATAGCAATAGTCAAAATACAATCACAGTACTTAGCAAAATAAATGCAATACAAAATATGCAGTCCTATTCTTCACATTGTTAGGTCTCAAATTTGAATGTAGATCTATTAGTGATCTTACGGTCTCTGTTCCTGTTGTAGTAGTTCTGTAGAGGGTCGTAACCCGTCTCCTGCTCATCCTGCTGCAGCGGGTGTTGTGTTTCGAAGTTTGGGTGCTGCATGTCCTGCAAAACCAGAGGAAGAGCTAAAGACTGTGATATCAACATTCACCACTGAAGCCACGATCAACACTACAGTACAAAACGGGAACTGCATCAGGTATTGTGTGGATACTCACTGTTAGACTCGCCTGGTTCTCCTCATAGGCCTGATCACAGTGGAGACCACAGTCCAGCACTAACCATTAATCTGACAAACAGCAGAGCAAAACAAATGAATAAACCGACAGAGCCTAAACTGACAATACTAATGGCTTACTTATAGTTGACTTTGCATATTAAACCATTGGATAGCATGAAGTATTTAAAGGGGCAGTCCACCCAAAAATTCTGTCATCATTTACTCCCCCTCATATCAATCCAAACTGCATGAATTTTTTCTTCTATGGAACATAAAATAATGTATTTTGAAGAAGGTTTATAACCTAACTGTTTCAGGTTCTATTGACTTCTATAGTATGCACAAAAATATAACGGAAATCAATGGCAACAGAAACGGTTTGCTTACCAACATTTCTCAAAATATCTTCATTTATGTTCCACAGAAGAAAGAAATGCATACAGGTTTGGAAACACGTGATGATGAACCACATGTGATGGAATTTTGTCCTTTTTGGTGAGCTATCCCTTTAACATTGAAACGAACAAATGTGAATAGTACAATGGAAACATAGAAAGAGCAAAATGTCTTCAATCATCAACTTTCTGACTGGTTAGACAAAACCCAAATCAATAACGCCAGAGACACAGCCAGCTTGATCATGTCTGGTTAGTAACCCTGAACAGATTGTGTTTTGTTTGGATTCATTATACATTGTTTCATTTTAGTCAAAACCATTTGGAATTAAATCCAAGTTTAGCTGCTAGTTCTGGCACAGAATGTAAATGTATTTCACAGCCAAACTGTGAATTTCTAAATTCATGACAGCAACATGAATGAAGAGTGCCAGCAACTCAGTTCTTTAAATAATGTTTAATTGGACTGTGTATACAACTGTACCATCACCTCAGGATCATTATACCAGCAACACTTGTATTCATTTACCAGAATAACCAGCCGTGCTAACATTTGACCGATGTGCAGTGAATTAAAACACAGTCTTGACTCAAACAAAGAGGCAAACAAATGGCGCTCATTTGATCTGTTGTATATGTGGTATAATTGTTCTTCAGCACTGAGGGCGCGTGAGCAAACACACTGGTGGTGCCAAGCGCTGTTTGGAAGTGACTCCCAGACATTTATAAACCAAAAATATCCCAGCTCCAACAATCCAGAGCCAGACAGCGCTGATGTGACAGTATTAGGCTCTAAAAAGAGGAAAAACAGGCTTGTCTGGATTTCTTTCTTCTATTTTTAAACCTAAATCCATTCTGTTGTTTTTAATGAGGTTGCATTTGGTTCTGAACACACACAACCTCCTGCAAACGTCCTTTATCAATTATGCAGATGAACTAATAAACACTGATCTAACATCTCAGTACACCAAAAGACAGCCTGTGCAACTCATGCATTATATATAACTGTGTTATATTAGATGATATATGAAGAAAAGCTGCCAAGGAAATTGCCGTTGTGGGGGTGGGATGGTACAAAGAAACAAAATCAAATAAATCAAATAAAAAAGTTATTATTTAATTATATACAATGGACATAAACAATTACCACTAATGATAACTAAAAACAACTGTATTATTATTCTTATCTAAATAAAAGATAGGCTAATTACGTAATAACAATTGCAATAAATATACAATCCATAATTAAAAATAACTATTATTATTATCATCTAATAATCCAAATAAAAAAATCACTCAAAAGTAACAATTATATAACATTAATATCAAGTACTTATAATTACTTAATTATTAATGTACAGAATAGCATCCTCTCCTCTGTTCAAACGTGTTGTTTTCCTTGTCACAATAAAAATGTTATAAATCATAAGGGCAGATTTCAATGGCTAGCAACAGAATAACCGCCCAGCTTTCTCCCCGTGTATAATAGACCTCCCTGGCCCAGCTCAATTAGATTTATGCATTAGCTGTGGTACAGTGGGAAATCCCAGGATCCTCTGCAGTGAAGTACAGTGCTGGAAATTAGCATAAAGCCTCAGGGACCACTAGAGGTATGATTAAGTCAAGCCAGACACATGGATAATAATTAAAATATGCTAAACACAACAATAATAATGAACTGGACCTGCAAGATACCTCAGCAGCCTCACACAAAGGAATTCAACTAAGACATTCACCAAAAAGATTATTAAGTAAAACGAGTAAAAATAGAAATAAAAATACAGTAGCTCTCTGTAATTAGATGTTGGGTTGGTGTGGCATAAAAATATTGCCTTAATGTTCAGTTTGTTTCTAACATTGCAACTACAGCATTTACTGGCACAGCTGCAGGCTAAAGGCAGCACTGATGCAATCACTCCACAAATGAATCTTTGCATATTTCATTAGATATTCACATATGCGCACGCACGCACACACACAACATGCATAAATATTTATCACTGCATGTGTGTCTGTATGTGGTTATATACATGCATAGTCAAGGAGAAAAGCTTGATTAGAATTAGGGTTGAATATATTTTTGTATATAATTTTGATTTAGCTAAGATAAACATGGCATTGTCTCCATTTTAATACATTAGGATTGAAAAAGACTAAGACTACATGCAATCCTTAAATACTGTGTGTGTATTTGAGATAAAGTAATGAGGAACCGAAAAAACACTACTGTGAGAAACCTGTGCTAAACCAAATTAAGAAACGAAACAAACACAACTCACTACAGGAACTGTAACTAGGGAAAAAAGTAATTTGCATACATAGAAACGCTAAAGGGAAGTTACTGTAGACTAGTAAATACAAAATTATTTTGAACAGTATTTTGTGAATTTTAGGATCACAAAATAATCCACCAAACGTTTAAGGAGTTCCATCAGACAAAACCCAGCTCATTACATCAAAACGCCCGTGGGTGCAGCACACACCAATAAGGAGGGTCACAGAAGCAAACCAGGCTTAAACCTGTTTAAACACACTCGCATGCCTTCACTTCATCAGCCCTTTACAGAACAGAGCTCCTGCACCAATCACATGACAGTAGCTTGTAGGAATTCTACGAGGAACTGGGTGAACTCAAAAACCCTACGTTATCATTAGTGCAGAATATGCTTGGTCATAATATTAGGGCAGAACTAAATTAAGAAAAGAATGTGCACATGTTCTGGTTCTGTAATATGCATGTATTCACAAACAATGATAACCTGAAACCTTTCAAATACTACAGGACTAAGAGTTCAAATTTATTCAAACAATAATTAACCAAATGCTGTGAGCTAATTGTAATCTGACATGGTTTGTATGCATTAGATATTGCAGCATGACAGGTGTTTAACTCAAACGTCACCAAGTGTGTGTGCGAGTGTGTGTGTGCGTGCAAGTGTGAAAACAGTCAGCAAGCTGGTCTTGTGATGCCATGGTAAGTCTTTTTCTGTTGTTCAGACTATGTGGCCTCAGGTCCAAAGAGAATCATATACGCCTCCTAAGATCATGCTGTCCTACTTCACAACTACATTATAATGTTACATAAAACTTATTAAGCAAAAATATGAAAGGAAAAAAAGAGGAATCATGAAATATCAAATCCTCAATAGATTCTCAGAAAGGGCATTCCAGCGTGACAGATGTAAAATTCCCTTTTCGTTACTTGTTTAAATTACATAACTTTATTTAAAAATAATAATAATTATAAATATATTTCATTCAGTTTATATAAAATGTCAATTATCAGCATCTGATTTGTCCAATATTTAAAATGGATCATATCAAAGCTTAATATCAGGAGTTTGAAAATACTTTTATCTATGTTCTCTATTATAAGTTACAAATGTTTGATGCATTAGATTTGTTTGAACAGACATTACAGTATAGATATAGATTTATAATAAAAGCCATCATATTGGTTACAAGTCACTGCATAATAATCATCGCCTATCAGCAAAGCTGTAACCATTTTTTTAAGAACTGGAGACCAAACAAAAATTTAAGAACCAACCATTGAAAACCAATATCAGGCACACATTATTCTGAATTTTAGGGGGAATGTCTCATACTCTATGCATATTATTCTACAGCTTTCAGATATGAGAACCAAGATGTAAGAATCCCTAACTAGAAGTGAAAATAAAAATGGGACAATGATCTCATAATGTGGAAAGACATCAACTGCATAACCAAATGAAATAGTTTGAAACTTACAGGCATCCGAACAGCCCAAATATCAAAGGCAGATTTCAAAGTGATAGATATCATTTCTCATATGCATGTCCCTGACGCCTACTGTTTGTGTAAAAGCGGTCAATAAAGTTGGATTTATTGATGGAGATGTTGAGTCTAAAGGCCTTACGGGGCTGGCAGCTCCACACTTCCGATATGAATCATTGCACAACACTTCACACTCTTCACGTCGCTGCATTCATTTTTGACAAGCACTCCGACTATCGCGAACGGCAGTTTCAATGCAGTAAGGGGAAATGAGTTGATATTTTACCTGCAATGCTTCACGCGGGTCTGCCCACTCTGCCCCGTGCCGTCTGCATGTAAACACTCCAGCGCGAGTCAGGCGGATGTGCCGCAGAACAGCTGATCAGACACGTGACTCCGGAGACGGGAAGCCTGAGCGCGACTTCTAATATCACAGGCTTGAAACGCGCGCGCTATTTTATCCTCGTTTGTCTCGAAAGTCAGAAATAATAACTAATCTAATATAAGAGCTGAGGGTGGATTACGGAGAAGTATTTCTTTATATGACCCAAAAGTCACCATTTGACACCATATACCACATTTAAAAGTGAATTTCGAGACCTGGCAAAGCACTTGTCCTACTTTACCAGCCATTAGTTTTTCAAATAGCAGATTAATGAAGCAGAGATGTTTGCTACAAATCTTCGTAACATAAATGTACCATTTCATTTTATTATCTCGTAATCACAAATTGACAGTCTGTACTCCTAAAAGCAACTTTCCTCAGATAATAACTCATATGTGACCATGGACCACAAAACCAGTCATAAGGGTCATTTTTTTAAAAAATTTATTTAAAAAAAATCTGAATGAATAAGCTTACCATTGGCGTATGGTTTGTTAGGATAGGACAATATTTGGCCAAGATACAACTATTTGAAAATCTGGAATCTGAGGGTGCAAAAAAAATTTTTTTTGAGAAAATCGCCTTTAAATGAGGTTCTTAGCAATGCATATGATATTACTAATTACAATTTTAGTTTTTATATATTTACGGTAGGAAATGTACAAAATATCTTCATGGAACATCAACATGATCTTTAGTTAATACCCTAATGACTTTTGAAAACATTTATGATATTGGACTATCAAAGTCAGTGGGATTTTGAGATATTTTCCCACATTTTAGGTAGACTGTGTTAGTATCTAGTAAAACAAAGTGACTCCTGCATTTAATACGTGTGAGAAATGAAAAATACGGTTATTATGTCGTACTGCAAGATTTTCTGACTGACATGAGCTGAAATTCAGGTGAATGCTTGATTTGTCAATATTAATATGAAATATTTGACATTTCTTTTGTATCTGACAGTGTTGACCCCATATACAGTGATATATATATATGGAGAAAATGGAAGTACAATAATAATGTCGGAATAATAATAATAATAACACTAAACAAACTCAACTTAAGATGGTAAGAAAAATGGGACCATGGACCACAAAACCAGTCATAAGGGTACATTTTTCAAAATTTGTTAGGATAGGACAATATTTGGCAGAGATCCAACTATTTGAAAATCTGGAATCTGAGGGTGCAAAAAATCTAAATATCGAGAAAATCGCCTTTAAAGCTGTCCAAAAGTCCTTAGCAATGCATATTACTAATCAAAAATTGCGCTTTGATATATTTACGGTAGGAAATGTACAAAATATCTTCATGGAAGATCTTTACTTAATATCCTAATGATTTTTGGCATAAAAGAAAAATCGATGGTTTGGACCCATAGAATGTATTTTTGGCTATTTCTACAAATATACTCGTGCTACTTATGACTGGTTTTGTGGTCCAGGGTCACATATTGACAGGATTGTCAATCCTGACACTAACTAGCAGAGAAATAACGTTCTATAATCAAGAATGCCTTCACAGTTAACAAACATATAAAGCCCATTTTCTAGTTCTCGAATAAAATGGCTTTAAATATAATGAACAATAACAAACGGTACAGATTTATTGTAATTCATTAGAGAGAGAGAACTATTCACTGTAATTTTGTTCTATTGACAATAATACAGTAATGTGCTGTTTGCTTCTAACATATAATATATCACGGTTTCAGGGTCTCTGGCAACAGTTCTTGTAAAAGACAACACTGTCTGGCTGAAAATGCCACCATTAACACTGATTGACGTTGCCCGCCACCTGCAAAGATTCAATTGTGGATTTGAGCAGAAAACGAGAGATAAACAATAAATAATACTACTATAAAATTGCAAATCACATTAATTTAGGGGTGTAAATATTTGCTCTAACAACAATTTAAATTAGCGATTCTTCTTTAAATGCTGTGATACATTATGATAATGGTGGCTTAATTAGGTTTGAATATTATAATCGCTCCATTTAATTTTCATAGTCAGACATGAGCGTTTTTACACCCCTAATATTAATAAAAAAAAATTCGAAATTAGAACATTGATGTTTAATGAATTCTTTCCGTGGCATTTTCATTTGTGAAATTTTCAAGTCCATCCAAAGTATGAGGTATCAGTAAAACACCTTGTGGCTAGAACGGAAATGTGCGGCCTCGGGGCCGTAAATAAATACGCTACATGGTATTGTCAAATCACCCAGTATTCATTGCTGTTTGTTTTGTTAATTTAATACACTACAATTCAAAAGTTTGAAGTTGGTATGAGTTTTAAAAAAAAATGTTTTTGAAGTCTCTTATGCTCATTCAGGTTGTATTTATTTGATTAAAACTGTAATATTGTGAAATATTTAAAATAACTTTTCTATTTTAAATATTTTGAAATGTAATTAATCCTTCAGATACTTCAAGAAATCATTCTAGTCTGCTGATTTGCTCCTCAAATAAAAAAAAAATTGTATTATCAATGTTGAAAACAGTAATGCTGCTAATATTTTTGTGGAAACCGTGACACGTTATTTTTCAGTATTCTAAAATGAATAGACAGTTCAAAAGAACTGTTTATTTCAAATAGAAGCCTTTTGTCATATTATAAATGTCTCTTTTGATCAGTTTAATGCATCCTTGCTGAATTGAAGTATTAAGTTCATTCAAACAAAATAGTCCCAAACTTTTGAATGGTAGTGTATGCAGTTTTTAGGAGTTTATGAATTGGCAGTAGGCGGGACTATCATCGCGCTCCTCCTTAAATGGAACCTCCTCTTCTTTTTTAATAGTAATGATAAAGCGAGTTTGTGTAGATGCATTTTGCTCCACCACACCATCTTGTTTCCCTGTCATCATGTTTGCATTTGTCTCCTCATCGTTTTCCATTGTATCCCTGCATTCCTCCTCTGCCTCCATGTAATCGTCTTCCCTTTCCTCAATCTCTCTTTCTCCTCTGTTGTCCTGCTCTTCCTGTCTAAGCCAGTTGTGACCATTGAAAAAGCTGAGAACAGCCTCTTTGGCTACTCCTAGTTGAGCAGATAGTGTATGAATGGCCTCTTGATCTGGATGTAGTCCCACTTCCTGAATGAAACTCTGCAGGATTGCATGGGCTTCTGGTGGTAAAGACCTGCCTCCAATATTTGGGCCCATGTGAGTGTCTTTGAGACGTCCAGAGATGAGATGCTGCTGGAGGAAGTGTTGATGATGCTGAGGTGGAATTTTATGCAGTTGTTGGTGCTGATTCAGAGGCACCATATGCATGACCTTTGGGGAAAAAAAATCAATAAAACCATTAAAAAATAAATTATCAGCATAACAATTTGAAAATCTTACATTTTGAACAAAGGAATTCACATGGTTAATGCCATAATATGTGAGTTATAATAAATGGTTTTAAAATTGGATATGGTTAATAAATAATTATGAGATCTAACACATCAAAACATGTTTGATTTTATATATTAGGGCCCATATTAGCAAAATAAATGTAAACAATAATTTACAGTCAGTAATCGGATATACATAATGTATTGTAATTGTTTACTAAAATTATAATTACAGAAGTTTGTGTGAGAAACTCACTTGTAGTTGTTCTGTCAGTGGTCTTGTGTGCTTTTCTGAGTAGAACGTCTGCCCGGTATTGCTCTCTTGGTCATATATAACATCTCGCTCTGATTGGCTGAGATTTAGGAACTGGCGAATCAGAGACAGATTTTCCCACAGTGTACGATTCTGAGGCGATGGCTCCTCCTTCCAGCGCAGGAGCTCACACAGCCAGCCCTAAAACACAGACACAAATACAGCAGGTTTCAAACATCTGAGACAATGTTGTAAATTTGTTTCAAAATCTAATTTAAACCTAGACGTTAATGTAATGTTTTAGGATTTTTTCGCCCATTTGAAAATGTTCTAATTTAAAATGAATATGAAATATTTTATTTATGCTTTCCATGACATAAATATTTAAATATGTAATAAATATTTATATGTAGGAGATAAATATTTAATTTTCAACAAATATTTAAAATTCTGCAGTATTTCTAGGTCACCAGTCAAATAAGCAAAATTGTGACCTTAACCATGTGAATTCCTTTCTTCAAAATGTAAGATTTTCAAATTGTTATGCTGATAATTTAATTTGTAATGGATAAAATGCAAAATAAATAAATAAATGCATTAAAAAAGCCACAATTCCACTAGTGTTTTAGACATTTTTACCCTACATATTGTCTCATAAAACTGGGAGTGGATTAATACTAATCATACTACAGTACTTAATACTAATCATATTACAGTCAGTGCATTCAAGGTATAGGCTATAAATTGGATATACATTTATTGTATTTCAATATGCATTAAATGTGTATACCTTGAATGCAATGTTAGTGTTTTTAGACGAGTGTCTACCACATATTAAAATAGAAAACAGGTATTTTAAAGTGTAATAATATTTCACAATATTACTGTTTTTGCAGGATTTTTGATCACAGAAAAGCAGCCTTCTTTTAATAACATTAGATTTCTATTTAAATAAATGTATTTCTTCTAGTAATTTAGACTTTCGGACCCTACTGTACATATCTTCTCATAAAACTGGGAGTGGATTAATACTAATTATTTTCATAATCACTATATTACAGTATATGAATTGTAGGTACAGTATATACTGCACATATCCTTGCATTCCCTGCTTTAAATAAATATTTATTATATGTTTAATCATGTATGAAATGTATATACCTCAAATGCAATGAAAGCTGCTTTGGATAAAATCTGTAAATGTACTGTCTTGTAAGGTGTACCTCTTTCCCCTTTTTTATTAGAGATTTCTTGTGCAATCTGTACCAATGTATTCCTTTTGTACACATGCACACACACTTACCTGACTCTTGGCTGCAGACACTTTTGCAAACAAGGCCTGCGACACTTTTGCTCGTCTCATTTCCTGCTGTATGTCATCATAGATGCCGTAGTTTATTCCAGAATCATCGCATTCCACTTTGACTACAGTGTCATTGGAAACAGGTGAAAGTTTTGCCTGTTTTGAGAGATATTTTTCATGACAACACTTAATTAACAAATGGCACTTTAATATTACCTGTATTGAGAGACACTATGGTTAACTATGAGTTTACTTGTCTAAAATAAGATGCATGTGCTATCCATAGAGATTATAGCACATGCTAATTTGCATCTCAGGTTCTAAGTGTCAGTAAACCTGAATGGGCAGAGGTGAGCTTGTATTGGTGTTGTAGGTAGAGTTGAGGTTACGCTCTCTTTCCTCCAGATAAATTGAGTCTCTCTGGCTCTGTGGCAGTTGCAGGAAGTTCTGCATGGCCCTAAGGTTTACTAAAAGAGACTGAGACGCACACCGTGGGTCTTCTTCCTTGCGCAAGATCTCCGATAGCAGGCCCTGTTGCAAGTAATATCACGGACAGACACATTAATATGTATACAGATACATAATATTTGAGAGATATGCACATTTCTATCATGTTACCTGAGTCCTGTTAATGGCCACTCGTGCAAACACGGCTTGGGAAATCCCCGCCCTCTTTAGTTCCTCACGCACCCAATGGTAAATTTCAGGTGACACGTCGGTGACAGGTGAGGGACATTGAGCTACTGTGGGTGGGGACACATTGCATTTGGGAGGAGTCCTTAGTGGTGCAGGATGAGGCCTGTGTGAGTGCGTGTGAGCGTGTGTGAGGAGCTGAGACATGGCGTGCTGCTGTGACAAGAGCTGAGCCATCACCAGACCAGGCATTCCAGCCTGCATCTGGACAACGCCACGTGACTCCGCCCCACTGTCTTCCATTGGTTGCTGGTACATGGTGGGCTGGCTGGAGGATGATGTTTGGCTGCAATGTCTGCTCATGTCACCTGAAGGGAGATAAAAACCATTAGTAGCTCCATATTCATATGAAATCACTGGAGTCTATTTAAAATTTACAGCCAAAATCATCTTATTTTCAGTATATGCTGTGACAGCACTTCATATATGTGACCCTGGACCACAAAACCAGTCTTAAGTCGCTGGGGTATATTTGTAGCAATAGCCAAAAATACATTGTATGGGTCAAAATTATAGATTTTTCTTTTAAAAATCATTAGGATATTAAGTAAATGTTTCTTGAAGATATTTTGTACATTTCCTACCGTAAATATATCGAAACTTCAGTTTTGATTGGTAATATGCATTGCTAAGGACTTTATTAGGACAACTTTAAAGGCAATTTTCTCAATATTTAGATTTTTTTGCACCCTCTGATTCCAGATATTCAAATAGTTGTATCTCGACCAAATATTGTCCTAAGCTTATTTATTCAGATGATGTATAAATCGCAATTTCGAAAAATTGACACTTAAGACTGGTTTGTGGTCCAGTGTCACATACCGTTATTTTACTTTACTACCGTTTTAGTATTTGAAATCTATATTTTTACAACACTACATTCAAAAAATTTGATTCAGTAAGATTTTTTAAATTTAAAATAAATGCTTTCTATTTATCAAAGAATCATGCAAAAATGCAGCACAGTTTTCACGAAAATATTAAGCAGCACAACTGTTTTTAACATTACTAATAAGAAGAAAATGTTTCTTGAGCACCAAATCAGCATATTAATAATGATTTCTGATGATAATGGTACCTAAACCTGGAGTAATGGCTTCTGAATTTCGCTTGCCATCACATGAATAAATTACATTTTTAAAATATATTTAAATAGAAAACAGTTTATTTTAAATTGTAATATGTTCAAATATTACCTGTTTTTCTGTATTTTTGATTAAAAAAATGCAGCCTTTGTGACATTAGAGACTTCCTGCAAAAGACTGCAACTTTGTTGTAGTGTAGTCTTAATCGTTTTGCGTTTTTATTTAAAAGTAGGTTAATAAATGAGTATCATGGAAATACACTAACATTTTATAGCATAACCTATCATTTATGAAAGTAGTCTATGATGTTGCTAAAAAAAACATTATTTTGTGTATTTGGTGTAATGAAATGTGTTTATGCGGTTTAAGGTAAATTTTTTTGATTATTTTCCACATATTGTACATTGTTGTTTCTCCTCTATGCCCGCCTTTTTGAAACGCATCTTTTTTACAAAGGTCATTGGTCTGAAAAGCGAGGTGTGCTGTGATTGGGCCATCTATCCATTGCGTTGTGATTGGCCGAAAACCTCAAACGTGTGACGGAAATGTTAAGCCCCTTAACATACTGTGATACCCTGTCCGGCCGGAGCAACGAGACAAATCATTAAAACCCTTACAAATGAGGCATTTGTTGCATCCGTTGGGGACATAATTATGGATTATAATGGTTTATACTGTCTTTTTACGTGTTGCGTCGTGCCGCGTAAACATAAAAACCATGTCTGCATTTGTGATCGGAGAAATGACAAACAAAAAGTGCTACTCTATACTGCTCAAAACTTGCGTTTGAATCGACAGTGGCAAATTCTTTAAATATGAAAACGTCTGTGAGTCAGAACAGCCTGCATTAGTCTACTCTACCAGGATCAGGAAACAGTCCTCCATAAAATGTGCTGCACACATCTGAATATTTGGGTTGAACTTTTCTGGAACAGTGTTGTAAATACAACTTACTCCTGCTCCGGGTGTGTGTTCACGGTGTGTGTGTGTTCACTGCTGTGTGTGTGCATTTTGGATGCAAACAAAGTAGTTTCGCTTTCACAACGAAAAAAAAAGCGTCACACACCGCGGCCTTGTGATTGGTGTGGGCGAGCTTGCGGCAACCACATTGACGACCCGGCGAACTCGCTTCGTCCCGGTGAAGCCGATCCAACATCCACAGCTGAAAGTTTATGTATTTCCTCAGGCGACCGATACCTATCAGCTCTCGCATGATGAAGTGGATATCATCCTCTTTTGGAAGACCAAACAAAGTAGTTTTGCTTTCACAACGAAACACACAGCATCTTCACGACATGGCGGCGGCGGCATCAAAAATACTACAGCGAGAATAAAAGTTACGCCTTCTTTCTTTGCGTGAACATTTGGGCGTTGTTATGCAAATCTTCCCACATCGTGACATAGACATGTGGGGGCGTGTTAGAACGAGCCGTTTTAGGTAGGCGTGGTTGACCCTTAACTTTTATAAAGAATATCTCTTTGGATTTGAGACTTTAGTCTTTGCAACTTTACAGATCTTCTTTATGCACCAAGAGCTTGTAACACTCCAAAGAGAAAGGAAAAATTGAAATCGCATCATCATATGACCCCTTTAATGTACTTATATACTATTATATTTTTAATTCATGTTTGTTCATAATACATTTATTGTTAGTTAATACCACTTGAAATGTTAAAAAATGTATATTTAGAAATTTTAAATCTTAAATTAATAAATGCTGTAAATGATTGTTCTTTGTTTGTTCATGGATTAAGCTTTAATGTAAAGTGTTACCAAAAACACAAGATGACTACATAAAGAAAGCTATAAATGTTTGAATATAACAGCTATTCTTGGAGAACATACAGTGGGCTGCTACTCACCCATCATAGATTTTGCCCTCTTGTAGTGTTTGTACCACTGGCCAAACTCCTGACATCTCGCAGCAGAGATGCTGGCATAGTAAGTGCCGTTCACTACTGATGAAATCATGCTCTTTCAAAAAAACAAAACAAAAACATACAAGTTAATGTGTTTGTGATTTACACAAAAATATGATTTTGCCTCTCATTTCCTTTTTATGTGACCTTAACAGGAATTCGGTAATTAACAGACAGAGCATACTAAATTAAGTTTAGAGGTGTGCCTTGGAACCGACTAAATGTATCCAGAAAGGATGTGCTAAAGGTTTTTGTCTCCTTGCTAAATAGATTTAATAGCTGGTTCTCAACCTAGGGATGGATCTTAATAGTAGGCTGTATTCTTCAATGGAGAGCATTTCTTCGATCATAGTTCTGCTCTTTAACCATGAGATATGAGACAATTAACCCTATTTTATTCTATAGCTACATGCAATTAAGTTATGGTTGATAAAAAGTATGTTTAAGTTAGTATAAGGTTACATGGATAGTGCCTTGCAAAAATAGTACATTTACAGTGTTTTTTTTGTGAACATGTACCTGAGATAGTGGACACTCTTTAGCCAGTGTGCTCTGATTCATTTCTTTTAGCAGCTCCTTCAGGGCATTTCTGACGGTAGAATGAGTCCATTGCTCAGCAGGCAAGTCCTCTAATTTAGAAACACTAAGAGAGTGAGAGAACATGCGTGAGTCAGTGAGAAAAATTATGTACTGCAATAATTAATTACCCTATTGGACATTATCCACAAATAATTATTATTTCACAAATAGCTATATTATTAAGTGTTTATCCTCAAAACTTTAATAACTATAATAACTTTTAATAATTTTTTAATTAGTTTTAATACTAAATTACCTGTGAAAAATTATCCTTATTCATGAATCAGAACAGCTTTAATTTTCAGTGTAGTGTAGTTCACCATTCTGATAAGCCTGTTTGCTGAAACCCAGAGACAGATGTGATGCAAGTGTGTGTGCCAGTTGTACCTGTGTAGCTTTATTCTTAAGGTGATGACATGGTAAAGATCTTGAAGCATGTCTCCTACTGTTGCATCAGAGGTGTCTGTCACAGTGGACAGGGGCACAGGGTTCCAATGGCCAACTTGAACCTGACCTAAAGTAGAAATTAATATTTATTACAATATGACTACTCTATATGATCCTTATATAGTTCCTGCCCCCTTAACTCCTTTTTTTGACTGTATTTTGGAGTTGTTGCTTTTACTTTGCTACTTATTTTTCTCTTCTGGCAACCTTAATAGTTTTCTGATCTTGAGCAAGTTTACATTCTCTTGTGTCCCATCAGCTTTCTGCACTTCCTTTTCTATTTCTCGTTAAGTGTCTTGTACCTCCATCTTGTTTTTCACTAATTAATTGTTGATTCAAATAGGCAAAATATGTATCATATTTGTAACCATTAGCATTAAAAATGAAAAAAAAAATCCATATATGAGGGATATATGTTACGTTAAAAAAAATACATTAAGTACAGCTTAACTTAACATTCGACTATCTAAACATTTTTGCAATGTTTTTGTTTTTTCATTTATTGTGTAATTTAATTGTCTAGACTTCAATGTTTAAATAGAAATTTAAAATGAATCAAAGTACAGTTAAATTTGATATCAATTAGGTATAATTACTGGATTGTATTATTTGTGTGCTGCAGTTCAAAGGTTTGGGGTCAGTATGTTTTTTTTTCTTTCAGAAAATATGTGCTAAATTGATCAAAAATTACATGTTAAAAAGATTTCTATTTTTTCCAATGCTGGTTTTTAAAACTTTCTATCCATCAGAGAATCCTGGAAAATGTCCACAAAAATATTAAGTAGTAACTGTTTTCAACATTGATGATAATAAGAAATGTTTCTTGAGCACCAAATCAGCATATTAAAAAGCATCTTTGCCATCACAGGAGTACATTACATTTAAAATATATTAAAATAGAAAATGGTTATTTAAAATTATATTAATATTTCACAGTATTACTATTTAATCAGTATAGCCTTGGTGAGCATATGGGACTTTTTACATTTTTGAACATGGTTTACAGTAAGTGTGATGCATATACCAAAAGATAAGATGCAGGCTATATGATGGTGTGGACTGGAACTAAAAGAAACAGCCCCATCCCCATCTTTCAGGCTTACATATTCAATTTGAATTGAGTGTGAATTATTCATTAGTGTGTGTGTACCTGTAGCCAGAGCCGCCGCGGTGTGTGTGTATCCCAGCTCTTGCAGTGCAGCCTCTGTAATCTGGCTGAACAGCAGGTCTTTCTTCAACAGCACAAATTCTGCATGCTCTGACCTCTTCCTCTCTGAGGGTGGGACATCACTCTGCTCCACCATACAGAACACAGGAATCAGACTGCCTGTGGAAAGGAGAATACAATCACTCAGACATCTTATAAACAGACATGGTCTTCTATCTGTGTTTATGCCCATCAGTGGATACCTTTCCTCCTGTTTGTGTGTAATGATGTTTGTTTGGAGGTCAGGCTCACAGGAGTGACTCCAGGTACAGGCAGATCTACTGAATTCTCCATACGGGCCATTTTACAGGGAGGATAAGAGGATTCAGACATGACGGGACCCTGGGTGCCACTAGTAGTTGCCAAATGGTCCATCATCGTTTTTAATCTCAGCTCTCACAAACTACAAAAAATGATAGCATGAGGAAAGGAGAACATATATATATAGAGAGAGAATTGTAGTATTGCTCAGTTGTTTTGTTTTTTCTTCTCTGTTATGATGGTCTTTTTTTTTTTTTTTGCTGGTCAGACTGAGAGACCAAGTTGTTTCCCAGCTAAAGACCCGCTTGATCAGGCTGGGAGACCATCTCAAACCACCTACGACCAGCAAACCATCTTAGGCTGGCTTAAGATGTTATTTGTTCAGCAGTAAAGTGCTGCTACAGGTGCTGCATATATGCTCAACCTATGACAAATCATCATCTCGTCTTCTTTTTATGCCATATTTTTTCAGTCACTTACTTTATAGTCTGCAGTGCTGTTTTCCGGTGGTTATAATCGTGCAGACGGGGATCCGAACATGCCGACACAGCTAGCGCGCGTCCCAGGATCGCTCACTAACAAAAACACTGGCTCCTGAATCAGCGCGAGGGTCCGATGACAAGCGACTCGAGAGCGGGTTTTATTTCATAAAGAAAGGTCTTTGTTCTTAGCAAACGGAAAAAACAGACACATTTAAATAAAAAAATAAGGCTAACAGTGAGGAAAAACGAATCGTATAATATAATGCGCGAACACAGATCCGTAATTAAATCTCTAGACGGCCCCACAAAGCATCATCAATGTGATGTCACCAAGAGCGGACCAATCAGTTTCCAGCAGAAGTGCCTCCTGTCAGAATACATGACTGTTTTAGTATGGCAAGCTATTTTAACATTTAATAATTGATTTCTCAAGCATTTTTGATGTTTCAATAGTAAAAACTCTTAATTTCAAATATCTAATTTACAACTTCAACTAGTCATACATTTTGATTGGCTTACATTGAGTGCTGTGACAACACTCATGAAATGTTTTGTCCTGGGACATATCGATACTAGAAAAATTTGGACAGCATTGATGAGTAAAGACTACATTTATCTAATAATAATGACCAGATAAGTTTATTAAAGGTTTACATAAGGACTTCCTCTTTAATGATGCTCTACTAATTTGCATTTGATTGAAATTTTAGTCATTTTAGTTTTTGGTGATGAATGTTTAGTTGTACAAATTTTTCCCTCACAAGATGAAATGGAAATGTATGTAACTTTAATTTAACCAAGTGTTGTTAGTTTAAAATATGTTGCCGTAAACAGTTCAAAAGATCCATAATATCGTTTTTGAAATAAATTTTGAAAGAGTTCATAAAATGTATCAAAAGTGACAGTTAAGACATCTACAATATTAAAAAAAGGTTTCTATTCTTTTCATAAAAGAATCCTGAAAAAAATGAATGTATCCACAAAAATATTTACCGGCATAACTGTCAAAATTGATAATAAGAAATGTTTCTTGAGCACAAAGTTAGCATATTAGAATGATTTTATAAGGACCACGTGACACTGAAGACTGTAATGGCTGCTGAAAATTCATCTTTACCATCACAGAAATAAATTACATTTTTAAAGTATATTCAAATAGAAACAGTTATTGTAATTTGTAATAATTTTTCACAATATTACTTTTTTTTTTTTTTTACTTTTTTTAATTATGAAAATAAATGCAAATAAATTGTATTAAGTAAATGCAACCTTGGTGAGCATAAGTGTCTTCTTTCAAAAACAAAAAAAAATCTGGTATTTTTCTTGGGGTGTACTTAACATTTCTCTATAACCTTTTATAGTTTAAAAACATGTAATAGAGGCTTGCCAATGTGTGTATAAATGCTGTAAGTACTGGTGGGAGGCAATACAATGATTGTTTCAGTTGACAAAAAAAAAAAAAAAGTTAATGCCTCATCAAGTTCTCTCTGTGATTAACGCTTGTTTGCACCTGTACACATGACAGTCACTGTATGTGGCAACCATTCTTTTCCGTAAGCTTAATCATAATGAACAGAGCTTCATTTGTGTCTTTATTTGCATGAGCTTGCATATTTATTTACAACCAAATGAAACGTATTCAGTACATATGATTATAATACAAAACATTATTTTCATCATATAAAAGCACTCTGCAGCAGAATGATTACAGTTTTCACTACTGTGATAAGCATACATCAGTACACAAGAAACAGAGACAGACACATGATTGGATTATATTATTTATGTCAATTTGTCAAGTCAGCTCTCCAGTGACTCATCATATCTCAACGATTACCCCACAGCAACAACAGCAGTAATGATGAGAATATTACCATAATAATATAAGAAAATTATTAATTAATGCTCTGTTATGTAATATTACTGTACAACAAATTGCTACTTATTTGAATCATGTTTTTAACACTGCCACAGCACTTTGTGGCAATTTGTATTGTGGCTGTAGAAGGTGAAAGTGTGGTATTGTGAGTATAAACAGTAGAGGGCGACATAGCCTGCTGCGTGTAATATTTTTTACAAAAAAATACTTTAGTACTTTTGACTCTTGCCAAGCAGACATCGTCTCATTTCTCTCTGGTCTACTTTTTGTCCTGCTGTTTTCATTTTAGTACTATTCTATTTACAGTAATCCACCATTTAATATTATCCAAGTATAGTTCAAATGGGCAGCACCAATGGAAATTGCAAAGAAAATAAATCCCACTCCTTTGTTCAAATGTGCCCCACATTGATTATATCTTTTCTTTTTAACAAACAGGCTAATAATGTTGTTCTCAAAATACATTAGCAGCCCTACAATTTTTCTCAAATCTATTCCTGAAGGCCTCCCAACCTACACATTTTGGATGTTTCTCTAATCAAACACACCTGATTAAACTCATGCAGGTTTGTAGCACGTTATAACGTTCTCAGACGTATTACATCAGCCATGCCATTACCTTTTGATTCATTTAATATCTACATTGTGACTTACAATTACCAACAGTACATTTGGATCTTCTGCTTATTTGATGTACTGGTTTTTGCATAGTAAATAGTAGGTAAGTATGCATATTTGAATGCAGGATGTGTCAGATATCCAGTTTTAAGGGGCTTCCAGGACCTGCTTAGACCTTAAATGCTTTCTCTGTATGCAAACAGTTGAAACCAGCTGTGTTAACGTGAGGTGAAACCGACACACTGCATGGTGCTCAACACTGACTGAACTAGGCCGTACTGTGAGAATGATTAATTACCTTTATGATAACAATGCACAACAGTGGGTAAGCTACCTTCTAAACTTTAAACCAAAAAGCCTACTGTACCATATTTGATGTGCATATTTCTAAGGCCTCGTTAGTAATATGTGACCCTGGACCACAAAACCAGTCATAATAGCACAGGTATATTTGTAGCAATAGCCAACAATACATTGTATGGGACAAATTTTTTTATTTTTTTTTAATGCCAAAAAACATTAGGATATTAAGTAAAGATCATGTTCCATGAAGATATTTTGTAAATTTCCTACTGTAAATATATCAAAACTTAATTTTTGAATAAGCATTGCTAAGGACTTAATTTGGACAACTTTAAAGGCGATTTTCTCAACATTTAGATTTTTTTGCACCCTCAGATTGCAGATGTTCAAGTAGTTGTATCTCGACCTAATATTGTCCTATCTTAACAAACCATACATCAATGGAAAGCTGATGTATAAATCTCAATTTAAAAAAAATTGACCCTTATGACTGGTTTTGTGGTCCAGGGTCACATATAACAATATCTTGGCTGAGCACCTTCAAATAAATGTATAAACATCATGTTTAAAATTTGAGGATCACATATGATTCATCATGCTTTTAAGGACTGTTTATTGTTTATATGTTGATTCATCTCTCAATTATCACTATTGCAAGAGTGAAGAGCATAAAATATTGTTATCTTTAGGTTTACCTCCAACCTCGCGCACCACTTGTATAGAATGCTCGCGCGCCATTTACCTGACGCGCACCTGCGGGCGTCACTCCCAGTGACACGGGCGCGCGCATCCCCATCCAGCCTGCTCGCGCGCCGGTGAGGGAACGGGGTCCTCCGTTCCTCAGTCAGCTGAAAGCTCAGTTTCACCGGAGTGCTTAAACTGTCTCTACCTTTGTCTCTGACAACGTCGCGTCACTTTGATGGGGAATTCCATATCAGGGCGGGAAAATGCCTGTTATGAAGGGATTGCTCGCGCCACAGAACACATTTTTGGATACTATAGCGACGCGTTTTGACGGCACACGTGAGTTACCGCGATGGCATTTTCCCCTATTTGTGTGCAAAAACTAGTTTGGTGTTTCTAATGAGACTGTTTTTCCTTAAGCAGGACAGACAGTAATAAGTTTGGTCGTCTGAGTAGAGTAGACAAATGTTTGTCACAGCAAGTGCACTGTGAAATTAACAGTATATTTACTATGACAACACATTAAAAGCACGATTCATTAAATAATATTAGGGTTAGAAATGAGCATGTAATAGTGAAATAGCTTCTTAAATGTGAATAATACAAAATGAGTAAATGCAAATAAATCATGAAAAAAAACTTGAGATAAATAGGAATAAAAACACCATGCTTATAACTAGTACTAAATAACACTTTAAAAGCTTCTCTGTTTGTTTTATATGTTTACATGGTTTTTGTTCAGTGTTCAAGTTCAGTATTGTGTGCATAATTGCGGTTTTTTTTGCTTGTTTTCTGTGAGAAATGTGCATTTTATGGTGTGCAAAGTACTTGTCCTAAGTAGAGGAACAAACCGCATCCTGCCTCGATCCTCTCATCTCTCTCTCTCTCTCTCTCTCTCTCTCTCTCTCTCTCTCTCTCTATATATATATATATATATATATATAGAACATGCTAAAGAATTTTTTCTGAATTTGGTAATGATGCAAGTACTTGTCCGAGTATAGGAAACAAACTCACCCTGGCCTCTGCATATATTGTGTGTGTTTATATATATATATATATAGTATATATAATATATATATATCTATCGATATAATATCTTTTACGTGCTAAAGATTGTTTTCTTATTTTGGGTTTCACACATTATATATCCATGCCTCTCCACAAGTGTTTTTTGTTAAGTTTTGCATTGGAAGCACAATATTGCTCTCAAACTGAGCATCTGCTCGCTCAGCACCATGGACAGCGCACAAGGGCAACCCCTTGGTTAGATCTGTCAGAGCACTTCAGCTGCTTTGATGCTTAGATCAGTGGTTCTCAGTCTCACAGAACTGCACATTTTGGATGTCTCCCTTATTTGACACACCCATTTCAGGTCTTGGAGGTGCCCTACTAACAATCTGATGAGTTGAATCAGGTTTGTTAGATTAGGGAGACCTCCAAAATGTGCAGATCCACTGACTTAGATGGTGGTGCATAATTTGGCTGTCCTAATGTTTATTTTTCATATAGAGCTCAAGCAGGGTTGGTAGAGATAACAGTAACAATCAGAGGGCTGTTTAATTAAAGTTCAGACCAATAGCCCAGATCATGCACAAAAAAAGACGCGCTTAACGTCCGGATGAAATCCCTTGCGTGGCCCCAGGTAACGACCAGCATCTATCAAATATAATTGGTCGACCACAAAACAGTCAGGCGGTATTTCATCTCAAGGCGTATTGTGCGGTTGTAAAATGAGTCTGTCTGGATTTCTTTTGTGTGATAAAAGTTTACTGATTTCACAGAGCAAAGCCTGTCAGCTTTTATCGCTTTGTTCCAAACTGTTTGGTGTCCTAACAGAAAGAACTTGTACCATCCTGCCTTATCACATTCTACATTTAGGTAACTTGTTTTCCCCCATCTAGGTCTAAGGTTTGAGAAATGAGAACCTGTTTTATTTTAGTGCTAGAGCTCCCACCACAGGAATCCTTCTCAAGGGACATGGTGTCCTCTGCGCTGCTGGGTCCATATATTACCAAACCTTGATGGCGTGTACCCATGTGACTATGGTTTGTCCTTCAGGGGAGACTACCTGTATGGCTGTCACACCTTGGGCTGCCGCTGGTAACATGGCTGAGAATAGCACAGGAATGGCTGGAAATAGCGCATATTGGAAGGAAAGTGACAACACAGGGGGCGATAATAGGGAAAATCCCATTAGGCGACATCCACGGTGGCTCTCCAAAAATGATAGCCTACATGTGGAGAGCATTAACAAAGAGGTTGAATTTTGTTTTTTTTAATGGTGGATGGATGTTGTGTTCATTATATTACAGACACAAATGAAAGAGCACGCACCCAAGCCAAAGCAGAAATGCTGTTGCCAGTTTTGATTTTGTTTGTGCTGTACAAAGGCAAATCATTTGTGAGGAAAATGTTATGCTAGTCCATACAAAATTGGCCACCACAATGCAAAAGTTTTCAGGGTTTTCAAGATATTCAGGGTGATTGCTGTCATGTTCCAGGTGGTTGCTACGTGGTCTCTGTGTAACTCTCGTCTCTAGAAATGGTTTGCTTGGCTTTTTTTATTTTGGCCTATTTGTATCATATGCCTGTTGAAAATTATAAGTTAGACCTTTCTTAAACAATCCGAAGTATTTTGCAGATATTTTAAAGACTGTTTCAATAGTTTTTACCAATCCAATCACAGTCACTATGGTCCAAAACAACATGGCACCCCATTAAAGCAATAGTTCACCCAAAATTATCTGTAAATTTACTCACCCTCATGGTGTTCAGGATGTCAATGGGTTTGTTTGTTCACTGGAACAGATTTGGAGAAATTTATCATTACATCACTTGCTCAGCAATGGATTCTTTGAAGTAAATGGGTGCCGTCGGAATGAGAGTCCAAACAGCTGATAAAACATGAAAATATGGATTATTGTGATGTTTTTTTATCAACTGTTTGGGCTCTCATTCTGGCAAGTAATCTACAACACTCCAGTCCATCAGGTCTTGTGAAGTTAAAAGCTGAATTTTTGGAATAAACAAATCCATCATGGCATTTTAACTTTAAACTGTCGTTCTGGCCAAAATATCCATAATCCACAACTAGAGTCATGTGGATTGATGTTTTTATCAGCTGTTTGGATTCTGACGGTACCCATTCACTGCAGAGGGTCCACTGGTGAGCAAGTGATTATGTAATGCTAAATGTCTCCAAATCTGTTTGGATGAAGACAAACTCAGCTACATCTTGAATGGCCTGAGGGTGAACTATTCCTTTACCTTTCATTGTATGGACAAACACATTTTTTTGTTGCTCAAAAAAAGGAAGTCATGCATGTTTGGAATGACACAAGGGTGAATAAATGATGACAGAATTTTCTTCTTTTTTTGATTAAACTATCCCTTTAATAATTGGGTTCAGATTTTTAAAAAATCGCTAACCTTACGTATGATAAATAGAAAAGTGATGCTTTCCTTAGCGAGCACCACTAATTACACCCTTTACTTTATAATCTTGTGCAACATCCAAGTTACATAAAAAAACCTGCTGATTTGTTATTGTCAAGAGAAGCTATACATGTATTAAACTCCCCTCTGAAGCATCCTAATGTGTGTGCTTGCTGTTATGCGTTAATATTCCATCAAGACGAAAGACTTCAAAATACTCTTTTCACACAGGTACCTGTCAGGACAGCATATGGTGGGTAATTACAGTAAAGCAGTGTGTGTGCCAGTTGCGTGTGTTTGCAGTTGTGTGTTACCCGAAGAAAAGGAGAGAGTGTGGTTAACTGTGAAAGAGCAATTTAGAGTAATTTTGGATGAGTCCTTTTAAAAGAACACTTCAAGTAGATGCTTCCGTTGCTAAAATTACGAAGCGCAGGGTTAGACACCCAAGTCAGGTAATGGAGATATTTCAAGCGGTGCACTCTTGCATGTGATGCATAATCACACTACCAGCGAACTCAACACATATCAGGCTCAAAATAAGGAAATTGGCATGTCTGCTGCACCTCTTCCAGTTTGGAACAGATCTATAGGTCTGAAAGACGGTAAAATTGAGGCTCTAGACTGGGAGAACAATGCGTGTCTGTTGTTTGAACTTGGGATAGAGATGTCAGTGTGCTGTTCTTCTGTTGTTCACTGAACTTCACACAGAGCTGAAACTGAGCTCATCAGTCATCATTAGGGAAGAGAGAGAGGGACTGGATGCCTAAGAGGGAAAGCAAAAAAAGATGGACGGGCTAAAGAAAGCATGCAGGGAAATGAAGCAGCAGAACATGGTCTAAAGAGAACGAAGAAAGAAGAACCTTTGCGTATTACATGTTGACATTATTGGATGGTGGAAACAGGACACTGTGAGGATGCACTCTGCAATTTCAGAAGGGTTATCCACACGGATCAGACCAGAATACAGATAGAACTCTTGCTTACTGTTCCAAAGTCTCCGAGAATGGAATTCTGGAATCGTGCCAGTCTAGACTTTCAGACCTTGCCATCTTCCTTTGTCTTATTAACATTCAGAGAATACATTTGTGTGCTCTGGCACGAAGCATGAATTGAAACTAAATTTGAAGGACCCTGCTGAGACTGTTACAAAAGATTATGTAACCACAACAGATTAGTGAAATAAAAAGGTTGAAATGATTATATGTGATGGAGCCATTTTAGACTCTTCCTATTGCTGCTTTGCTTATTGCTGAAAGGATTTTAGCACCATATGCAGATGGTTTTAAATTAGTGCGCTTAGTATCTTGTCAGCTCCATGCCAGTAGAGCTCATTAGCCTGGAGTATTTAAAACGGTAGTTTTTACTGAGATTCAGGAGTCTATTATACATAAAAACATACTTAGGTCATATCAGTGAAGAATTTAAATGTTTTCTCCTTTATCTGTGCTCAAACCTGTTCTCAGATGTCAGCGCAAGACATTATACATGATGCATTAATGCATTCTTTCAAGGAAATAAGATTCAGAACAAAAAGACAGTCAAGATCTCAAGCCAGCAAAATCAAGGCTGAGCTAAAAACACACTTAATCATAAGCTCTCTATACCTTAAAAGTTTGAAGGATGTGTCCTACACTTAGAATACTAGTGTACAGCTTATTGTGTACAGTATACTGTACGCCGTCTGTTGTTTTTTACAAATAGTATGTGAAGCAGTATGAAAACAATGCATAGTTGTCATCACATTTAATTCAGAGAGATATGTCTAGTTATGACTTTGGAAAATGAAAATGGTAATTTTGTACTTATTTTCTTTTAAATTGAAGTTCTATAAGTGATTTTTTGATTGTACTAAAGCACACAATTACCAAAATTGCACACAATCTCCGAAAAACAATGCTACAGCCAGTTATTCTACTTTGAAATGTCTAATTTAAAATTGACTTTCATTGTACAGACAAAACCCACTGAAATCTTCTTTTTGACACAGTGTTTGACGACAGACAGGTTTGGAATGATGTGAGGTTGAGTAAATAATGACATAATTTCCATTTTTAGGGTGGAATGTCCCTTTAAGTCATCATTTTTGCTATTCTGTTTTGTGCCAGTAGTGACGCAGAAATTACAGCTTCAACTATTGATGTTAACGATGTTTTGATTGTTTCAAAAAAAGTATTGAGTCCACGAAAGGTCAGGTTTAGCACATTGCATCGTAGGGTACAGTATTTCATGCAGTGTGATACTGCACATTGAGACATAGTAGAATTGCATGCTGAAAAAACATATTATTTACTGCAGGAAAAATTAAAGTATTATAGTAACAGTGTTCAGATCGTGTTTCTCATAGACTAGAGTATTCGTCATTCATGTAAAGCTCACATCCAGTGTCCGTTCTAACCATACTCGGTCCACCTTGAGTCTCTATTTAATGCAAAAAGAGGCTTCAAATGCAAGACTGCATTGCAATAGAAGGTTCCAGCATCTGTCTTGCCATTCCCTCCCTCAAACATCTCTCCCTCTATCTCAACCAGTTGTTCTCATCATTCCTCTTTTCCTTGCATTCTTCCTCCCCTCACTAATCATACTGCCTCTTTAAATAGCTCTCAGGTGTTCCTGTTTGGGACATAGACTCACAAGAGGGGGACAGAGGGAGGAAGTGTGTGTGTGTTTTATACAACAATCTGGGGCAGACAAGAAATGTGGACATTCCCCCTCTCTCTCCTGCCTCACCCCTTTTTTCCCCCTCCATCTTTCTACATGTTTTTCAGAGTAGATATGCAGTTTCTTGGATAAACACACACACACACACACACACACACACCCTGTTTTTACAGTCTGGATTCAATCTGTCCAATTAAACATAAACTGACAGAGTAAACCACATGAGGTCTGGTATGGAAATGAGAGACGATATTTTATTTTTTATTTTTTTTGCTTGTACACGCTGTCTGTGATGGTGCACACATGAAAACATGTCTGAGGATAGGATAAGGATGCATTTTGCACAGCAAACATATACACTGTATGCATATATTTAGATTAAAAACAAATATGCTTAGAAATAGACAAACACTCAGCTCCAGTTTTGAATGAACAAGTAGGTATTTTCAGCTGTTGTCGTATTGCTGGCCGAAAGGTTATGACCCGGGAGTGAGTAGATGGACAGTAAGATTTCTCTTCTGGGATGTGCTGTCATCTTTAGACTGCAGAACAAGTATGGTTAGTAGAGCCACTTTGGCATGCATCAATGCCAGTCATTGTGAAAATATTCTTAGCAACTGTTTTCAGTCATTATTTTTGTATGTTTTTGCTCTGTTGATTCTGTCACAGTGCTTAATCAAAGCCACATCAGATGGGCGAACACATAATAGGCTATGCAGGATATCAGAAGGAAATTCCTCTGTTTTGAGCCAGGGTTATTATAGTTAACTAAAATTTAAATCATAGAAAAAAAAAATTTTTGTTGCCTAAAATAATATAAATATTAACTGAAAAAAAAAATTTGAGCTAGTTGCCAAGGTAACATTTATTATTTTCAGTGTAACTTGATGTACTAAAATAACTAAAGCTATATAGAGACATATTGAAAAAAAATTTTGAAAGTAAATATTAAAATTGAAAAATGAATTCAAAACTATAATGACAGCTCACTGATACTAAAATAACACTGTTTTGTGGCACATTCTTATGAATTAGACTAAATAGGTTACATAATCTGCCTAAGTTGTGTGTGTGAATGTTATTCATAAACCCTGGGAGCCGAACCCATGAAACTGATCATAAGAGTTACAGTGTTTTAATAAAGAACCTGACAATTTCACCAGATAAATCTGGTAAAAGTCACATTTCTTCACAAAGACTTTTAGTGAGAGATGTTATAAAATGTATCTGCTTATAATGTATTTGCTAAAATTTAAATGGGGAAGGTTTTTTTTTTTAATCACTTTTTGACATTGTGGATTTTTTTTATTGATCAAACCAACAGTTTAATTCTGTTATTGAAATTCTGTTATTAAAAATATTGATAAGCCCATAATTATTTTCATTTTATTGCCAATATTATAATTAAATGGGCAATATTACGCACTACTATTTGGACTACTATTGGACTACTGTTATAGAAAAAGCATATTGCTTTAATTTAGTGTTCATAATAGTAGAGGGGGAATCTCTGGGATTCTGTAGATCTCAGAGAATTATGTCCAATTAATATATTGAATGTTTGCTTGAGGTTTTATACTGGAGAGTTTGTGTGTCTTTGCTATTGTTACATGTGCACAGCAACTCCCTGACATGCACACATAAAGGGATTCACCCAAAAACGAAAGATTATTAGAGATCATTAGAGATCAAAGATCATTAACTCACCCACATCGTTCCAAATCTGTATTACTTTCTGTATTCTGCTGAACACAAAGATATTTTTAAGAATAATGATAACCAAACATTTTTAGTTCCCATTGACTTGTATTTTTTGTCCATACAAAGGGAACCAAAACATTATTCAAAATATCTTCTTTTGTGCTCCACAGAAGAAAGAAAAGTCATACAGATTTGGAACAACATGTGGGTGAGTTAATGATGACAGAATTTTCATTTTTGTGTGGAGTAAATGTCTTTAAAGGGAATGTGCCCTTTAAGAAAATCCCATTAATTTAGTGCTTGATTATTACCATTTTTGGTCAATGACTGTTTGGTGCCGATAAAGAACCTTTCACAGTTCATTCTGCTGTCTAAATGGTGCTTGTCAGCCAAACAGCACTTATGAATTGTTACTCTCTTTTCTTTACTTCTCTGTATTCTTTCACCTTTTCTCATTCTGTCTCTCTCAGCAGCTTTCTTTTCCCTGCCATTTATATTTTCTTTTTTTGCTATTATTTCTCTCTCATCGTCCTTCTTCTCATATCTCTCTGGGTCTGACCCCCCAACACGTACGATATTATAAATGAGTGCCTAACTTTACTTTTGCTTATGCGAGCAGAACAAGTCTCAGTAAAGTTGTTCAGTCCCAAATGTCTGTCTCCTCGCCACGTGAACGCTTCTCATAAATGCCAGTGTTTAATAATGCTTGTGCGTGTTAGTCTGGGGATTCAGGGATGAGGCTCGCGAAGGCTGTCCTTCGAGAAACGTTTACAAGGCAGCGTTGTTGTATTCATTTATAATGCATGGATGCTATTAATCTGTTTTGACACAATGACACAAGTCGGAATACCAAAAAATTATCCAGGCAGGAAATTGGTTATGTAATGAAATCATAACAAAGCCTTTCACATGAAGCGCAGCTGAAGCTTTCTGTCAAAGACATGTCATGCAAGGTCATGTGACTTACAATGCTTTTGAGACATATGATCCAGTGAAGTCATAAAACATAACTGATTTAACCAATTAAATTAGGTAAAAGAAAAGCATGTTCAAGCATTAAAACTAAACCAAACCAAACTAACTTATACTAACAGTTTACTTAACTCAATTGCTCAATTGTAAATTACAAAAACTGTAAACTTTTTAAAAATTAAAAAAAATGTTTTATCAAAGAATCCTGAAAATTAGAAATAAGAGGCACAGCACGACAAAAAGAAGACGAAAACAGACTGTTTTCAATATTGATAATAATTCTTTGAGTACTAAATCAATGTATTAGATTTCTGATTTTACACACACACACAGATATGAACTGTATATATTCAACATAAAAGTGCCTGTGCTGCTGTATTTTAGATTATTTGTAGTCTACCAAGCACTTTTTTGGGTATGGAAATTGATGGATGGATTCATTACAGCATTCTTGTATATTCAGCATCAATTTCAAGCATTCAGTTGTTTGTGCTCTGATGATTCAACCAAGCTGCATCAACTTCAGCTTTCTTGAAAAGGTTTAGACTTCACAAGTTTTGTTTCAAGAGATTTAAAGGTACTGTAAAAGAGTGTAACTGAACAGATAACAGACAACTGTGGCTTAGTGAGAAGCGGATCGAAAACAGGGGGACTCTTGCGACTTGATTATGTCCATATAGGCAACGCAGCGCGAGCTACACGAAGAAATTTATGCCAACATGGCCTGTAGTAAAACAGCAAACTAAAATCCTATGGGAGCATCTGGTTAAAATTTTATAAGGAATAACCAGTAACAATAAACATTAGTAAGCTACATTTATTTTGCTTGATGTTATGTTCCTAACAGACAGCAACTTCATCCTGGCCAATGCACAAGTGTCCAAAGGCTTCCCGATCGTGTACTGCTCGGATGGATTCTGTGAGCTTACTGGATTTGCCCGAACTGAGGTCATGCAGCAGAGCTGCGCATGCAAGTTTCTGTATGGGACGGAGACCAGCGAGCACATCATTCTTCACGTGGATTCTGCGCTTGAGGAACGTAGCGAGCTCAAGGAGGAGATAATGTTCTACAAAAAGAATGGTGAGAAGAAAAAAGTCCTTGGTGATGTTGCTGCAAAGCTTGTTGTACATGTAAAAACACATGTAATGCATTTTGACAAATGCTAGATGTGTCAGGTTGAGTTTCATTTGCATTGATCTTGGGAATTTTGCCATCACTGTAAAACTATTAGCAGCAGTTCCACCGTTAAAAGGAGACCAGTAATAATACATGGAAAGTTGTGTGATCCATCACTAGTAATAGCACATGGAGATATTGCAGCACACCTTAACAAAGTGAAATCTTTAGCCATTGTTTGAAGCAGATGGTTTTATTAGAGTTGGTTGGCCAAAAGCACCAGAGAGACTCTAAAGTCGGATTACAAACTAAAGTCCAGCAGGTGTGCAAGTTGTGGAATTTACGACGACATTGAAATGGATGTCATACACCCAGGGCCGGATTTACCTCTTTTCGTGACATAGGCAAAACACATTTTTGGGCCCCCCTTCCCTATTAATATAATAGGCCTAATATTACCACCCAAGCAAACAAAAATATTTCTTAATCAGTGGAAACCGTTACAGTGTTTTCTATCGCAATAAGCGCTTGCGTTCAGTCAATAAAAATTGAATGTAGGTTCTTAATTTGTTTGAGAATTCAAACAAATTGCATTTCATTCCATTAATAGCCGCGGCGACGTGGCCACATAACCACTTCGGGAGTGCATTATTTCTCTAATAATTTTAACGGTCTGGAGTCACAATCACACATCAATTGTTCAGATGATTTGTTTCAAGACATTTTACATGTTTCCATCCTGAAATCTCGTGGGTGTTGAACTAGCTAATTTTTTACGCACCTCATCCCAAACCTTCCGTTGCAAATTCCAAAACGTCATTTTAGAGCTAATAACAGAGGCTTGAGCCATTGATGTGTTATATCTCACTCCCTTCCACACTTTATTTTTCTCTGAAATGGTAAATTTTGAGATTTGAGATAAGTCAAAATTAATGTTCTTTTCCTTTCGCTGGATTAGTAACTAAAAAGTACCATAGTACTATTTTTGAGTGGGTACCATAGTGGTACAATGGTGTCCAATGAAGTACTGTACATTTAAGTAATATGTGCACACAATGGTTTATAAATATGGTATTCATTATGGTACCACTGACTGCAGTACATGTCTGTGTATTATATTATATTATATTATAAGCTGTGGTGTTTTAGCACTTTGTTGTACCGCTTTCCTCTTGTTCATTATAATACATTGCAATATGTATTACATTATATTATATTTTATTATATTACATTACATTATATTTGACAAATATTTGTACTTCGTTTGCTAAGGTCTTACATCTTCAAACGATGGTGTGGCGTTTTAACACCTCCCTGTACCTTTTCCTCGTGCCCATTCTCCTCTCCCCCTTTGTTCTATATTGAATGGAACATCTCCAGCACACTTGTTCTAGAGAGCGTTATTATTTCATCCCCTTTTTCTTCTCCATAATGGTGAGGCTTTTTCGTGAGGAAATGAGAGATTTGACAAAGACTACTCCAGCTGTGAGCAATCAGACGGAATTCCCCTAGAGGCTTCCAGTAACAGCTACTGGTGGAGAGAGAAACACACACACACAACACACACACACACCACCACAGACGCACACATAGCTAAACACACATATAAATGCCCTGTCGCACACTAACACCCACACCGCTCAATACTCACAGACAAACAAGCATTCACGCACACACCTACATGGGAATTGGATACCATAATGGTGCTGCTCTTTTTGGATGTACTGGTCTCTTTTGTTTCAGGTTTTTTAACACTTTAAATAGACTGGAAGTAATGTTTTGCCAAGTAAGCTAAAAATGTGCTTCCCGTGTTAACAAATAAATAAACTAGTTTTATTCAGTGCAGAAATTCTATTTAAAGCCAGTGTGAATTGCAACCCATTTTACTTCTATAATGCAACATATTTAAGGACACAGTGTATCCAACTAAAAAAGGGCAGGGAAGTGGATCAGGATTTGATGCATATTTGCTAAAACAGTGCTTAAGTAGATATTGGTTGACATTATCAAATAGTGGCCTTAGTGACATCAGGGTCAAGTCAGGTAGCAGTAGCTCTTCAGTGTGACTTTGCTCATTGTCATGTTTTACAGTGTGAATGTCTCTTACTGTCTGTATATGTATGTGTTTATGTATTTTGCCTCTCTCAATTCCACTGCAGGTAGTGTGTTCTGGTGTCTGCTGGATATTGTGTCTATCAAGAATGAGAAGGGAGATGTGGTCCTCTTCCTTGCCTCTTTTAAAGACGTCACTGATACCAAAGCCAAATCTATACTTGAGGAGAAGAAAGAAGGTTTGTACATGATGAATGAGTTTATGTGTGTGAGCATTAATTTCTGAATGCCAAGATATTCGTGACTTTTTTTTTCTCTGAAATAATATTCATGGATGTTTCTTCCACTGCATCCAACTTAATGTACTAGGGGTCGATTTTTATTAAATGATTTTAACTTTTTTTTTTACCATGACTTTTTTTTTTAATGCCTTATATAGGTTTTGTTGTTGTTTTTTATATCATTTTATTGTTCCCAGACATGTCCTAAAAACTAAAAACTTAAAAGAAAACCAAAACTAAAAAAAAAAAGACTAAAGACTTAAAGACTAAATTTTAAAATATGAAATCAAAATATGAATGATCAAAATTAATTTACTGTTTACCATGGAAACAGCAGTGTACCCGCGTAATCATGAACCATATGATGTGTGGAACAATAAGGTAAATATTTTTTATTATGCTTCAATTTCAGTTAAGCTGTATTTTTGATCAAATTATGCAAAAAAATTGATAATTTCTACTACAGAATGCTGTTAAATACAACCCACAATTTAAGTTGTGGAGAAAATGGCTTTCAAAAATGACAGTTCATGTATATAGATGGCTGAAGATTGTTGCTAGACAAATTAAACTAGTGAGAGTAAAAAAATGTGTTTTAATGGATTTTATTTCACAGTCCACAGGGCCAAATGTGTCAGTCGTGTAAGAAAAACCCTCATATGATCCCATTTTGTGCTCATCTCGTTAAGGTGAGGCGGGATAAAAAACTGTCTGTTTATTGTGTGACTGAGAATCCAGATCAGATATTGGCCTCAAGCACCAAAGGGAATCCCAGTGCAACTGTGTCTGTCCTCCTCTTTTTTTTTCTTTTCACACTTTTGCCTTTTGTTCCTTTCTCTCTCTCCCTCCTTCTCTGTGTTTCACGTGACCTGTGCTGCTAGTAAATTGGGAGTACATTTATTAGGATCTATAATAAGTGTTATGCCGCTGGTCTCCCTGCTGACTGCAGCCTTTTATGGATGAGTTTCTGTCGCCCCTCTCCTCCTCAGGCCCTGCAGGCTGAAGTGATCTCTATCCCTCTCTAATAACCAGCTTCTCAGCTTTCTCTCTCACTTCCTAGCCCTTCACCTCTCTTTCTCGATCCATGTTTCTCTCTGTCTGTCTATCACTCCATCCCTTCAGTCCTTTTCCTACTCCTGCTTTGGTTTCCCTTGGTACCTTGTTCGGCAGGGTTGCAATGAGTGACATTTTTCCCCTGTTGCCCTCGGCAATCGAGACTGGCAGCCTGGCTGTCTGCTTGTTTCCTCAGCTGGCTGATTTAAAAATGCTACACATTTGTACACACACACACTACTGGTCAATATCCACAGAGACTCCACACATTTCATATGTTTTTGTCTCTGTCTCTAACAGTGTAACCATTGCACTACAGTACTCCTGCTGGCCACTTTTTGTCTTTCATTTTTATTTTGCTACCAGACACATACTAACACAGTCAAAAACAAATTCAATGTATGTTGATTATGCAGTGAATTTGCTTTCGCCAGCCTAGGGAGGCGAAATAGTGTAGTGATGGGTACTCACATCACCAATGACGTTATGATATTTGGATCACATGTCACTTAAGGTGTGGTTATGAGTACATCACATACTGTAAGAAAGATTGATGGGATCTCTAACTTGTAGAACCTCTTTCTGTATCATCAACACAAGGAAGACACAAGTGTAATAAAATAGATTTTGTTAACAAAAGATAGACAAGAGTAATCAACAACTTCTAAATGAATACCATAAACAAAAAAGGAATAAAATGCATAAGATGCATAAAATGCAAGTGATTATGTTGGGTGTTGCTATGTCAGAGCTACGTTATCTGGAAGATAGACTGTTGACTGTTGCTACTCTGAAACAAATAAGGTGAACAACCTTATTATGCATCAAACAAATCTGTGAAAGATTATTTGTTATCAACTGCAATCAGCTATATAACATCTAATGCAAATTAGAATAATCATATACTGATAATACACAACAATGCCAAGGTCTCTGGAAGAGGTTGTATAAGTGATAGTTACGTTCTCTGTGGTTGAGTGAGCAGTCCTGTGGTGGTGACTTCATCCACTGGATGTGCTGGTAACAATGCAGTGGGGAAAAGAGCAGGAATACTTTTCAACAGCTTTGAACACGAAGCGCTGTAGGATGCTGATCTCATGGAGCACCAAAGGGTCCTAAAATCTGGAACACACAGATGTGGCCCTGAAGGCCCTTGCCTGGAACACGCAAGCAAAAGTACCTTAAAGGGAAGGTTTGCTCGCCGGAGCTTAACCTTGTTGCAAATGTCTTCTCTTTTGCCTCTCTGGGCTAGAGACTCAGAACTTGGTCAATCCACTTTGTCTCTCTAGGATGGAGACTCAGGATGTGCTGCATCTGTTGTTGTCTCGCTAGGCGAAGGCTCTAAATGTAGAATATCTCTCTTCTCACAGGCTGGAGGCTCAGAATGTGGTCGTATCTGTTGATGCCTCACAAGTAGTGGGCCGCAGGCTCCGAACCGGTATCTGTTACAGTCTCTCTGGATGAAAGACTCAGAATGGAGGTTGATCTGTTATTGTCTCACTGCGGGGCTCAGACTCAGAACTTCGGTTTTTCTGTTAGTGTCTTTCCCTTTCGGGAATCAGACTCAGAACTTGTTGATCTGTTAGTGTCCCTTCCTTTGCAGGGCTCAGACTCAGAATTTGGTCTGTTGGTGTCCTTTCCGTGACAGGACTCAGACTCATAACTTGTTGATCTGTTAATGTCCCTTCCATCGCAGGACTCAGAATCAGAACGGAGGTATCGGTTGCCGTCCCCTGTAGTGGGCCGCAGGCTCCGAACGGTTGTGTCTGTTGCTGCCTTCCCTGAAACAGGCCGGAGACTCAGAACAAGGAGTGTCTTTTGGGAATGTACCTTTATCCCTTTCCGATGAGGAGAAGATTGCAATCTGGCACTTCTCCATTTTCGTCCTGTGATTGGCTATTTCCATCGGAGTGGGGGGACACAGTGTGGCCCACCCTTCTTGCCTCCTGTTGAACTTATTTGCATAGTCCAAACACACATTTAGAAAAGTGTCACTAAAGCTTTACCAATGCATTATTCACTTACCAAACCACAACCAGAATACCTTTGGCAATGTTACGAACACATTAAGTCCAAACATGATAGAAGAAGACCGAACTGTTATGCATGCATTCATTTGTCCATTAACAGCTGAGTTTGTGTAAGATGTTGCACTACACGTCGCTGTCACTGAGAATACTTATTTCTCTGAATAAGTATAAGATGTGTTGTAGTTTGCATCAGTTTAAGGTTTGAGAACATAGTTATGAATGTATTTGGATGGACCTCTGTGATCTCTCTTTGTTTCACATCCAGCACTGCTGGCCGGATACAGAGATGGGTCCTAGTAAGGAATTTTTATGGCAGTCACAGGCCAAAACTTGATGTTTTATAGGAATCAGTCTGTTGGTGGGTGAAGGGCAGAAACTGCGTTTTGACCAATGAGAAGTCCTGTCCTTCCCAGGCTTTGTATCAAAGGTCTTCTTCTTGCCCTCTAAGAGGTGTCTGGCTGTTGTCCTGGCATCTTTATCTGATGGACAGTTTGCTTATGTTAGTCCACCAGAGTGCATCAAAATGTTTTTTTTTTTTTTTTTTCAGCAAACCTTTATCCACTATTGTGGTCAGAGAGGGGCCCCACCATAAACTGGGTGCCCGATGGTAATGGTTGCGCCTGTCCACTGTATACAATTAGAACAAGAAATGCATGCATTAGAAATATCAGTAAACATATTGTAATTTTATTTCCTCCAAAGTGTTTTTAGTGGAGATTGAAGTATTGTTCATTGAGCTCTCCATACTTTAGTACGTGTCATTTTCAGACAATTTGGCCAGCAAGAGTTTCACGGGTGTGTTTTCTGTTTGAAGGTTGGGTTGTTCAGGTTATAGTAATCCATAGTGGTTTTTGTTTTGTTTTAATATGTTTTGTTATTTTCAGCAGCAAAGTTTTAGATTTTCAGATTAGGTTTGGCTTCTTAAAACAATCTATGCTAAAACACTTCTGTACTTTGGAAATGCATCAACACAGGAAAGAAACCTGCATTTGTTAAACCATTTCATGTGGAATTACATCTCCAGTCTAGGATGTCCTCTTATCTAACTGGTTTAGTTCAAGACCTCAAAGACTAAATCAAATGAACCTACTGCAGTATTTAGCAGTCACTTGATCAGCTGAAACAGATGTGTTCAACATGGGAATGAGAACATTCTGGCAGCAGAGCCCCAACTAGCGGAAAGCACTGGTGTAAAGCAGGTCACCAGCAGAAAGGAAGTTATTCTTGTGTCACATCAGCTTTTGTGTAACAGCAGTATGGAGGGCAATAGAAGAAAAACAGGCCACTTTGAATAAAACCGCCCTCAATGCATGGAACTATTGATGAAAAGGCTTTTTCTTCGCAAAGCAACAAAAACCACTCTCTGAATTATACACTTTCATCCAAACCAATGCAATTATTTTTCTGTGTACATAACATTTTTGGAGCAGGAATTCAAGATGTTAGGGGATGATGGCTTAGAAGTTTTCATAGTTACTTGGCCATGTATCTTGCTTGTTATTTCAAGTATCGTACCAATACCAGCTCTAGTCAATATAATGCTGCAAAGCTTGAGTTATTCCGGTGTTTTCTTATTTAATTCATTTTGCTTATTTTATTTTAAATATAAGTAAAAAGAAATGCAAAAACATGATCTACAACAACCTCAGTACCACAGGAATTTGCTTACTGTGTCCTCTGGTGTTGGTGTCTTTATGAATTAATGGAATTTATTTTGTTTTTGTTTCTTGATGGATTGTATCCAACATTGCCCTTGACTTTCATAACAACAGTCCAACCTTTCCTCAGAGTGCCGCCGCGAGAAGGTCAAGGGCGGGTCTCCGTTTGGCTCCACGCGGCTGCGATCTAGCACAGTTCTCTACCATATATCAGGACACCTGCATAACCGTCAAAAACAAAGTAAAATCAAACTTAACAAGGTGAGACCATTCAAATACTAAGGGAAGAGAAAAATACAGAAACTGAAAGACAAAACAGAACCAGTGACTTTACCAGAATTGTTCTCGCTCTTTCTAGAATGTTTTTGGTGATCCACCCGCTCTTCCTGAATATAAAGTCGCTGATGCCAAGAAGTCCAAATTCATTCTTCTTCACTTCAGCACCTTCAAGGCAGGCTGGGATTGGCTGATCCTTCTGGCTACATTCTATGTCGCTGTGACGGTGCCGTATAACGTTTGTTTTATTGGTGATCAGGACTTGACACGTAGCACCACTGTCACTGACATTGCCGTCGAGATTCTTTTCATCATTGGTAAGAGAATCCAATTTTGATCTTTGACATTATATTTAATCGGTCAATTACGTAGTATGTTTCTCACTGTGAGCCTGATTATGATTTATGACATTATCTTTGTTCTATCACATGTATGTCTTTACACATGATTATAATCAGGTCTTTAAATTGATTTCAGGCTCTTTGACATCTTCCATTAACCCTCTGTGGTACAGCGCTGCCACAGGGCAACATATCATTCTCCTTTAGTTTCCTGCTATTTAGAAAAAAATTTAATTGCATTGCAGGAATTAAAAGGGCAATTTTTACAGAAACAAATAATATTCTTTAAGACGTTTGACATTTGAGTTTCTCTCCATGACTGATCCTGAACTCTTTCAAGAAACACATGCTGTGCTCCTCAAATTGTGCTTTTATTTATTTTGTCTGCATCTTTGATTTTTGATCTTAAATAGATGTTTCTGTTGACAGATCGTTCACAATTTAAGAGTAAAGGATGTTGATCCCATGTGATTTAAAAATGAATGAAACATATGTTACTGATTTCAGTTTAGTGTAATACAATAGCAGGATGACCTATAATGTATTTTAACACTGTTCCTGAACTCTGGTTTGGCTTTGTGACCCTGATAATGCCTCTATTTAGAACGCCCGGTGTTCAGATTTGGTGACAGCGCATGAATTTTTCATTTTCCAATTGTTAGTCTGCGATAACAGCTCACTCGAAATATATAGCTAGGAGAAAAGCATTTTTGCTGTTATAAATGCTTCAGCGGACACACTGTCATTCATTGAGATTATGCTGATGGAGTACTTTGTAAAGATGCTGACTCTACTCTGTTTGTTGCTTCACCAGATATCGTGTTCAGTTTCCGCACAACGTACGTGAGTAAGTCGGGGCAGGTGATCTTCGATGCGCGGCTGATCTGCATCCATTACATGACCACCTGGTTCATCATCGACCTGGTTGCTGCTCTGCCCTTTGATCTCCTTTACGCTTTCAAAGTCAGCGTGGTGAGTAAAATTAAAAAATATGTAATGAATGTATCAGGAAAAAAATCTGTGTGAAGTTCTGGGAACATGTTTTCACAGCTTTCAAATGCATTTTGAATTTATTACATTTGCATGATTTTGCAGAAAAAACAGATCCACACAGAATCTGTGACGCCCAGAATATATATATTATATATAGAATCTATAGATACTATATAAATTAAAGTGTTTTTAAGATTACTTTTGTTGCCATCTAACATTACTAAAGTTTATCTAACACTTAAAAATGTAGTAAAAATTAGGCAAGAACACACTGGATTGAATTAAATATATTAAAATGTCAGCCAATATATACCCTGATTATTGTTTTACATATTACACGGTTACTTGAGGTCTATCTAAATTAAAAAATAGTAAAAATGAGGCACAAACATATTAAATATATAGATAACAATCAGCAAATATACACAGTGAGGTGGCCAAAATTATTAGAACACATCAATTATTTTCACCAGCTAAAAATGGTTTTAAGTCAGATGTTTCTATCTTTTGCTGTAGTGTGTCAAAAATATCAGTTTATATTTCCAAACATTAATTTTACCATTAATTGTAATAAACCAGTGAGATTTTTGTTTGCACAAGTCTGAAAACAGCCAGTGCAATGACCCACACAGAGGATGCTAGATCGTAGTATGTCGTATATCATCCAGTCTGTCTGGATGACGTGAAGAAAACACAAGAAACAAATTAAAGTATAAGAACTGTGGGCAAGGCGTCTCCAAAGATGGCTTCAAGAAACCTACCTGCCAAAGCGAACAGTACACTCCCTCTATTTTTTTCTGTTAAAAGTTTTAGGCACTTGTGTAAAAATGCTGTAAAAATAAAGATGCTGTCAAAAATAATTTCATAAATAGATTTTCTTTATCAATTAACTTCTATAAACTAAATTAAATCAACATTTGGTGTGACAATCCATTGCGTTTAAAGCAGCTTTTTCCCTAGGGCACTTGCGGCATTGTTTTTCAGGTAGCATGCAGATAGTCTCTTGAAGCATCTTGGAGACGTTGTCACAGTTCTTCTTAGTTTGTTCTGTTTCTTCATGTCATTCCATCCAGACAGACTGGATGATGAAGAGATCAGATCTCTGTGTGGAGCACTGGCTGTTGTCAGACTCCTTGTGCAAACAGAAATCTCACTGGAAATTACCAATTAAATTGCAAAATTAAGTTGGATATTTACAGCAAAAGATAGAAATAACTGACTTAAAACCATTTTTAGCTGGTGAAAATACTAGTCTTCTAATAATTTTGGCCACCACTGTATACCCAGTGTCAGGTTTTTTTTTTTTGCATATTTTTGCAACATTATAATGTTTTATTTGTTATATGGAATTATGATGTATTTGCAACCAAGTTTTTTTCAAAGGTACAATTTGCTGAATGATCAGTTTTGGTAATCTGATCTGTAAACTTCATGTCATGTTATGGTTATGTTTTTTTTTTATAGATTATTGTGGTTTTAAAACATTGGTACTGTAAAGTAGCCTAACTTCTACCTAAATGCAATGCTGTGAAAGCATCTTGCTAGATGCACTTGCTAGAAAGAGTGAATCTGTAACATAAACAGTAGGTCATGGTTTTCTATAGGCTTAGATCTCTGCCACAATACTACGCGTGAAAGATCATATTTTGTGCGTACAAAGGTGCATTTTGCATGCGCACGATCTGAGTTTTGTGGAGAAAATGTTCGTTTTACAAAGAAAAAAGTATTTAGAGCGCACGAAAATCAATTTTGCATTTAAAATAAGTTTTTGGATGTGTGCAGACCTTCTCTTTTGCGCGTGCAACGTTTCACTAGCTTGCTCCCTTGATGCCTCCCCTCAGTGCTCTCTAAATGCCAACGGCTCGCTTGCTCAACACAACCCAGCGTTACAATATGCCATAATTCCAGCCAATCAGAGACCGAGGCTGCTAAATTCCGATTGGCTGCCTTGAAAACCAATCACAACATTTCTTGCATTACCACGACAGCAGAAGAGGAAAAGTAGAGCGCATGCATAATTATTATGCAAGCTGATATTCTGATTATATTTTTTTCCAAGCACATTTTACCAATTCCAAACAACATCAATCTTAATAACTACTATTAATCTTGTATTTAATCACTTATAATCTATATATTATTGTTCATGAAGGCTGGAAGTGAAAAACGCCTTATATTCAGGTGTGCATCATTATTAAGCAGGTTATCTTTTAAAAGAAAATCTGCTTAATAGTTATGCACACCTGAATATAAGACATTTTTCACTTCTAGCCTTCATGAATAATTATATATCAATTATAAATGATTAAATACAAGATTAATAGTAGTTTCTAAGATTGATGTCGTTTGGAATTGGTAAAATGTGCTTGGAAAAAAATATGATCAGAATATCAACGTAATAATTATGCATGCACTGTATTTTTCCTCTTCTGCTTTCGAGGTAATGCAAGGAATGTTGTGATTGGTTGTCAAGGCAGCCAATCAGAATTTAGCAGCCTTGTCTCTGATTGGCTGGAATTATGGCATATTGTAACGCTGGGTTGTGTTGAGCAAGCGAGCTGTTGGCATTTAGAGAGCACTGAGGGCAGGCATCAAGGGATCAAGCTAGTGAAACATTGCACGTGCAAAAGAGGTCTGCACAAATCCAAAAACGTATTTTAAATGCAAAATTGATTTTCGTGCGCTCAAAATACTTTTTCAAAACATTTTCTCCACAAAACTCAGTTCGCGTGCGTGCAAAGCGCACTTTTGCGCGCTCAAAATATGATCTTTCGCGCGCAGAATTGTGTCAGAGATGCAATCCCATAGTTTTCAGGAATGCATGAACTGATAAAATGTATGCCTTGAATGCAATGCAAGATGAAAGTGTCTGCCAAATATGTAAATGTATAATAATAAATTACTTTCAGTGCATTTTACCATGTTGAAATCCATTTATTGTAGAAGAGCTTCCTCTGATTAACAGCAGAAAATGCAAAAAACCTGGGCCTGCTTGGACAGACATACCTAGTCTCTGACTTTCTGACATTTATTTTTTAGCCCCTCCAGCACTGTATTTAGCTCAGTGATTTGTTTTGCACTTCCTTCCTTAATTGTAAAACTAAATATTGAGCAGCAGCTGGGTGACCCTGAGTGGGTGGACCGTGAAGTCCTTTTGATGACATCATGGATGTAGAACTTTTAATGAGTGATCCTGGGTTCAGGTACAAATAAAGATGTATAACAGGCTCTAAAATTGGCTGACACTGCCTCTGACGACTCCTCTACAAAAGCAAGGGTCACGGGCACCTGGTTTTAATTCACATTAAAAGACAGTCAGCTTTTCTGGCCAATCCAGACTGGCGGAATCGATCAGTGCCACTTGGACACACACACACTTACAGTGATGACACATGCAGTAATGAAAACCTGCATCCCTCTGTACGGCAACACACAATGAAAGAGCGCTTGAAATCCACTGAGGCTTATTAAGAGGAAGAGTGAAATGCAGTGGACTCTACTTGAGTGTTTCTGTAATACAGACCTTGTTGTCTCTGAGATGTTCCCTTAAATCTGCTCCAATTACAGATTGCACCTCTGCTCCTCTGCGTTGTCCCTTCACAAGTCACTTCGCCCATTCATGCTTGCATACGACACCACACCAACACATCACACACACACATAGAAACATCAAAAGTGAAGAATGATGTTTCTTTTATTTTACTCTCCTCTGTTTTCCTCTCGATTTCCTTTTCGTGTTTGATTCCTGTTGCTTTCCCCTGTCCTTTCCTCTTTGATTTTTTTTCCTGACCAATTTCCATTCCTTTTCATTTCCTCTTCCAATTTTCTTTTTCTTTCCTCTCATTTCCTCTTTCTATTTCCTTTACCTATCATACCCAATTTCCAATCTTTTACTTTTAATTTTTGTTTACACTCATTTCTTCTTCTTTATTTTTGCATATAATGGCCAATATCCTTTCTTTTCCTTGCTTATTTTTTTCCTGGCCAATTTCCATTCCTTTTCCTTCCTCGTTCTATTTTTTTTCTTCCCTCTCCTTTCTTCTTTCGATTTCCTTTTTCTATCATGGCTAATTCCTTTCCTTTTAATTTTCCTTTCCTCTTCTATCCTCTTTTTTCCCTTTTCCTTTCCTTTCCCACATCCATTCCCTTACTTTTCCTCTTTTTTTTTTTACTTTTCCTTTCCTGGCCATTTGCCACTGAGTTTCCTTTTCCTCTTATTTCCTTTTCCTTGCCAATTTCTATTCATTTACTTTTCTTTTCCTGTCATTTTCTTCTCTTTCACTTTCCCTGTCCTCGTCCAATTCCATTTCGGTTGTTTTCCTTTCTTTTTATTCTTTCCTCTCTTTATCCTTTCCTCCCCTTTCCTATCTTTTTTATTCCTTTCAATTCTGTTCCTTTTACTCTCTGTCATTACCCTTTCCCTCTTCAGCCACCTACACATTGTGAGCAGTATGAGTGTATTAGCTGGTAATACACATTGACACATTAGCACATAAAGCTCAATATATGAACCCCTGCTGTGGCCTTACCCTATCCACCTCCATTTTCACTCTCCTTATCTAATTTTCAACCAGCTGTTAAGTTCAGCCTTTTTGTTTCTCCAGTGACATTAATGTTCATTGGGTTTGCTTCTGAGACCATGATCTCCTGATGTTTATTAATATTTGATTGTCAAGTGAAAGATTGTGGCCATTACAACGTGGATTATTATTTAATGCTGCAGGGACGTGAAAGGCTTGGTTCTCATAGGGTTTGTCTGTCTGATTATAATAAGAGAGGCTGTGATGAATATTGCTGACTAGTTACTGCCTGAAGGTCTAGACAAACTGATCTAATAGCAGTGTGTGCGCATCTGTTACTGACCTGGTAGTGTGCATGTGTGAAAGTTCGTGTTCCGGTTAATACAAAGTGTTATTTTTATGTATGTAGTCATAATGAGTCTACAGTTATGGAATATATATGGGCTATTTAAAACTCTCTCACTTGCTCATTTACTTTAAACCTGCTTTAATACATAAAACATTTTCATAAAAGGAATTTATTCCTTCACCCTGCTGAATATATAGAATAACATGTCTGCAGGGTCTACATTAACTTTCTGAATATATATTTTGGTTTTACACTTTTTATGTTACTGTGAATTTACTGATAAATTAATAAGAAATACTGATGAACTGCATGCACTTACAGTACTGCATAAATTGAGTTCCTAGTACTTACATGTCACTATTATTGATGATGTATTGATTATTATTAGTAAGGTAATGTAATGTAAATATGGGCACGGACAAATAAAATGTTTAATATATTTAGCTAATCATGAAATTCTATTTTACATTATCTTTAGAAAAATGTTTTGTCCATATAAAATTCGGATATTTTTTCTTGCTTTGTGACAAATTCGGTTGTATTTTAGAGCCATTAGCTTTGTGCAGCACTCACCAAAATGTGAAGATGTGATTTTGCTCCCCATATTTTCATTTTGGTGTCACTGCAATGAGTCCTAGGAGAAAATAAACCTCTGATGGTAAATTTTGTATTGATGTAAACGTTGTTAAAATTATGCACGTTTTGACACATGTAAGCATTTTATATATATTTGAATTGTTTGCATAATTTACATTATCAGCAGTCAGACTATTGTTTTTAGAATTTAAATTAAACCATGGAATGTTTTGGCTGGTATCTCAGTTTTATTTATGTCTGTTTTAAACCCTGAATGATACATTTTACTGTTCTTTGCCAGTTTGACAGTGATGGAGAACACAGTCCTCCAGACCTCCAGAAAAGAGGAAGATAATGATTGTTATACTGAAAAACACACGTACTTAGGCATTCTGCTTTGTTCTCTGTTGTTTGTATGTTTTTATTATTCATATCCATCAGCTGCAGTCAATTTCTTTGTGGTTTATTATCTTGTTTATTAGTGGGCAGTTTATTTCCTTTCACCTGAGAAAATGTGGTTCTGCATGACTGAGACGGAGAGAAGAAGAGAGAAAAGAAGTTTTATACCACCATAATTGGCCCAAATGTTTCTCAGTCTAATGATGATCTCTTAAATATTTGAATCCCAGTTGTCTCAGAGCTTGTACCTGCATGCTACACCATTATTCAAGAAATCCGTGACATCTGCTAAGAAATCTGCTAAGAAATGTTTTTGTTTGTTTTATTGTACATTTTCCCTCTGTATTCACTTGCTAAAAGTACAATTATATGAATATGGTTTTGACTTGATGGTTCTACTGTACAGTACCATAGCAGTACTTTAGCAAAGATTTATTGATGGAATCTAAGGACTTCCATCCTGTTGTGTTAATTAGGTTTTAACTGATTTGGATTTACTGCACTCATTTAACATGACAGGCATGTGCCCTTCACAAACCTCAAATGCACTTGCATACAGAGCAAATCCTCGACCGTTAATGTGTTTCCCCTTTCCCCTCTGCCAGGTGTCAGTGGTCCATCTGCTAAAGACCGTACGCCTGCTGAGGCTCCTGCGTCTGCTGCAGAAGATGGACCGCTACTCCCAGCACAGTACGGTGGTGCTGACCCTGCTCATGTCCATGTTTGCACTGCTGGCTCACTGGATGGCCTGCATCTGGTACATCATTGGCAAGAAGGAGGTGGAGAGCAACGCAGACACCTGGGATATTGGTGAGACGAGCACACAAAATTGATTCATTGACTCACAGACAGAATGTGAGATAAAACCTAGGCTTGTAGAAAAACATGCTTCTACCTGCATTTTAGCAAAACCTCCTATATATACAATTCCCTGCAGTTTCCAGCTGAAATGAACACTAGTAGCAGTAAAACACCAACATAGGCTCCTTGTGCAGTACTGTTTTAACACTTTTAACATGGAACATGTTTTATAAACAAAAGCACATTTTATTTTTGCATGACACAACAGGTGCAATATGTACAGTATGTCTTTTCTGACATAGAAAACTTGCTCGGTAGCTCACCTGATACAGCACTGCACTTGCGCTCAGGTATGTGTCCTGTGAAACACTAGTCACAATGTTAAATAAAAGAGCACAGAGACTTGCAGAAGCAAGCTAAAATGGCGTTGATGATTCAGCCAATGTGCTTTTAACTTACATTTTGTGTTGTTAATATTGTCGGTTAGGTTTAAGGTAGGTTTTATTGTCGGTGTTATGTTATTTTTAATCACGATAGAGCAAATAACCTTTTAGCACTACTCACAGAACATTTCCAGATTTATTCAAAAACATTCATGTGTTTGATCTAAAACATAACATACTTTTAGCATCACTCACTGTACATTTTAATTTGAAAGCATCACAAAACGTGCAGTAAGCAACATAATAATATTTTACAGAAATGTCGCCACAGGAAAGTTTTTTCAGTTTCCATTATTACGCCCTGTTTCAAACTATAGCCAAGAAATGGCTTCATTTACCCTCAAGTCCGAACCTGTATGACTTTATTTCTTCTGTGGAACACAAAAGAAGATAATTTGAAGAATGTTTCAACTGTTTTTGTCCATACAATAGAAGTCTTGTTCAGGTTATTTTGGACCCTATTGACTCTTATTGTATGGCCAAAAAAACACTGAAACATTTTTAAAAAAACATTCTATTTTTTTTTCTTTTGTGTTGAAAAGAAGAAAGAAAGTCAACCAGGTTTGGAATGACATGAAAATGAACGACATTCATTTTGAGATGAACTATCCCTTTAATTTGTTAATTATTCAACTGAAGCAGTATTGAACAGTGTTTTAATTGATTCTGTGAAAGTCTGGGTCTCTTAACTGTAATCAAAGTGGTATTGAATCTGATTGAAATACTTCATTTCGGCTTTGAATGGATTTGTTAAAGTTGAATTATGGACATAATATGAATTGATTTAATCTGATGTGTTCGGAATGAGACGGAGAGAGAGAGCGATGAAGACATCAAGCGATAATGGAAGGCAGAATTTATAGAAGAAAAGCGATAAGCCTGACACTGTTAGATGGTGTTATGGACAGTGATAGTGGAGGAGAAGGAAGATGGGATGAATGCACCAGGGACAGCAAGCAGCCAAGTGAGTGAAAGAGTGAGCGAATGGCAAACAAAGCAGTCACCCAGACGTCGTGCCGCGGGCCTCTCTCTCCATCTTGACTGCAGGAGGGGCTGTAATTAGGCCCAGTGTGCTGCTCTATGGTCCGTAATGACGGATTGCTGTGAAAGTACCAGCGTTCCCACGGCCCGGTCCCCGATCAGTATTGATGGAAAGCTGCTGCTTCCCCTCGGCATCCGACTACTGACCCCCGGCCTGCTCTGATGGGCAGTTACTATAGCAACACTGAGCTGGAATCTCCTCTCTGGTACCCTGTTTTAGATAGTGTAGAATGTGGCAACTGATGGGTCCCTCCTTATCAGCAAACACAAAGATTGTTTCATGAAGAAAGTGATGTGTTTGATGAACTGCTTTCCAAACAATTGCTGTTAGTGAAGAACTGTTTTCATGAAACTTTGTCCTTGCAAAAATTTACAAATTTGGCAGTACCGTGTTACATCAATGATTTGGACTGAAATACTATGGTGAAGAATGAATGTTATTCATAGTGTTTACATAGTTTACATAGTACTTTTTTGTTAATGCAGTGCTGTGAACAACTGTTGTTTCGGTATGGAAACTTGGGTCAGAATGGTATAAATTCTGTCATCATTTACTCACCCATCATGTGTTACTAAATAATTCAACTGAATTTTCTTATCTCATTATAATATTAACAAACTCAAATCATGTAAGCAAGGGGGAAGTATCTCTTCCAAATTTCACAAATAAAGACTACGACTGTTCAAAAGTCTCTCGTGCTCACCAAGGCTGCATGTAATATTTATTTACCAAAAACATGGTAAATCAAATATATACTAACCTATTAGTATAATTTAAAATTACTGTTTTCTATATTAATATATTTTAAAGTGGTAAAATTATTCCTATGATAACAAAGCTACATCCTTGCGCAGCATCATTACTTTAGTATTCAGTGTCACATTATCTTTTAGAAATTATTCTAATATGTCGATTTGGTGCTCCAGATACATTACCTATTATTTTCAATGCTAGAAACAGTTGTGCTGCTCAATATTTTTCTATAAACTGTGACATTTTTTGAGAATTCCTCGATGAATATAAAGTTCAAAAGAACAGGCATTATATGAACAGAAACCTATTGGCGTAACATATAAATGTCTTCCACAGCATCTGTCAATTTAAGGCTCGTTAGCTTTTTCTAGTCTATAAAAAAGTCTTAACTGACCCGAAACTTTTTTAACAAACTTGCAATGTAAATTTTATATTACAGTTTGTTTCAATCTAAATTATTGAAAGGTTTAGTAATTTGAACACGCCCAAACTTAACCAATAACATAAGCCAATAACCAACATAACCAAGTGTAAAGGGTTGTATGGATAAGGTCTATGAAGGCGTGTCACGTTGTCCTGTCCTTTGAGTGTGACAAGCGGATGCGTAGATAAGATCCCGGAAGTTGCAAAGACTAAAGTCACAAAAACAAAGATATATTCTTTATCAAAGTGAAGACTCGCCAGGCCCCCCCTAAAACGGCGGGGTTCGAACACAAACCCCCAACGATCTCCTCACTGGTGAATATTGGCCATAAGGCGGCCCAATGTTCACCGCAAAGAAAGAAGGTGGTTTCAGTAACCCCAGTAGTGTTGAACAGCCATGTCAGGAGACGGTGTGTTCGAGGCGAAAGCACAAGCCTGTATTTGGCCTTCCGAAAGTAATGCATTTAGGAATCTTTAAGATTATTACTACAGAACAGCAATGCATTTTATGCAATCTGGGGCTTCTGAATCAGCGACTGTTTTGTTTATTAGTTTAAGTATTTGCTATTGCCTGTTCAAATGCGGAGTTTTGCGCATAGTATGTGTGTGTGTGTGTGTGTGAGAGGAGGAGAGAGAGCGAGAAGAAGACGAGAGAGCGGAGAGAGAGAGAAGAGAAGAAGGGGAGAATATTATATATTTACTATATCATAAATATTATTTTTTTTATCTAAGAATGTAATACTCCGCTTTGCATATGTCTCATTTAACCGTCACATGCCAATAAAGCAATTTGTATTGCTTGATTGAATTGAAGAAGGGGGGGGGTCACATCACAGGGTAGTCAGCTGTCGTAAACGTGTGCTTGTGTACTGCAAACATATACCACTTCATCACTGTGTCTGTCAACTCGGCTCTTTTTACCCTTCGGTTGCTCTGTCTTTACTTTCGTGATGATATAGCTCGCGATTCGGGTAAGAGGCATTACATTTCCGAATCTGGTGTTCCGCCAATCACAATGCACTGGGTCAGCTTGGCCAATCAAAGCAGACTGCGCTTGTCGGAAGGAGGGCCTTTGTAGAAAACAAAGCGTTTGAGAAAGGCGGGGCATAGAGGAAAAACAAAAATGTACAGTATGTGGAAAAAAATGTTTTTTTTTGAACATTAAGCATGTCCAACATGATTCTTGTACAAACCACCAAATACACAAAATAATGATCTTTTAAAAAGCATAATATGACCCCTTTAAAAAAAAAAAAGTTTCTCTATGATCCTGTTGCAGAGGTTAACAGCTCACTGGAGGGCCACTTAACAACCCTGAAACAGGTCATTGTATTCAAAGGAGTAGTGTGAACACATTGTAAAAAAGCTATTTTTGTGTTCCACAAAAGAAAATCCTTAGTACTGAGTAAATACTGATAGAAAATGTCTTTTTAGATGAACAAGTCCTTTAAAACCGTTTGGTCACTGCCGTGCATTCCTAATTTTCCACCATATTACACCTAAAACTGATACCTAAAAGATTTCATGTAGACTTTAATTAGAGGCTCATTTTCCATTCTTTGTCTTGACATCTCTTTAGGTTTGCTGCATGAGCTCGGGAAGCGTTGGAGTCTCCATACAGGATGTGACACGAGAGGTCACAGAACGCTGAGTCAGTTTGGACCGTCTTTGCGAGTATCTACATCGCAGCGTGTACTTCACCCTCAGCACGCTGACCGCGGGGCTTCGTAAATTGTCTCTGCCAACCCAGACGCAGAGAGATCGTCTCCATCTGCACCATTCTCCTTGGAGATGTTTGTGTTTAGATGTTTGCTGACGGTTGAAGTTTTTAGATATATTTGGAGGTAGAACAAATTTGGATTATCATTAGGATCCAAAAACTGGAGGCTGTATGTGTCTGCTGCTTATTTAGAAAACAAAAACAAGGCTGAATCCCTTTTAGTTTGTACAAGAGAAAAAAAAAAAGTATGATTTAGACATTTGTAGAAAATACATGTGTATACAGTATATACTCAAAAACTTCACATAATAGATACATACATACACACACACACACACACCACCGGTGTCATCTCAATAAATTAGAATGTTGTGGAAAAGTTTCATTTATTTCAGTAATTCAACTCATTTTGTGAAACTTGTGTATTAAATAAATTCTCTGCACACAGACTGAAGTAGTTTAAGTCTTTGTTCTTTTAATTGTGGTTGGCTTTTGGCTCACATTTAAAAAAACCCACCAATTCACTATCTCAACAAAATTAGAATACTTCATAAGACCAATATACCAAAAAAAACTTTTTTGAATTGTTGGCCTTCTGGAAAGTATGTTAATTTACTGTTCATGTACTCAATACTTGGTAGTGGCTCATTTTGCTTTAATTACTGCCTGAATTCGGCGTGGCATGGAAGTGATCAGTTTGTGGCACTGCAGAGGTGGTATGGAAGCCCAGGTTTCTTTGACAGTGGACTTCAGCTCATCTGCATTTTTTGGTCCCTTGTTTCTCATTTTCCTCTTGACAAAACACCATAGATTCTCTATGGGGTTCAAGTCTGGTGAGTTTGCAGGCCAGTCAAGCACACCAACACCATGTCATTTCAACTTTTGGTGCTTTTGGCAGTGTGTGGGCAGGTGCCAAATCCTGCTGGAACATGAAATCAGCATCTCCATAAAGCTTTTCAGCAGAAGGAAGCATGAAGTGCTCGAAGATTTCTTGGTAAACGGGTGCAGTGATTTTGGTTTTCAAAAAACACAATGGACCACACCAGCAGATGACATTGCACCCCAAATCATCACAGACTGTGGAAACTTAACACTGGACTTCAAGCAACTTGGGCTATGAGCTTCCTCCAGACTCTAGGACCTTGGTTTCCAAATGAAATACAAAACTTGCTTTCATTTGAAAAGAGGACTTTGGACCACAGGGCAATAGTTCAGTTCTTCTTCTCCTTAGCCCAGGTCCTTTGATGTTGTCTGTGGTTCAGGAGTGGTTTAACAAGAGGAATATGACAACTGTAGCTAAATTCCTTGATACGTCTGTGTGTGGTTGCTCTTGATGCATTGACCCCAGCCTCAGTCCATTCATTGTGAAGTTCACTCAAATTCTTGCATCGATTTTGCTTGACAATCCTCATCAGGCTGCAGTTCTCTCGGTTGGTTGTACATCTTTTTCTCCCACACTTTTTCCTTCCAATCAACTTTCTGTTAACATGCTTGGATACAGCATTCTGTGAACAGGCCCCTTCTTTGGCAATGATTTTTGTGACTTACCCTCCTGTAAGGGGTCATGATTGCTTCTGACAACTGTCATATCAGCTCTTCCCCTATTGTGTAGCCTAGGGACAAATTGAGAGACCATTTTGAAGGCTCATGAAACATTTTCAGGTGTTTTGAGTTGATTAGCTGATTGGCATGTCACCATATTCTTTTTTTTTAGATAGTGAATTGTAAAAAAAAGTGGGGGGGGGGGTTTTTGTTGGCCAAAATCATCACAATTAAAAGAACTAAAGACTTAAACTACTTCAGTCTGTGGTCATTGAATTTATTTAATACACGAGTTTCACAATTTGAGTTGAATTGCTGAAATAAATGAACTTTTCCACGACATTCTACTTTATTGAGATGCACCTATATATATATGTTTTTTGTGTTTAACCCCCTTTAGTCCTTGTTTTTCCTGCTTGTGGAATTTAATATTGTGTCCTCCCAAAAATGCTCATACGGTATAATCTTTTTGTATTTTTATTATTTATTTGGTTTATTTGCTATTATGGGGTTATTGGTTCTTTTTTGGGTGCGTAATAACGTTTTGTAGGACCCATTTAAAAGATATAATTTTAAAATTAACTTAACAGTACCAGTATATGGGAGATTTTCTTTATTCAAATTCTCTGTTCAAATTTAGATTTTCATTATGATCCAAAAACTACAATTGAAGTTGAATCCCTGTTAGTTTGTAAAAGACAATACTGGAAAATACATACATATATATATATATATATATATGTACAGTGGGGAAAAAAGTATTTAGTCAGCCACAAATTGTTCAAGTTCTCCCACTTAAAAAGATGAGGCCTGTAATTTTTATCATAGGTATACCTCAACTATGAGAAAAAATGAGAAAAAAAAATCCAGAAATCACATTGTAGGATTTTTTAAGAATTTATTTGCAAATTATGGTGTATGGTGTATAAGTATTTGGTCAATAACAAAATTCTCAATACTTTGTTATATACCCTTTTTTTGGCAATGACAGAGGTCAAACGTTTTTCACAAGGTTTTCACACACTGTTGCTGTTTTTTTGGCCCATTCCTCCATGCAGATCTCCTTTAGAGCAGTAATGTTTTGGGGCTGTCTCTGGGCAACACGGATTTTCAACTCCCTCCAAAGATTTTATAATGGGGTTGAGATCTGGAGACTGGCTAGGCCACTCCAGGCCCTTGAAATGCTTCTTACGAAGCCACTCCTTCGTTGCCCGGCGGTGTGTTTGGGATCATTGTCATGCTGAAAGACGCAGCCACGTTTCATCTTCAATGCCCTTTCTGATGGAAGGAGGTTTTCACTCAAATTCTCACGATACATGGCCCCATTCATTCATTCATTCTTTCGTTTACATGGATCAGTCGGCCTGGTCCCTTTGCAGAAAAACAGCCCCACAGCATGATGTTTCCACCCCCATGCTTCACAGTAGGTATGGTTCTTTGGATGCAACTCAGCATTCTATCTCCTCCAAACACTGACCATAGGGAAACAGTTGAGTTTCCCAAACAGTTCTATTTTGGTTTTTTTTTTTTTTTCATCTTGACCATAGACATTCTCATTCTCCCAAGCCTCTTCTGATCATCCAAGCTCTCTAGCAAACTTCATACGGCACGGACAGGTTACTGCTTAAGCAGGGGACCGTCTGGCCTGCAGGATTTAGGCCCTGGGCGCGCGTGTGTTACTGATGGACCTTTGTTATTGGTCCAGCTCGCGCAGTCTATTCCCTAGTGGTTCCGCTGACTACCCCCACGGTTTTTGTTTGTGGTTCTGGGATTTGTTGCTCACAGTTCCTTGTGATCATTTGACCCCCACGGGGTAGATCTTACTGAGTTCCCCAGAGCGCATATCAGTGTCTGGTATGTCTCCATTTCTATATTGCTGCCCACAAGTTGTAATTCTTCACACAACGGCTTACCTATTGCAGAGTCAGATCTCCCAAGCTCGATGCAGGTATACACTTTATGTGTTCTCTGTGTCCTTGACCGCTCTTTGGTCTGGCCATGGTGGAGTTTGGAGTGTGACTGTTTGTGGACAGGTGTCTTTTATACTGATATACTTTTTCAAACAGATGCCATTAATACAGGTAACGAGTGTAGGACAGAGGAGCCTCTTAAAGAAGTAAGTTACAGGTCTGTGAGAGCCAGAATCTTGCTTGTTTGTAGGTGACCAATACTTATTTTAACCGAGGAATTACCAATTAATTCTTTAAAAATCCTACAGTGTGATTTTCTGGATTTTTTTTCTTCTGATTTTTTTTCTCTCATAGTTGAGGTATACCTTTGTTGAAAATTACAGGCCTCTCTCATTTTTTTTAAGTGGGAGAACTTGCACAATTTGTGTCTGACTAAATATTTTTTTGCCCCACTGTATATATATATATATATATATAATATATTTATATTATATATATAGTCTAAAAAATAATAATCAATATCTATGTAACCACATATGTTTATTATGTTTGTCCGTGTCATTAAATGGGATGATATGAGGTCACACCATCTGTTCGTATTTAGAATCCATGGCCTTTATTTTGTGAAATGTCACCCTTCGCCATGGGGCAGTCCTGCTCCCTTCCCAAACATGCAATAATACCCAATTACACACTCCAACACGTATGTACACATTCAGTCACCACCTGTGTATTACCAGAGATCTTACAGAGAACAAGTGCCTCTAAAATAAATACACAGGTTGGATTGTTACAGAAACAGAAAGGATCCATAATGAGATTTGTCAGTTATGATTGATGACTCTTTTCTTACTTACACTTATCACTTACAGCTCTCCATAACAAAAATATTTTGTAAGCATTTTCTTTTAAATCAAACTAAATTTTATATTTTTTATGCTATTTATCAGGGACAATAGACATTTTTTAAAAGCTGCATGTAAAAAAGTCCTGTTGATGATTTTGAAATGACGTTAATTTTCAACTTTCAAGAGAACTTCCATGACTTGTTAGGTCATTCAGGCTTAATGTACATTTATGCATGTGTGTGTCATTGTGTCTTTGGCAGCGCTGATGCACGCTCTGGTCTTTGGCAACGTGACGGCCATCATCCAACGCATGTACTCGCGCTGGTCCTCTTACCACACACGCACTAAAGACCTGAAGGACTTCATCCGTGTGCACCACCTGCCCCAGAGCCTCAAACAGCGCATGCTGGAGTACTTCCAGACCACCTGGTCTGTCAACAACGGTATCGACTCCAATGAGGTAAACCCCACGCTTCAGAGAGTATTACACAGCACAGCTGAATCATTTGACGTTGCGGAATTCCTTACAGCTGGACTGGTGAAGATTATGTGCCAACTTTACAAGCATACGGTGTGCTTCCCCACTAGGTGGTCTTCCCCACTGGGGGGGGGGGCACTCCGTAGTTTCATATAGTGTTACATATTGTGCAGAATATGAGTTATTACATTAAACCTTTAAAGAGTCACCTCTAAAATTAACTCGCATAGAGTTAAATTAGCATGGTAATGTACAGACATTTACATTTACCATTTAATGTAGCAGAACGCTTTTTAATCCAAGAGCCGACTTACAAATGAAACAAAGAAACAATATACCAACTCGATAACAACAACAGTATACAAGTGCCTGACACTCTCAGTAGTCTAGCCACAGTACTCGTAGCTATGGTGTTGTTGTTGTTTTGTTTTTTTAATATAACAGAACGAATAGAATAGGTAAGTGAGTCCGTATTGGTCAAGTGCTGGCGAAAAAGATGTGTCTTTAATGTTGTTTAAAAATGGCGAAAGACAGCTGTTTCGAATTGAGATCGGATGTCATTCACTAGCTTTGTCACAGTACAGGAAAACGTCAGTGAGTGATTTTTGTGCCTCTTTGGGATGGCACCACAAGGTGTCGTTCTCTTGCAGAATGCAAGCTTCTGGAGGGTGCATAAGTCTGAACTATCAAGTTGAGGTACTTTGGTGCAGTGCCAGTGGTTGTCTTGTAGGCAAGCATTAGTACCTTGAATTTGATGCAAGCGGCTACTGGTAACCAGTGTAACCTGATGAGGAGAGGAGTAACGTGAGCTTTTTTTGGCTCATTGAAGACCACTCTCGCTGCTGCATTCTGGATCAGTTGCAGAGGCTTGATAGAACAGATATCAAGCAGTTGTGATGAAACGATGGGTTTGCTGGAACCTCAAGTAGTTCTGTCTTAGTAAGGTTGAGCTGAAGGTGATGGTCCTTCATCCAACTAGAAATATCTCTCAGACAGGCTGCAATACGAGCAGCTACTGTCGTATCATCTGGTTGGAATGAGAAGTAGAATTGAGTGTCATCAGCATAGCAGTGATAATGAAAAGCCATGTTTCTGAATGACAAATCTAATGACGACTGTGATGGAGGAATAGAGAATTGTCCAAGCACTGAGCCTATGAAACCCCTACAATACTTTGTGACGTATAAAACTATACAAGACACCCTGAAGGACCTACCTGAGAGGTAGGACTTGAACCACAGGAGTGCGGATCCTGAGATGCCCATCTTTCTGAGGGTGGACAGGAGAATCTGGTGGTCCCTGTTTCAAGCATACAGATCCGCAAGATGAGTACTGAGATTTAGAAGCTTCTTTTTGCTATTCTCAGTGCTTAATGACCGGAGCAGGCCTTCTCAGTTGAGTGGACACTTTTGAAGCCAAGATTGTTCTGCTGTCGCAGAAGGTTGGTGGTTTTGTTGATCTGGTGCAGAAACATAGCACTTCGTTGAACACCCTCGACTCCAGTGTCCTTTGCAATGAATGGCATATGGATTCTGGTCTTTATTTTTCCTAAAAGTGCTGGATTTTCAGAGAGGGTTTTTAAGCAGTGGTCCTTAAACCCGAGCCTGCTTAAATGCGTGGGAAATGTACCAGTGTTAAGAGAGATGTTGTAATGTAGTAAGCGAAGGTAATGACTTAAGAGAAATGGCCTGAAGGAGTGATGGGGATAGATCAAGTGGACAAGTAAGGATGATTGGGAAAGGATAGTTTGGAAACATCTCCTCTCTGAAAGTGGGAGAGGAGGAGAGAGGGTGTGTATTCGTCGTTATGAAGTTATCATCAGTTTGTGGTGTGGGGAATTGGTCAATGAAAAGGGCAAAGTCATCATCGTCAGATTGATGAAGGAGGAGGTAAGGGGGACAGAGAAAGAAGATACCTTTTTGAAAGTTGGGCGGTCAAACAGTTGTTAATTTTGTTGTGGTAGTATGTTGTTTTAGCAGTGAACATTTGCAGACTGATACACACTAAGGTCGGTTAAGTTTTTTGATTTGTGCATTTCCCTCTCTGCAGCCGGTTTATAGCGATGTTCACAGAGAACTCGGACAGCCAGGGGCAGATGGTGTAATTGTTGCTTGGTCTGGATGAAATTGGGACAAAAGTTGTCTAGGCCTATTTTAGGGAGCAAAGAGTGGTCAGGCCATAATAACTGTTTGTCTAGTGCTGAAACTGAGAGGGTGAAGGATGTGAGGATGAAACCATAGAGGATAGGTGAGAGGGAGAGAGTGAACGTAGGTTACGTCGAAAGGTGACCTGCGGAGGAGTGTGTGCTGTGTCAGGAGTTAGTGTGAGGTTAGAAGTGATGAGGAAGGGGTCTGAGGTGTGCAGTGGAGTAACTAAAGTGTTGTCAGTGGAGCAATGGTGTGTGTAGATGAGGTCCAGTTGGTTACCTGATTTGTGAGTAGCCATAGTAGACACTCGCTTGAGATCAAATGAGGTGAGCAGAGTGTTGAAGTCAGCAGCCTGGGGTTTTTCTAGGTGGATGTTGAAGTCACCGAGCAGTACCAGAGGAGTACCATCCTCAGGAAAGTTTGATAGTAACACATCCAACTCCTCCAAGAAGTTTCCCAGTTGACCTGGGGGACGATAAATGACTACAAAGTGGATTTTAACAGGGTGGGTAATAGTAATTGCATGTGATTCAAATGAACTGTTGCCTGTAAGAGATGGTTGAAGATCAAATTTCCATTCATTTGAGATAAGTAGACCAGTACCTCCACCCCTCCCAATCGCGCGAGGGGTGTGGGAAAAAGTGAAATTAGTGGAGAGGGCTGCAGGAGTGGCAGTGTCCTCAGGTTTGATCCAAGTCTCAGTTAGGGCCATGAGGTTGAGACCGGAATGAGTAGCTATAGAATAAATAAATTTGGCTTTGTTAACAGCAGACTGGCAGTTCCAGAGACCAATTGGAATAGAGAGTAAAGTAGTAGACAGGTCGTAGATTATTAGGATTGGCCTGCCTCCAACATGCTTTCCGAGTGCAACGTGCGTGCTTTCCGAGTGTTAGTAGTAATAGTAGAGATTTGAAAGCACATAGTGAGTACAATTGTCCTAAACAAGTATATGAGAACAAGCTGTACAAAAAGTAAAGAAAGGGGAGAAAAGCAATACTCAAGTGCTTTGTCGGTGTCCTTGCTCGGTGGAGTCGCGCAGGTAGAGTCGATGGTCTTTACACTCGTCTGTCTTCACACAATGAGGCTTCACATGAGGGCTGCCGCGGTGAACTAACCAATTTTATACTTGCCTGACTTGTTATTGAAGTCAGCTGGCCACATCTTACTATTTAGCAAACCGAAACTGGAAAGTCCCGCGATACGCACGAGAACAAACACAACTTGAGCAGGTATTTACCACGGTAAAACACAGTAAGTGAAACAATGTTTCCTAGCAAACGACAACCGCGCTGAAATCTAATGAGAACACAAGACAAAACACTTACAAACTGCTGTCCTCTTCTGCTGCTCGACTGCTTCTTATGAAAATGTTAATGTATTTGGTCTTGGTGGAATAGAGCTGCTACGCTGCTGCGGCAGAGCAATTACCCAGACTTTTTAGACTGCCAATACAGCCCCACAGACATGCTCAGGGCTTAAAGTTCTGAGCCGGATCGCCGGGGTGCAGCGTTTGACTGTGGAAAAAAATAATCCTACATTAAAAAAAAGTTGATATCACTCTCGAGTCCATGAGTTTGCCTACCAATGGTATGAGAGGAGCACAGCTTTCACTTTCAACTAAACTAACATTACTAGCCAATCAGAATTTTTTGCTCTTATAAACACAAGATGCGCATAATAGTATCCAACTGCAGAGTCGCAGCCCTGATGAATGGAGAAACGCGACAAAAAGCTGCGAGGCGCAATGTTCAAATATGTCCATCTAGCGCATATTTACATAGAAAAACAAATTAAAAGCAGCGAAGTTTTGTAAACACTCAGCGTAATCACTCATCCTTCATAAGAAGATTTTTTTTTTTAACGGACAAATTTTACCCCGGGACTTTTTTAAGGTCCTGGTAACTTACCGGTAATTTACCAGTAAAGACTGTATGTGTGAAAGGGGCTAAACTCTTCCTCTGTATATGCTGTGAATTTGAATTACTTAACGTTCATTTGGGAAAACTGCATTTTCTCAATAGATTTGTAACGTAAATAATTTATAAACCTTTGCCAACACAGAGAATACATCAACCTATTTCAAAATATGCCATTTATTTTAAATCACGATTTCAAAATAAAAGTTTCTAAATTTGCATGTGGCCAAATATTAAAATTAAATAGATTTAAACATTGTTTAATCACGCTGTAAAATGAAACGTCACCAGGCCGTTGGCGCCCTCTGCAGATATTTGTTATAATACATAATGTACTTAAGTTGGTTATGTTCATATTATGTATAGGCATATTACATTATGTATTTTAACAGTGTTGTTCAATAAAACCATGTAATTACTTGGTTTTGATACTTTATTTGAGTTAGTTATTATTGCCTCATCATTAGTTTATATATAAATAGTCACACTAAAGCCGGGTTTTCACTTAGGTCTATTTGTTTAACTAAAAAATATCAGATTACTCAGTTGTCAAAATAATCAGTAGATTACTTGATTACCAAGATAATCATTAGTTACAGCCCTAGATTATTTTTAAATACAATTGCATTGTTTTACTTTTTGTAATTAAAATACATATTTTGTCATTTGAAAAGTTCTTAAAAATAGTATTAAAATATTGTCTTGTTCTAGTGAACCAAGTATCTGTATTTTGTCTCATCTCGTGAGCTAAGTGTATTTTCACACCCCTAGTGTCGATAAGCGGTGTTATAGCTCATAATTTTCCAAGTGTATGTTATAGCTTTCATTCTTCATGTCAACCATATATTCATGAAAAAAAACAGTTTGAATAAGGAAAGCAATAACTCTGCCATAGTATCCTTTCAGATGTTAAAGTTGCCACAGTCGTTGCATGCTTTGCATGTGCTGCCCCATCCCCTCCCCCGCCCGATGCCCCGGAAAACAGTTCAGGTGTAGATTTGTTTTTGCTTTAACCCCTGCAGGCTGCTGTTGAGCATTAGGAAAGCTAAATAACCCCCATATATAACACACATGAAATTACCCCATAGCAGTTCTATACAGGTGGATCTGGGGAATGTGGAGGGTTTCTGAGCGCGCTGCAACTGCTACAGCTAGCACTAGCCAAGTATTTTAATGTTGAGAAGCAAGCTCATTGGCTGCTGATGCAATTAAAACTGATCGGCTGCTCCATGTGAATAATGATGTGATTATATCACAGAATCTGTTGGCCTGCGCCATCTTGAGTTTCATGACATATTTTGTCATACATCTTCCTATTTAGAAAAAATACAGCTAGTCAAGCCGATAAATCAGATCTTCACTCGTGTAGTGAGAAGTGTATAGCTTAAAAGTTAGATTGAAGTAAAGGATAAATAAATAATATTAGTACATGATAAATTTTTAATTATTCTTGGTATTATTAATATTTTTATTGGCTATTCTAAAATGTTATCGTAATTTATTGTAATTTTATTTTAATTTGACATTATTGTATTTTATAATATAAATTGTATTATTCATTTTGAAGTGATTTAATTGTTAGTGTCTAATGATTATTTAGTATTATTACATCAAAGCAGAAATAAACAAGTAAAATTTGTTAATTTAAAAATTCCAGTTTGACCCTTGAAAACCAATATCGCCCGATCTCTGATAACCATATTCACATAACATTGTATTTACATAAAAAACATAATTGTATCATCACATTATGGTACAGTAAGTGATGTACTATAATGAAGTAACATTCTGAAGCCAAGAGCAAAGCAACAGTCAAGGCAAGTATAATTAAGATAGACAGTTGGACACTTGAGGAGGGAACGACTGCGTGTGCTCCGTCCTTGAGCCTGGGACTTTATTCCGGAGTCAGGAGAGGGAGTGGGAATAAAATGAGATGGAATCTAAACACCTTGCTAAATCACAGATTTATGAATAATAGATGGTGAGGCTGATGGCCGGAGAGCAGAAGACAGAGAGCGAGAGAAAGAGAGAGGGATGTGTGTGCCATGAGTGAAGGGGAGAGTGACAGATGCCATTCAGTCAGGCTGAAGGATGGTTGCATATATGGATGGATGAGCAGAGCAGATGAAGGGTGGCGGAGGGCAGGAATGAGGCATGGCCGGAATACTTCCAGTTTTTGTTTTAAGGGTGAAAACTCATAAAGCGGCATGCTTAATGATTTTAATACCAGTTTAATGAATGTAATGTGCTGTTACATAAGTTCACACAGAAAACACAAGATTTCTCTTCCTTATAGTGTAAATAAATGTTAATTCCAGCCTTCTTTTTTTTTTTCCTTTCATATTTTTATTCTTGATTTTTTTTCCCTTCTCTTATTTTTTGCTTGTTCTTTTTCTTCTGTTGCCTTTTTCTGTCTATTCTTTCACTTTTACTTGTCTCTTTTCTGTTGCTTCTTTTTCTGCTTTCATTTTCTATCACTTTTCTTTTACTTTTGCTTTTCTATTTTTATTGATTTTTTACATTTCTTTTTTAACATTCAAATTTTTCTTTGTCGTTTTGCTTTTTCTCTGCGTTTTTTCTTTTTTCTTCTCATTTTAATTTTCCTTTTGCTTTTTCTTTAAATTTTTTTCTGTCATTTTCCTTTTTTCATGTTTTCTCCCATTTTTCTCATTTTCACTGGTCCTCTTCTCTTTTTTCTGTTTTTTCCCTTTACTTTTCCCTTTCTTTTTCTTTATTCTCTATTCCCATTTTTATTCCTATTCTTGTTCTATTTCCTTTCTCTTTTTCCATATCCCTTTTTCTTTTTCTCTTCTTCCTGTCCACTCTCTCCAGCTCTTGAAAGACTTTCCAGATGAGCTGCGTTCGGACATCGCGATGCATCTGAATAAAGAGATCCTAGAGCTGTCCGTCTTCTCCTCTCTGAGCCGTGGATGTCTCCGCTCTCTCTCCCTGCACATAAAGACTTCGTTTTGTGCGCCGGGCGAGTACCTTCTTCGTCAGGGAGATGCTTTACAGGCTCTTTTCTTTGTCTGCTCCGGCTCCATGGAGGTGCTGAAGGACAGCATGGTGCTAGCCATCCTCGGTCAGTTTACACAAACCCACACACAACTAAACAGTTTTATCTCAGAAAAGCTCAATGTAATTTTAGTGCGCTGAGGAAGTAGAATGAAGGGAAAAATGACTGCTTCTCATTAAGTGAAGACTTCAGGGCCTATGTGTTCCTACAGTTGCCAACAAAAGCTGCTCTCTGTGATTGGTCACTCTCTCTGTGAGGCTTCACACACACAGCAGGCTCATAGGACAGTGGACCAAATGTGCGAAAAATATAATCCCCATCATCCTGTTAGGTTCTGCCTGTGTGTGTGTGTGTGTGTGTGTGTGTGTGTGTTTGTGTTAATATCACCTTATGAGTTCTGACAGGAAAAAACACACACTAACTTTCTAATCTTTCCCTCACACGCTCTCTCCACCCTGCTGACAGAGGAAGGTCTCTCTGACATTGAGTTCTCAAGACGGTTCTCTTGTGTTAGTTTTTGTGTGTTTACATGCTTTCTTAAACAGTATCTTTTGTGCCTCTAATAGAGCTGTTTGAAGTCCCACAGTGTTAAAATGCTAAACAAATTAGCATTTTCGGGCCACGGCTCCCTTGGGAGATTCTAATGGGTTTTAAGAATAGGGGCTTCTATGAATAAAATAAGGTCTGTGGTTAACATTACTTGGAAACCTTCTCATGTTTTCAGTATGCTTTATACATACTGTACTCCTAAGGGAACCCATGGCAGATTAGCTTTCCAGTTTAGCTTACATATTGACACACTGACTAAACACGCTTGCAGTTTCCTAGTGATATCTGACAAGATATTGATGTGTTTTTGCCTCTTCCTCTTTGTTTGTGTGCTCCTGTGTGACGTGTACAGGTAAAAGCGACCTGATTGGTGCAAACATGTCGGTTGGTGACCGTGTGATAAAGACAAATGCTGATGTGAAGGCGCTGACGTACTGCGACCTGCAGTGCATTAATCTGAGGGGTCTGTATGAGGTGCTCGACCTGTATCCTGAATACTCCCACCGTTTTGTGCAGGACATAACACACGACCTCACCTACAACCTGAAAGAGGGACAAGAGAGCCATGTAAGACATCACATGACTATTGTGATGCTGAAATTTCTCGTTCATTTATTATGCTGGAACCCTTAATGCATTTCGGTAAAAGCCTGACCTGATCCTAACCTGCTTCAGTTATTTGATTTCATGGACACAAGATTGATATTGTTTTTGGGATCCACCAAAATATAACATATTATTTAACCCCACACGCAAAGTGATACACAGACAGAAAGACAAATAACTTTCTATTTTAATATATTGTAAAATGTAATTTATTCCTGTGTTGGCAGAGCTGAATTTTCAGCAGCCATTACTACCTTTGGAAGTCCCATTATAATCTCCTTCTTTCGGTTGTTGTGCCTGCATAACATATCTTCCCTATACAAAGAGTCCTTACAACACATGTGCCACCTACCGTACAATATTTGCTGCGTGGAACCTTTACACACTCTTTTCTGTATTCCTCTCTAATGAATAGAAAGTTCAAAAGAACATCTTTTATTTAAAATAGAAATCTTTTGAAACTTCTATTGCCCTTTAACCTCTGTGTTTCTCAACAATGTTAATAATTCTTCTGAATAAAATTATTCATTTCTTTTAAAAAACAAACCAACCCCAAACTTTTGAACAGTAGTGTATGCTTACATATTGTCATATATCTCACCTTCCAGGTCATATCCAGGATGTCCAGTAAGTCCATGGACACAGAGGTGCGTCTTCTCCTCAGCTGTCATTCATTCCGCACTTATCCACTAACAGTGCTGTGTTGACTATAATAGCTTGGGGCTCATTTCCCTAACAATGATCTACCTCCCGCCTCATTTGCCTAATGAGGGAAGCTAAGAACACTACAGCTCTGAAACAGCAGGGAGAGAGAACAAAAAATTGATGATGATGGTGGTGATGATCATCTTCCCCATTCCCTGTCCTTCCATGCCTGAAGCAGTAATCAGGGAGGGAGCGGCGCTAGAGGAAGGGGAACAGTGCGTTTAGAGGCGAGGGAGGGGTAAAAGGAGGAGTGGGTGGTTATTGAAGTGCCGGATGACTGACTGCTTTGGGAAACTGCCGCTCTTTCAATTACAGTGTGAGGGAGCCTCAATTATTCAACAGGGAAAATTACCAAATTAGTGTACGAAAAGTGTAATTAATCATATATATATAGAAGAAGAGAGGGAGAGCGAGATTAAAAGAGAGAGAGATGGGGAATACCCCTCACGTTTATTCCGTCTCTTTGCTGTGTTTTACCTCTTGACTTCTCTGCCACCTTTCAGTGGACTGACATTTAAAGTGTTCTATAAATGGAGATTGTTATTTCCAGCCAACATCGTTGCAGAGTTTCACTGTATAATTGGCAATGCGTGTGAGAGCTGTGAGGTGTAAAGCACAGTGAAACCCATTACACTGACTATTATTGAATGGGAAAAAGTCGAGCCTTTAGGGTTCGTTCTGCCATGATCGCTCTCACTCGTACGGCTAGGGGTCAAAGATTATTATTTTATCAAAGCTGCCAGGCCAGTTGTTTTAAATGTCTTATAGGTCAAGTCTTCTTAAGGTCATTGCTAGCGAGGTCAAAGATCAAGTGGTACTACCATTACACAAGTTTTATCTAAGGACATTCACTTTGCTGTGTTTTTGCTGTTTCATAGCTTTTGTCTAATTGGTCCTTGAGGGAAAGTGTGTAGGTTGTTTTTAAGAGTGTTTTCGTGTGTGTGTGTGTGTGTGTGTGTTTTTTATGCCCCAATGGTACCCACATTGAAGTCCATACTGAAAACATACTTGTGCATTCTCTATCTATCTATCTATCTATCTATCTATCTATCTATCTATCTATCTATCTATCTAATCATTCATTAATTTATTCATTTATTTACTATTTATAAATCTATCAGATTCAACTTTATCTATGACTTTTTTAATCATTTGTGTTAGCAGTAAATCAATATAAATTTGAGATGTGTACAATATTTAATATTAATATTGATAATATGTCCAAAATTATTTTTTTCTTATATGCCATTACAGTGATATAAATTTGCCAGTTTATGTAAAGGCTTTTTTTAAATTTATTTAATCAAATCAATTTGCTGTCAACCCAAATAATCACGTCCCTATTATTTATGTCTTTCTCTCCATAAAAAAAAAAAAATCAGCAAAAAACATTTTGCATTATTTAACATTGTTTATTAAATGTGTTCCATCTAAATAAACCATGTCTTTTGAGAGTGAGCATTTAGGTAATTATTTACTGTTTCAATGGATAAGGAGAAGATGGCAAGTAAAATGTGGGACCAAAATAAAATTATCTAAATGCCACATAAAAGCCCCTTAATGACTGCTTAGAAATACATTTTCTGAGGAGCAGGCAAGCACTGTCACATTAACTAGATGTTCTTGTTTTGTCACATTATCTAGATCTACTTTTGTTTCATTGTTAATAATAAAAAAGTCAGTCTTTTTCTAGTTGAGTCATCCAAGGTTTGTCATCCAACTTTCATCTGGCCTCACACGACCTCAGCGCTATCTCTTCTGTCCAATTGCAGATGGAGGGGAGGGGAAATGGAGACGTGATTCAGTGCTATCCACCAATAGCTGAGCATCAAGATGAGGGAGATGATGATGATGAAGATGATCAGATAGAGTATCTCAGTGGTGGAACCAAACAGAAAACGCACATGAAAAATGATCACCAAACCAACAAAAAGCTCCACATTCAGCATACCACTGTCACAAATCCTGACCTCGCAAATCTCAGCCCAAGGTGTGTGCACGCCCACACATGCATGCATTTAAAAAACATTCAAAGATACAGTATTTGAATAGACATTTGCTCACTGGTGCATGAAGGACTTTGTGAGAGCTATAAAGTGGATTTCTGTTTGTGTGTGTTCAGGGTTGTGGACGGCACAGAGGACAGTGATGGTACAGAAAATTCACACACATTCATATTTTCCTCTGGCCATCAGCACACCATCAGTGGTGCAACTAATACCACTGCCACCACAGCAGGTGAGTGAGTGTGTGTGTGTGCATATGTGCGTGTTGACAGGGGATGGATGAGTTGATGAATATTGGCATCTTTTGTCTTTCTGCCAATATTCCAGGACTGACGCACAATAAACAATCACTCCATTTCCAGTATTTATTAATGATGATCTTTTGTTTATCCAATTAAAGGAATAGTTCACCCCAAAAAATGAAAATTTATTAGATTAGGAGAAATTTATCATGGCATCACTTGCTCACTAATGGATCCCCTGCAGTAAATGGGTGCCATCCAGCCGCTGATTCAAACCATCCATTAATCCACAAGTAATCCATACAACACCAGCCCATCAATTAACGTCTTGTAAAATGAAAAGCTGTGTGTTTGTAAGAAACAAATACATCATTGGTGACGTTTCAAGTTTAAACGGTCTCTTCTGGCCAAAATTCCAGCCCATAATCCATAATAACACCTCCTCCAGTGAAAAAGTCCATCCCTATTGTCTTCTCACATCAAAATCCACCAACATATTAGTTTTGGACACTTGTAAATGGTTCTTGATCTGTGAATATTTCTCTCCTGATTCAGGCGAGATTACTTTTTTACTCGTATTTTAGCTGGAAGCAATGGTTTGAAGTTAAAAATGTTTTAATGAGGAATTTGTTTTTACAAACACATATTTTCACTTCACAAGAAGTACTGGAGTCGTGTGGATTACTTGTGGATGTATTGTTTTTATCAGCTGTTTGGACTCTTGGACTTTTTTTCAGCCACAGCTTGTGTTGTTTTATATCTGTATGATTTTTCTGTAAAACACAAATGTCTAAGCTGTTCCTTCCCTCCTATTTACAGATATTACAGATCTTATTTACAGTCAGTGTAAATGAAAAAATTAAGACTGCTTTTCTTGAATTTTGGTCTTTTCCACACACAAAGATGTTCAGAAGACTGTCCTTTATCTGTTTTGGACCTTGTCATTTTAAATCACAGTTTATTTTCATACAAAAAAGGCAGTGTAGATATTTTGCTAAATACCTCCTTTTTGTTTCTTGGAAGAAAGAAAATCATACTGGTCTTGAAAGACATGAGTGTGAGTGGTGACAGAATTTTCATTTTTGTGGTGAACTCTTCCTTGAAGTCTTTGTAATGAGTTTTCACTGGAAGTTCTGTCAGTGTTAGGCAGTTGGACATAATTGTTTTTTTCTCTGTGCAGAATTAGCAGCTAAATCAGAGGACACCAAAGGACAGCTACACCACCTTAACCAAGAGGTAAATGATTTTCTGTTTAATCTCTGTCAGTCTTATATCATTTTTTGCTGTGTAATTTAATGGTAGGTCTGCACTTACAGTTTATCTGGAAAGTGTGGGTTTTATGAGTGATAACTCTGCAGTAAATGTGAATACCGACAGATCGAACCCAGTGCAGCTCAGGTGAGCTCCTGGTGCCAGGTACGCTCAAGCCATATGGCGGGCTGCTGCGAGAGAGGAGAAGGGGATGTTATTCAAACACTAGAGGACATAAAACTCATTAGAAGAGGAAAGTGGGACTGGCCCCATGATGTTGGAAGAGAACATTCCAACATTCCAACATTCCACAACGCCCTTGAACCCACCGCATGGTTTCCCACGAATTGCACATATACATGATTCTGTGTAATTCATTATAAACTCAAAGACGGTTTGTAAAGATGTTTATTTGAGGAAAATTACTGTTGGGCAGCAGGGTTGTTGCTTCAATTTAAGGCTGATACCACATATTCAGTATACATGGGCTGTGTAATAGATGGTATCCGTATATATATATATATACAGTATATGTGTGTGTGTGTGTGTGTCTATATAGTTTTTGTTTTAAATGTTTTTCTAATATTTTGCCATATATGCTGTGCTTACATGATTTTTTTTATCCTTTTGATATTTTTTGAGATATGTGTTGATATATATATATATATATATCTATATCATTCGATTGTATTATATATATTTTCATTATATTAAAAAAAATATGATTACATTAGTATATATTACAGTTTTTATAAACAGTTTTTTATAAATACATTTTAAAGCATCCAAAATTGAACTTATTCATGGAATATTTTTGAGCAGTTGCACAAATTAATCATTGAATCTGTTTTGTGTACTGTTTCACGAACAGTTCTATATAGAATTGATAAACATAAATCTATTTTAAATCAAAATGAATCATCACCTAACTACCCACCTTCTACCACTTAAAAGTTTTTGGGTTTTTTTCATCATTGAAGGGCTTTGTCAGGCCATCTCAGGTCAGGCCCTACTGGTCACTCACATAAATGTGCAATGTTTAAGTGAATACATTACATTTTTAATATTAATTGAATATTATCATTAAAATTAACTGAACATTAATGTTTAATAAAAAAAAATCCATCAGGACTTAGAAGTCTTACTGTAAGTCTGTCTTGAAGATTTAGATGTATTTTTCCATGTTTTCCCCAATGTAATATATTCTCAAAATCCTAAATTAACTATTTAATTACCGCTGCAGTTTTTATCACATTATTATTGAGTCCAGATCGGACAATGACAGAGAACTGTAGTTCAGCTGAGTATTGGCATGGGTATATAAATCCATGTGACAAACTCTTGATTGTCAGCCCACGGCTTTGACATGAGGCTTTTGACAGGTATTGTCATGAGAGAGATGCCCTGCTGCTGAGCCTCTTCCTCATTTTTTCCTCTATCTCTGTCTCTGTCTCTTGTATCTCACTATATATTTTTGACAGCCGGCCTCTCAGCAGGATTTTGTTATAATCCATGCTTGATTTGGTCTACCAAGAGGATGAGTGCTCTCTTCCTGTTGTCCCTTCCTGTTTGAAGCTGTTGTCCTGTACCTCCCTGCCACTGATGGCATTTATGGATCATTACCCAATTACCCTCATTATTTGGTATTATCACTTGTTGGCACGATTCTGAGGGTGACAGCCAAATCGGTGTCCATCTGAATCTGGATCATCTGTGCTGTGTTCTGGACAGTCACGAACATTATTACTCTGAGCTTATTAGGGGATGTGTATAGAGCACAAACAGTGCAAGAAGATACACAGGACAAGTAATTATGAGAATCCAAATTGAATTTAGTGAGCTGTGGTTACCTCATAATAACTGTAAGTGTTAGTGCACTTCTAGAAAAATCAGTTGGAGTTATTGTAATGCTGGTGGCTTTATGAATGGAAATGGCTTTTCTGGTGCAAGACCTAATCAACTTTTTGAAACAGTTTTATTCGGAGTAACCCGAAAATGCATTTGTTTTAGCATAGTTATGAGCTTGTTGTACATAAACACATTTTTAAAAAGTCCGTGCTATTGAAATATTTGAGTCAACTTTTTATATATATACATTTGAATTTATTTATTTATTTGTTTGTTATTCGATTTAATATAAATTTATTTGTTCAGGTTGTATACTTTTCACCCAGATTCAATAGCAAAAAAAAAGAGAAAAAGAAAATATTCACATAACCCTGTGTGAAGTAATCAGGATCTACACCGGGGACTTTAATTAATGATCTTTCTTAAGAGAGAGCCCAAAAATAACTAAATATCAATAAGTCAACAACGAACAATGATGTCCCATGGGACCTTAATAAATAATGCCACAGTTTCACCTGAAAACTGCTGGCTGTAGCAGACAATGACAGATGGGGGACGGCAGAGGACAACCCCGCCCGCAGAATCATACTGTTCTGTTGCTGTGGGGCACTGCAACTTTTTAACTGGAACTTAACCCTTAGGGCAAGTTATTTATTTTTCATTGGCTCAAGTTACCCTACATTTTTTTTAATTGGATGAGAGAAACATTTTTTTCAGTGTGTTTTTATATTTTTATAAACATTACTTGCAAACACCTGTTAATGTATCAAAATAATTGTCATAACATTGCATTGTGTTATGTTATATTGTAAAGAGAAATTAAATTCATTCAAATGACATTTTTTTAACAAATAAAAAAAATAATGATTTTAAAAAAATTACAAAAATATATATTTTTTTGTAACGGACGAAAAATGTTAAATCATTTGAAATCCCCAAAAATGACATTGATACTAACAATCACAATAGCATCAGTCAGTGATTCTCTATTGTGAAGAAAGAGTATAACAGTAATATACTGTATTTATAATCCACCACTACTGCTCAGCATTCTTCTATTAATGAAACACTGACTGTTTCATTAATCACGTGCTGAAAAACATTAATCATACCATGTGCGCTACCCTAAATACCCACTATAAATACTGTTGCTTTTGTACATTATACTCATGAACTAATGAATCTGTTTAATATACTTGTGGTGGATCCTAATGCCTGTAATGGTCAAATGTGACACCTGTTTATTATGTCTTACAGGTGAACTCTCTCGGACGGGAGGTGGCAGAGCTGGGACGAGTCATGCGGAGTCTTGCCTTTCTCATGGAATCCATGATGGCCTCTCCTCAAACACCAGGTGTCTGTACATCCACGTTTACCTCGGGATATCCATCACCTCCCGTCCCCTTCCCGAGCCAGGGTTCTTCTTGGACCAGCCCTCCTTTTTCTTCACCGATGCACCCTGGAATACGTCCAGGAGGACTTGTATCCCATCCGCTCAGACCACAAGACCTGCAGCTGGTCTGCCCCACCACATCTCCCGGTTCCTTTCCCATCACACTTTCCTCATCCCCCCATACAGACAGATTCATAGAGCCGTTATTGACCCTTTCTCCACACAGTGCAGTCGCTCGGACCCGCTCGCAGAGCCTGGAGACGCCTCATCTGCAGAATCACCAACACATCTCACACACCCCTGGAACTTTACCCAGAGCTGGACAGTCATCGCTGGGAGAAGGGGAGGATCTCAGGTCCCTGGGTTTGTAGCAGTCAACCTTTAAAATGGACAAGTTCCACTGGAATCTGCGTGTTAACCTGGACTCAGGACTGGACTGATAAGATAAGTGGTACACGCACTGCCAAAGCCATGGAGCAATGGTTCCTTCGAAGATATACGTGTTTACCATCTCACTTTTTAAGATAATCTCTCTAACGGCATGTCTTTCAATGCTAGATACTAAAGGGATATCTCTAATCAGGAAAACTAGTTGGAGTTCCAACAGCAGAAAGTTTAATTTCTGATTGTGATTCACATTTCATATTGACTGCATTCATTATACATCCAAATACTGTTCATATTAAGCCAGTTGCATACAGCCACTTTAAGACTGTGTCTTAACTAGTCTGACCGACTAGAATTTAATCATTCATATTAGAGCAATTTACCTTTTGATGTAACTGACTTAAAAAAAAGATCCATCAAAGTTTTACTTAACTTGTAATTTATTCTAATCATTGATGCCTAAAGTCCTTCGCAAATGTTCTGTGCAATGAAAAGTTACACTTTATCAACAGCATTTGGAACATGCTACCAGTTATTAGCCAAAAATAACTGTTGCTTTGACACCGTTCCTCAGGTTCTAAATTGCAGTTATATTAATGCAATTCCAATGGCCTTCTTTGGAATAGACACTAAAGTGTATACAGTTTTTTCTGAAAATGTGTCCAGTAATTGCTATAATGTCACTATTCTCATAGCACCGGTTATAAGGAGGAAACTTCACTTGCATACGAGAATTATGTTGGTAACATAATCAGATGTTATCTGACCTAGAACAGTATTCCTGTTTAAATAGTATTCCTGTCTCGTTTTCATCTTGGAAAACAAACTTTTTTAAACTTGGAACATTTCTTCACATACTGTACTTCTAAGAATTTTATGGAAACACCATGACTGAAAAGATAGGAATAAATTTCACTGTTTGAGTAGAGTCTGGAGAGACTCCCAAAATTCAGTGAGCCAAATGATTTATATTCACTCTTTAATCAGATGCTTTTTCTAATCAAGCTTTGCAGTGCTTGATAACTGACTTCATCCTCTAATTTAGTCAGATTAGCCCTGTATGGTGTAAAAATGCGTTGTATCTGCTATGTTTAACAAACTTAACTAGTTGATGGGTTGTCTAAACCAGTGGTTCCCAACCCTGGTCCAGGAGGCACCCCAGCACTGCATGTTTTGCATGTCTCCTTAATCAAACACACCTGATTCAGATCATCAGCTCATTAGTAGAGACTCCAAGACCTGAAATTGGTCTGTCAGAGAAAGAAGACATGCACAATGCGCAGTGTTGGGGTGCCTCCGGGACCAGGGTTGGGAACCACTGGTCTAAACAACAAGTCAGTCTTAAATAAGCATTGCGTAATTAATAATAGTCTTGTCATTTCCACTGAATACTTATCAGACTAGTTAGGCATGTAAGATGCTTACAAAACTGTCAACAGTAAGCTGACAGATATTCAGTAAAGAAGCTAAATAACTAACCTTTAGTTGCACAAAACTACCATAGTCCTCACATAAAAAGATGGATTATGCATAATAACGGGAGCATTGCTCACAGCGGGCAATCTGAAGTTTGTCTTGGAATTTATTGTTGAAGGTTGTGAATTAGTTACAAAAGCGGTGCTTTGATGACTGTAGCGACGAGGTTTTAAAGGGGATGAATTTAGAAACTTCTTAGAGAGGGCTGTATGCAGGACTGGTAACTTGTATGACTTTTTGCATGCTAATTTACAGCATGATGACAGCATGCTAAAAGCCTTTGAGAAGCTGCATCCCCTTTTAAACGCCACTGCTAATGCTAATCACAGAAACTGGTAACACTTTACATCTGATTTGTTAAATTAATTTTGACAGCATTTATTATTCATCATATATTTATTATTGTTAATTTGTCAATATATTTTAATTCATGTTCATTTATAATACATTAAAATATTTTTACAATTTTGTAACTGTTGTTGATGCCAACTTAAATTTAAAACTATAAAAAACATTGTTGATGAAAATATAAAACAAACAAAAAAAATAATACTGCTCTTGGCCAACTAAAGTTGACAAATGACAAACTAAAATAACATAAGAAATGATGCCAAATTTTTTATATAAAAAAACAAACAAAAATGACAAAAACACATAAAAACATTACTAAAACCTTCAAATGAAAATAAAAATAAATTAGAGCTAAATTCGGATTATGAATATGAAACAGAACTTAATAAAAATGGCAAAAGCACATAACAAAATGACTAAAACTTAAACTAAAATTTAAATGAAAATATAAATATAAAAGCTGATTCATAACAACATTACTAAAACTTAAAATGAAAATATAAGCAAAATATTATGTAAATTCTTATATTTAACTAATATAAAAATGACAAAAGCACATAACAACATTACTAAAACAAATTAATAAAATACAATATAAATATTAAATTATTAAAGCTGAAATTCTCACTTGAAATAGAATCCCTTATATCAAATAACCAACAAAATTCCTAACAAACTGACTAAATTAAAACTGAAAATATAAAAATAAAGCTAGTTCAAAATGTTAATAAATACTATAATAATATATAAATCATACTAAAATAGCACTTGCACTGTGGCATCACATTGGTTAGTGATTTGCTGCTAATGTGACCAGAAATTGAAATGACTTCAAGTGGCTTCACATCACTTGCAGTGTGAACGTCTCGTAAACTCCTTCATTATCAACTTCACCAAGACGAGATTGATTAATTGTTTGCTTTACATTAAAACTAAACCACAAATGCTGGCTTTAAAGCATCGTTCTAAAGTTTTTCAGGATATCCCTTTAGTTTCTTTCTATTTGTTGTTTTTAATTGCATGACTTCTGAAGAGGGTGGAGAGTATACCCTTGCAGTAGGTTGTAGAGATGCCTTGTAGGGTTGTGCAGTAGACACCATAGAAGCATGAAGGTCATCTTGACACACACTGTCTCTCCTCTGTTTTCTACTCCGCTTGGCCCTCTGGGCAGGAGGGGGGAACAGCAGGGACGAGTCTTACACAATGTGCAGACGCTGTATGCGAGTGCATGTACTTGAGTATCGTGCCAGTGTGTTCGGGGGGGAAACGGGGTTATAATACTGTAGCCAAGCACTAAAGGGGTATTTGTGGCAGAGGTTTCTGAAGGAATGGGATCTGGGCATGAGGGATGGGGGTGGGGTGCTCAAACATTAGAGTTTATTATTAGTAGAAGTTGAATTGACATGGGGAAGGGGGTTTCTGTTTGCTTGCTCTTTAGGACTGGTCTTGGGGGATTGGTTGCCGGTGGCAAAGTGGCCCCTGCTGTCAATCGTCTCTCTCTGGCGCAGATGTGGTCTGTCTGCTTTGCCTCTTTTTGTCTTCTCTCTTTCTCTGCTCACTTTCCTCCCATTTCACAGTCTTGATCTGGGAGCATTTTAAAATCATGAAAATGTATTTGAGTTTAGGTTAAGTTTTTCCCAGTTATGTTAGTTTTTATTTTTATTTCAGTTAACTTTGTGTTCATTTAGTTTTGTTTTAGTATTCTGTTAATAACTAAAATACCAATTGGTATTGGTTCTCAAGCTTCACTTAACCAACATGATGGACACATTTAAACAGCAGAGGATATGAAATTTGCGAAGAAAAAGCAAAAGAAGAAAAAAGAGAAGAGCAGCATTTCAAAACTTTCTTCATAATGTGGAATCATGTGAGAGTAAGTAGATGATGCCATAATTTTTATTTTGTGCTGAACTGTCCCTTTTAGCTGTTCAACTCTTATTCTATATGCACTCTGTATGTTTCATTTTGTCTGTTTTATCCTATTATAGGAAACTGCATGTCAGACTTTATATTTCCTAGTCACTGTAAAGGGTGACTGATATAGCCAATACCGTATTTATTCTACTTGACATTTCAGGTATAATAACATGACATTTTCAGACTTTTTATATTATATATAATCTAAACTGGCCCCCAAAAGTCTTCATCACTGCTTTGAGTCAGCTTGATATTTCCTCCCACAATTCAGGACAGACTGTGTGTCTTCTTGCCCCTTCCTGCAGAACTCCTCCTCTCCATCCCTCTGCAAGTCTCGGGACGGCGATATGCCAAGCTTGAGCTTAGGGGTTTACATTTTTATATTTCTATGAATGTATCACAACTAAAGGTGTATTTTTGTACCTCTAAAAACAAAGGAAAGCTTCTGGATTCGTGAAAAGACTGCTGGGAACGGATGCAATATGTTTGGCTACTGGAGGAATTGTGGGAATCATATTCCAACGCAACAATGAATCTCGATGCAGCTCTCTCACTGTCTCGATGGCTTTGTGAAACTCTCCTCTCTCCAATACTACTGGGAATGTAATCACGTTATTTAAATTCTTTTTGTTTTGATATTATTAGAGGAAAAACCTGTAATGCAAATAAATGACTACAGCTATTGGATTAACGCAGATGTATTGTGCATGTTTGCAACTGTTGTTCTGCCACAGATGTATATCATTGGAGAGGCTGATGCCAAGCTAAAATCACCGCACACTGGGAGAAGGGGAGGATGTAATGTTTAACATGTCAATGTTAACACAAGCTAATATATATACTAACATTTTCTTTCATTTAAATTAAGTATCATTAATATGAAAGTCTAGATCATAATATGGAATACGTATAAAGAAAGGTCTTACTTTATATTATTAACATATATTACTAAAATTAAAATGTTTATCAGCTGGTCAGTCTTCTTCTAGATACATTAATTTTTGATTCAGTCATCATTAGCAGTGTTTTTGCCTGTTGATTGTGTTAGCCTACATGAAATTGAAATTGCTTGATGTTTAGTTTTTCAGTCCTGTATTGACTTGTTTCCTATTGAAACAAGAAGTTTACGTGGGACAAGAGATTTCTATTTAAATAGTTACATCAAAGCCATAAATCATGATTTGCAACAAGGTGTGGTCAAATTAGCTACATTTTGCAGGCAAAAGGGTCCATTGTCAATAGTGTAGCGATGTATTAAGGAAATTTAAAAAATAAAATAATAATTATCTGCAGAAATTTGAAGAACAACCTTAAATGTGACTGCGCCTTTATTTTACTGTGGGGGAGGGGCACTGTCATTCTAAAGAGCATGTGATTGGACAAAAAACTGTGCAGTGCAGGATGAGTCATCAATATTTTTGTGTCGTTTCCCCAGCCAGAAGCTGGCTTTAAAACAATCTTTAACAACCTAGAGATCGAGATTTAAAGACATCAAACATGGCAAAACTACTCTGTCTCCTCTACTGTATGTACTCTGCTGAGTATTGAACATTTATGTTTTGAGCGTGTTTGTAGGCTATGTTTGCGTGTGTGCACTTGTCACGTGCCCTTGTCTGATTTCTCACTCTGCCGGCGTGTGACAGATGTCTTGAATGTAAGCGTCAGGGAACGCAAGCTCGCGCGCATGCCAGACGCCACCAGTGTGTGCTTTTTTGTCGCCACCGCCGCGGTTCATCTGAAGAGAATACCACGTGTTGACAGGTCTCCATGGAACAGCTGTAAACTGAAACAAATGGAGAAGAGATGAGGTAAGGTAGGTCAGAAAGATGGAAAGAGATGAAGCGGGAGTGAGACGGAGGAAAATAACAGCGGGAAAATAGGAAGCCGGGTGATAAATGCGTGATGCAAGATACAAGAAAGAGGAGACTGATGAAAGTAAACGACAGGAGTTTGAGGCGATTATTGCAGGAATGTTGGGAATTTTGACTTACAGCTTTTTTTTCCCCCCCCCCCCCCCCCCCTTATCTTTTCTTTTTTGTTTTATTAAGCAAGGCCACATTGAAGTAATCAAAAGCGACAGTAAACACAGTTATGGTACAAAACCTTTCTATTTCAAAGAAATTTAGTTCTTTTAGACTTCATGTTTATCAAAGAATACTAAAAAATACAGCTATCATAGTTTCCACCACAAAATGATTAGGCTGCTACGGTTTTCAACATTGATAAGAAATACAAATGTTTCTTGAGCACCAAATCAAGCCAGCCATATGTCTGGACAACGTGACACTGAAAGCTGGAAGACTGGAGTAATGGCAATAGGCATACAGCCCTTTCGCCCATCACTGCCGTGAATAAATTATATTTTAAAATGTTGTTTTGATATTTTACAGTTATTTTGATATTTCACAATATCACGGGTTTACTGTTTTTTTTTTTATTATAAAAAAACAAAAGGTATTGTACACTTAAAGTTGACATGACATTAAAATTGACTTCATTTACTTAATTTCGTTTCTTAAGACATGTTTCTGGTCTGATTGTGCACGATTCATCAAAAAAAAAGTTTGCTTTACAAACCTCTTGCCTGCTTTTTAAAATCGAATCAATGTATGATAACTGAAAGTCCTTTCCTTCATTTTGTCTCGTTTCACTCGAAAATACATAATTTATTTAAGTGGATAGTGTTGTGAACAAAGTTTCATGCTCCTTAACAATGTCCTGAGGTTGATATAAAAGAGATGTTTCTTTTTATCAGAACACTCCCGAGCTTCATCCATATTTAATTATACTGTAAAACACGGCTTCTTTTTCCTGCAGGTACGACACACTTCACGCGTTGAGCTGAGCTGAGCAATCTACTCACAGTCTGTACCTGAGCCACAGACAAAAAAAATGACCAACCGTGGACAGGATGAGTGTTTAGAGATGGAGGGGCTGGGGGTGACAGTGCAGGGATGGAGACGGTAGTGAAAATAAACGGAAAAAGCTGAGCCATAAAGATATTTATAGTTCGATAAGAGAACAGGATACTGCTATGCAGAGAGTGTAGGTGGAACTTTTGATTGCCTTCATAGTGTTTCTCCGCAAGCTACTGATTTTCTGAGTGTGCGTGTCTATGTGCGTTCTGATGCGAACAATAACGCTATTCACTATTTTCTGATAGCCCTGACCCAAATACACTGGCTATTCATCACTTCGCCCATCCATTAATGTGTACAATACAGCTCTTCCATTCAAATGAGCACACGCACTCACAGAAAAGGACCAGGGTAGTTTGAACGCAGCCGTCTCAGTCGGGCGCATTTAGAAATGTGCTCATAAATGTATTTGGAACAAGGTCAAAACTCTTAATATCATGAAACGTGACCGTTAAGATGACAAAACGGTGTCAAAGCTGGGTCATGTCAATATTTTTCATAACTGCAACAGTAATTTCACTGCTAAGAACTATAATAAGAAGTTAAGAACTATAATTCAAGTCAAGTCCGTTCTGATCATGTTGTTGTTCCAAATCTGACACTAGCGCCCCCCCCGAGTCTTTAAGCAGGCCGCTTCTCACGCCCCCCCCCCCCCCCCCCCCCGCGCGCCGAGCATTGGTCAGTTTTAAATAGCTTAAATATCGACCCTCTCTTAAAGGCGACAGCGTTGGAGTGGGTTAAAAAAAATCAGGAGCTGACCGCACCACCAACCCATTGTCCAGCTAATTTTGACCCGTTCACCAAAGAATTTGACCAGCGCGCCTTGCATAACTTTGTGGATGGAAAAACTATTTCAGATATTTTGCAAGTGAACGAGAAGTTGCTGAATAGAACACAATCATTTTTCACAGTATTTTTTATAGTATTTTTGCGAGAGAGCATCCATTTTTTCCATCATCTCCATAGAATATGCACTCAAATGAATGAGATATAACGGTAAAGGCAGAGGGCGCCAAAGATTATTTTACTGAATACCGACAATTTCAATATGCTCCTCACTCAAAGCTTTTTTTGAGTGCACCATGTCAAATAAACTTTTCCGGTGCTTATTTTGTCCTTTTTTTGGAGTTTTTGCCAGTCCCAGGTCATAGGAGGATTTCATTGTACACTGTAAAAAAAATCCATAAAATTTACAGTAAAAAAACAGCAGCTGTGGTTGTCGGAATTTTACCGTAAAGAATACGGTAGCAACGTTTTAGGTTTTAACTTAAATTTACAGTTAAATACCGTATTTTCATTAACTGATATATTGTTAATATACCAACCTATTGAAGTACTGAAATCTGTTTTGCACCTTTGTAATACACTGATAACCACCAAATGCAGGTGGTGTTGAGAAAGTCACATGATGAACCAAAGCCCATCACAAGCAGCTTTTAGATAATAACATTTATAGAAGGTGCACAGTGTCATTCACACAAACACCAAACACCATCATGGTAACACACATGAAACTGAAATAATGCAATAAACATTAGGTGTAACACACAACCCTAATATACTAAACTGATAAGAAAAAACTAAGAAGACTTAGTTATTTCAACAAAAAAAACATCAAATTTGAAATGTAATGCAGGGAATTCTGGGAATGTCAATTTACGGTTATTCACTGTAAATTATACGGTCTTTTTTACTTCCAAAAACGGTATACTACCGTAAAATTTATGTACAATACATGTAATGTCCAATACAGTTTGTCACGTATATAGTAGGGAATTTACCGTTAACCATTTAACAGGTTTTTACTTTAGCATTTTTACAGTCTTTTACCAAGAAATTCACGGTAATTTTTTTACAGTGTATTTTTACACCTGGATTAAGATGTTTACATTTTTTTGCGTTTTGCGTTACAAGTCGTAGCTCTCAGAAAACTCCCAGTTCACAAGTTGTAATTACAAGTTCTACGAGGACGTGAATGCTTTTTACAAGTTGAAATCTCGTAATTATGGGAATTCCAATATGGCTTGAACGCACCTTTACTGTACTGCTAGTGTTGTTAGCAAACATGGTGCACCTGGTTTCACTGGATGTCCTGCCACGAGGATCGTTTGTGTTAGTCAGGGAAATTAAATAATACCTCTATGATTTGTTCGGGCCTGTCAACTTGAAATACCATTGATAAGGCACCACACTTGTATGTCTTGACAAAGATTACGTTATTAGGGCCTCAGTAGCCCGCCCCGAGATGGCGGTATGGCCTGAGTCTTTCTGTGGCACCCCCCCTGCCAGCACACCCCTCATTCGCCACACACACCCATCGAGCATCTACACCACGGAAAGCCAATATGGCGCGAATGCCCGCCGTTTTTGACCTACTCTGGAGAGGGGTGGAAAGTGGACAATCAGCTGTGCTTTGTTTAAAAAACGGTTTTTTTTTTTTGTTTCCCCGCCTGCCGCTGTTTCCACCGTGTCCTTAAGCTCTCGCATTGGGCCATCCCCCCTCGCCCCAGTTGCGTCAAAAATCGCATCTGAGTATCCCAAGTTGTAAACAGGGCCTTGGTTGTGTCATAGTCAATGTGCAAGTCACTGTTTTTGTATAGCGCTTTTAAGCCAATCAGATTGTGTCTACCCCAGCACTGAACACACCGCCCAGTACCCTTACGGTCAGAAATAGGTGGTGTCAATAATGCAAAAATGACAATATAAACAATAATTTTCAGTTTAAGAAAGTTCATCATTGAATGTTACAGGGATGTCAACATCCAGCTTTTTAAATAATATCTTTCGCAATCATGTCAACGATCTCGTGAAATGAACAGTGTTTTTGGTTGTTCACCCCCAACCTAAGACCAAGCCACAGAGGCGACAGCGGCAAGTGGCCCACCCAAATACTCCACAGTCCCGCCCGTGACAGAATGGCGAGGAAAAAAGCCGTGGTAAGAACACCAGGACTCAGCGGGGTGCTAGCTTTCTCCATTGAGCCCCCAAACGAACAGCCCCCCCACGAGCAGGGGAAAATCAGCAATTGAGCGCACATAGACATTACCAAAAGACGATTTCCACAATATTACACAAGGCAGTGTCCTCTCCAGCATACTGAGTCGCATCAAACCTACCCCCCCACTAAGCAAAAAATGTGGTAGTCTGTCTTGTTGTTTCAGGGTTGGCATAACTCTGAGGTCCTCTAGACCGGGGTTGCCATCATCTTTTCTCAGGTTTCTGGGATCAGGAACTGAAAGTTAGGGTACGATCCTGTCTACCACAGGTGTATGTTCGAAATCCGTGGCAAAAAACAGAGACAACTAATACAAAAAGACATAGCGGTTCACGTGCTGTTTCAACAAGCAAAAATTGATTTGTTAACCCACACTAAAGATAATATTGCGCGCATTTGATTGTGATTAACTGCAGTAAAAGATGTGAGAGATATTTGATAATGCTTGGCACAAAGCGATGTGGTGTTTAATGACTAGATTTAAACAGAGAGAGTCGTGTCTGAACCCAGAACGTTTTAAGCGAAGGCTATTCCGAGTTTGGAGCCAAATGCGAAAGCTTACCTCTTTAGTGGACTTTCACTACTACTGATACTACCAAAAGGCCAGTGGTTTCGACCCGCGACTTAGGGCCCACGCGTGATGGATGTGTAGCGCGTGGTGAATACTAGTTATTTCGTTTTTTTTTTTTTTTTTTTTTGCCCGGAGCTACCCACTAGAGGGACGCACTCACGGCAAGTATATATTTGGACCATGAGACGAACCCCTCATAGGAGCGCAGTGCCAGGCTGTAAAATGGGAGTCCATATGATCATTTTTTCCCCCTCTCGACCACACATCGGCTCACCAAGGACTCAGCCGCCGCATTTGGGGGAACAGGTAGCTGTGTTATTGAAGATGCAGGGCCACCACCACCTAGCAGGCCATACACATAAGTCAGTGTCTAGAGGCGCATTAACTGATGATTTTTTCCACCCCTGTGTGTTCGGCCTTCCCACGCAGAAACCAGGTATCATGCGCTGCTGTACTACTGGCAAGGTTTCTAAGATGAAGAATGCTGTTTTGTGTAACATGGGATAGATTTTCAAAAGACAAGTGTATTAATATAACACCTCAGCATTTGACCCCCCCCCTGTAGAGGCAAGTAATATCGACAACTGTACTGACTGTATCTGTCTGAGGTGTTCTGGCAAATTGACTTCACGCGATTCGTTGTACCTGTCTTTGCCCAATAAGTAATATCCGCTGTCTTCTATCCGAAATTTAATTAGCCCGACCCGAAATATGTTGGTATCCTCTTTTACCATTAACACACTCTGTTTTAGGCTTAGTAAAATTTTTAGTAAGGTTTCATCTGGTCTTGTTGAGAACTACAGTTGAAGTCCCACTCCATCGCATAACGAGCGAAAATACTAATCCGTATTTTTGTTTTTTATATGTACCATTATTACACACAAGAGGGGGAAACCCATGTATATCGATAAATTAGCAGGGACCTAGGACAGATCCGTGGGGACTCATGATTTTACTGGTGTAATTGAAGATGAACTCACCTTTAATTATCGCACACAAGGTGTGTAGGATCAGGAGGTACCCGCCTCCCCGATTAAACCATGTCTTAGAGAGCCCTTGAATAATGCATTAGTTTTGTTCACCGCCCCCCCTTATGGTATGTCATGATTACGTAGCTGACCCCCTCGCATGCCCAGCCACTCAAGATCAAGTAAACTAGGCAACGAGACCCATGGGGACGCACAATAGAAGAATCCCCTGGCCCCATTTGGCAATTAGAGTGTCACAAGTGCAGTCCTCTCTTCTTCCCCCGGTATCCCGTGCCCGCCCATGGCTTGCAGGTGCCTCCGCAACTGACTGAATTCTTCATAGAGATATTTTTTTTTTTTGCAGGAAGGAGCACAATTGATTCCTGCAGACACAATATTTTTTCTAAAATTTTTACATAAAAGGAAGATTTGAGATGGGTCTGTAATTTGCAAGTTCACTAGGATATAGTTGTGGTTTCTTAATAAGAAGCTTAATAACCGCCAGCTTGAATGGTTTTGTGACGTGACCTAAATTGGACATTGCCCCCCCAGGCTTCACCATAATATTGAGAAGCGGTTCTTCTGCTACAGGTAACAACTTTTTTAGTAATTTAGTGGGTACAGGATCTAAACAGGCCCCTGTTGGTGTGGTTTATCTTCCGACTTGCTTACGTTTTTTTTGTTTTTTAGTTTTATCTCTTTCCGTCCTTATTCCCACTTTTTTTGTTGTGCCACCAAAAGCATTTTCCCCCCCCCTTTAGGACACTCCCCCCCTTTTTTTTTTTTTTCCCCCCCCACCCCCCGCCCCCTTTTCCTTCTTTTCACTTCCACCTTCAAGTCCCGTTGCCGATGATGTGTCCCCCCCCTCATTTTACCCCGCCACCCCTCATTACCAGTGTTATACGCTCTCCCCTGTGAGATAGACACTTCGTATTGGATTTCTGATGTTATCTATTTTATCAGTGAAGAAAATCATAAAGTCATTACTATTAAACTGTAAGGGGATATTTAGATCGGGTGGCGTCTGGTTATTTGTTAATCTAACCACTGTGCTAAATAAAAACCTAGGATTTTGGTTATTTTCTATGAGTTTGTGGATATGCTCGCCCCTGGCAGCTTTTAGAGCCTGTCTATAGATGGACATACTGTTTTTCCACGCAATTCTAAAACCTTCCAAGTTAGTTTTTCTCCATTTGAGCTCAAGACTACAAGTTTTTTTCTTGAAAGAATGGGTATTACTGTTGTACCATGACGCAGTACGTTTTTCTCTAACCTTTTTCAATTTGATGGGGGGGCAACAGCTTCTAATGTATTAGAGAAGATAGTGCCCATGTTGCTAGTCATTTCGTCTAGTTCATGTGTACTTATGGGTACACAGAGCAGTTGAGATAATCAGGCAGGTTATTTGTGAATCTGAACCAAAGGCTGGAACAATAGTTCTGCCTGGACAATAACACGGAGCCATATAGTTAATATCAATAATACGCCCCCACGCCCCCACCAGCATGCATGATACCGCGAAATGGTCAGTAATCATCGCTTTGAGGTACCCGATATCTCTATCCAGGTAGATCAAAATTCCAGCGTATAATTAATCTAAGTATGATGAAAACGAATGAGTGGGCCGCGGTGACGTTTTTGCTCTCGAACCAAAAGAGGGGGTCAGATGGCTGTAAGACCTTGGTCAGGCGGTCAAGTGAAACGCGAAGTCCCTAATGGGGCATCATTCTGTAATTATCAACTGTGGATATTAAAAATGCGCTGACACATTAGCGCTTTATCAACCCCAGTACCAATAGGTCTGAGAGGAAATCTGCAATTCTTTTAGGAAATCTGTATACGGCCCTGGTGGCCTATACACAGTAGCCAGAGCAAGAGAAACGATAGATTTATTTTGCATATCTGACAATGTAACATTAAGCATAAGCATTTCGAATGAGTTAAACCTGTATCATGTCTTCTGAGTAACATTAAGAATATCACTATATATTGTTGCAACACCGCCACCACGACCAGTCTGACGGGGCTCATGCTTATAATAGTAGCTTGGTGTGGAGTAGACTCATTTAGACCAATATAATCAATAGGTTTTAGCCAGGTTAAGCAGAGTACATCAAAATGATTATCTGTAATAATTTCATTTATAATAACTGCTTTGGGTGAGAGTGATCGATCTAATGTTTAGGAGCCCAAACTTTAAAAATTGTTTTTGTTAATTTATTTAACATTTTTCTGGTTTAATCACGATCAGATTTTTTCTAGATCCTGCATTAAATTTATATTTTGACCTCACTATTCGGGGAACAGACACAGTATTTATAGATCCATTGGTCTTTATAGATGGTACAGCGCAAGTACTTCTATAATTTAAGCGGGTAGAACACAAGTCATCGGCAGTTATTTGAGATTTGACTTACTAATCACATGGAGCGCAGCGTCCTGGAGATGTTGTCCAACATGAGCTCCGCTCCGACTCTGCTGGGATGCAGGCATCAGCGCGGCAACAGAAAAAAAAAAAAGCCTAGACGCTTCCAGAAAAGATTCCAGTTATTAACAAAGAGCAGTTTCTGTTCTGTACACCATGACAATAACCATTCATTTAAAACAAAAAGCCTACTGAACTTTTCATGTGCTCGTCGATACGTGGGAAGCGGTCCTGACACGGTGATCGTCGTCGCGGGCGATGTGCGGCACACCATCTCGATCAGGCTCCTGAAGTCCCTCATCAGCGTCTCCGTCTGCCGCAGCTTGGTGTTGTTAACCCCCGCGTGAAGCACGACCGCTCCGGGGATCTCGTCGCCCTTCAGGATCGCGGGTATTTGTGCAGAAACATCGAGAACACGAGCACAAGGGAAACAGTGAGTGTGCACTTTACCTACAGCTAACGTAGCACGGACGTGCCGGGCGATGGAGTCTCCGATGATCACAGCGTTGCGTTCCGTCTTGCGGAGGGGAGCGAAGCGGTTCGGGTGGAGATCTCGAAGACCGGAGGGCGGCGTGAGGGGTAGAAATGGGTCGACGCCCTCGACGAGACGCCTGGGCCGGATGGCTGGGTACCTACCAAGAACGGAAGTAGTTACGCTGCGGCTGCACCCCAGGGTTCCGTGGTGTGTCGAGAAGCCGGAGTGAAGGACATCTGGAAGATCGCGTCATGGGTTGCACGTGGCTGGGCAGAGAAACACATGGAGAGGTGTATGGAGAGTGGTGGGACTGCACGTTGGGGGACCCGGTGCCTCTAGAGTGACGTTAGGTTGGTGGGATGCGTTGAGCAGGCGCTGTATTATTACCTCGGAATTGGGCGTCAGGCTGGAATTACAGCAGGGATCTACGCTCTCTCAGTCTGGGTCTGCTTTGCCACCACTGGTCCCGGAATCTGGCTTGCTCCACGGACAAGCCAAGCGCGAACCTTGCAAAAGAGAGCATAGCCGAAATGCAGCTCGAATTTGTCCTCACCTGCACTCAAAGGTAGAAACACATCCGCCATTAAAGCAAGTAACAATGATTTATACACCCGCAAGTGCTAAAGACGTCATCCGTGGGGTGACCGTATAGAGTAGTAGTAATGTAAGCGAGATTAGCGGCAACCACGCGGGCGATGCTAGCGGGCTATATGCTAATAGCAGACTTGGGAAGTCAAAAATGGAACTAGTGATAACAAGGTGCTCTGATTTTTTTTGTTGTAGAATACGATAGGGGATATTATCCACACGTTATAGAAATGAAAATATTGGTGTATAAAATTGATTTTAAGATAAAAAATTAGACGACAAAGAATTAACTTGACGGAGCTCAAACTCAAAACACACGGCAGCAACAAACAGGATTGTCAACCAATCCTGATCACAACGCACTGCTATCCAGTGCATTGTGATCAACAAATTGTCTACAAATGACAGTCTACAAATGACAACAAATTGTCTACCAAGAATTTAAGAGTAGTAGTCATCTCAAATGGAAAATGTCAGTTTTCTAATTTACTTCATCATAAAATGTAATGTTTTCAATTAGAATTAGATTTCAAACACACCTGATTTGCTGCATTAAGCACATTTAGCCTCCTCCCCCAACCACTATGTAGGGCTGCCATGTTGAGTGCTGTAGGCCCTGTTCCAAATAGCACAATTCATGTGCATTTGCTGTCTTTTGTACTTACAATTTCGGCAGCCTGTGCATTTCCGTTAAAGCCCAAAGTATTCTTATACAGTTTTGACACAAGCGCTTAGGGCATGCATACAGCCGAAATCATACCCTATACCCCATTTGACTGCGTGTGCACACAGAAAGTTTGTCCTTTATGTCTTTTTCCAGTGTCTGCAATTTAAATGCATAACCTAGTGTACAAAGTATACTTTGGACTTTGGGTGTCCACAAGGCCATACGGTGTCTGATTTTCATTGTAGGTTTTAGAAGGGTGCTCACAAGTGCCCCCTTTGCCGCTAGCCACTATGCACTCTCTTTGTATTACGTTACAAAAGTGTGGACTTGAAGGGAAGACCGTGAGGGAGAGGGCCTTAAAGTCTGTGAGAACCGGAAGTTGTGACTGTTTTTACTTTAGTATTTCCAAGTGAAATGGAATAATGATTAGAGGACAGGGCTTGTTTTGCCCAACTGACATCATCAGAGATAAAAACGCCATTCTGGAGGGAAGAGCAAATATTCAGATTTTGATAAAAAATTAGGAAGACAAATACTTTTTTTTTCTGTGGATTAACTTGCATAGATGATTTATTTACCACACGACTAATAATGCGCACTAACAAAGTAAGCAGGGTTAGTTTTGATTTTATGTGGGTTTTAAAGGGGTCATATGATGCTGCTAAAAAGCTATTATTTTGTGTATTTGGTGTAATGAAAGGTGTTATGCGTTTAGGTAAAAAAAAAACATATTTTCACATACTGTACAGATGTTTCCCTTATGCAAAGACGTTGCTGAAAGGTCTATTTTTACAAAGCTCATTGGTCTGAAAAGCAGAGGGTGTGCTGATTGGCTGTATCCAGTGCGTTGTGATTGGCCGAATACCTCAAGCATGGCCGGAAATGTTACGCCACTTGATCCTATTGTGATGCCTTATTTGTTTACGGATTCGGATGTTTGTACGAGGTTTTTGATAAAATTACTTCAATTTACCCATTATAGACTTGATGGCATTTGTTGCAGCAGTGGGTACATATTACGGATTGTAAGGAATGAGTACTGCTTTTACGTGTTGCATTGCATCGCGCCGTATAAACATAAAACCATGTTTGCATTTGTGATCGGAGAAATGACAAACAACAAGCGCTACTCTCCACTGCTCAAACCTCAAGTTTGAATCGTCAGTGGCAAATCCTTAAAATAAAAACGTACTTACAGTCTGTGAGTCAGAACAGTCGGCACTGTAGTCTACTCTACCAGGATCAGGAAAACAGTCCTCCATAAAATGTGCTACACACAAATTAATATTTGGACTGAACTGTTCTGGAACAGTGCTATAAATACAACTTAACCACTGATTTCAAGTAGTGTCCATTTTTGGAAGGCCAAACATAGTTTCGATTTCACAACGAAACAGCATCACACACCGCCCGGACTTGAATGCTGGAAGGCGGAGCCTAGAGTGAAGCGGCGGATAGAGTATGCGGAGGACCGGCTCTTGAGTGAGCGGCAGAGAGGAGGGAGTGGGCTTGAGACACGGCGGGTGGCGGCGGATCGACACGAAGGAGGAATGTGAATGTGACGACCCCGGGCTGGACTTCCACTTCGTCCACGGTGAAAGCCGACCCGGCAATCGACAGCGCCAAGTTGATGTATTTCCTCAACGACCAACACGGATCAGCTCCAGGCACGACGAAGCGGATATCGTCATCTTTTGGAAGACCAAAAAAAGTAGTTTAGCTTTCACAACGAAAAACACAGCGGCCTTCACGGACAGGGCGGGCCCCCCCCCCCGGCGGCGGGCAACACAAAAATCCCTACATCCCCACCCCCCCCCCCACCCCCCGCGAGAATAAAAGTTACACCTTCTTTCTTTCCGTGAACATTTGGACGGCGTTATGCAAACCTTCCCACATAATGAGGTAGATATGTTGGGGCGTGTTCGAACGAGCCGTTTTAGGTAGGCGTGGTTGACCTCTTAAATTTTATAAAGAATATATCTTTGGATTCGAGACTTTAGTCTTTGAAACTTTACAGATATTATTTATGCACCAAGAGCTTGTGACTCTCCAAAGAGAAAGGAAAAATTTTTATTCTCATCATATGACCTTAAAGTACCATTTGGGGTATTGTGTGCACACTAAGCCTGCATTTATTCAGTCTGAAAACTACATATAAAATTAATGAAGAAGTATGCGAACTTCAGTTCTTTTTTTTCTTGGTATGAACCTAAGGATGTTCAGGAACCATTTTCTTTTTTTTGTTCAGGACACTATTGAAATGGACATCTGTCAGGTTGAAGAGCAATTGATGCATGGTGTTCTAAATGCTACTGCAGCTTTTAAATATGTGCTGGTCCTATATTTGATTTTTAGAATGACTGCATTTATGTGCTGCGCAAATGTCAACCGTTGCTTGTGCGTGATGTTCACGTGTAAACACAGAACTTTGAAGGTGGTGAATGCAAGGACTGTGAAATGTGTTTATCTGGAGAGCTCCTCTCTCCTAATCAGGGGGAAGTGGAGCTGGAGTAGATTCAATGGCTTTAGCAGTTGGAAGTGATTCTCCCGTTGGCTCGCCGATGCTTAATCGCCAGTTGTTTCCCAACAGAGTGTTCGAATGGCGCCGAGAGTCTCATTGTCGAGATGACACCGAGTGAAACCATACGTGGTCGATCTGATCAAATGAGAGACTTGAATTGCAATGGTTATGTAGTAAACAGACGTAAAGGGCACTTTATATATCACTAATTCCTCATAAATATATGCAATAAAATAACCTATATAATATAAATCTTTGGCTATGGGTTTTTCTATACAATACATGCACACACACACACACACACGATGTATATCCTCCTGAGAACCATAAAAATAAGTTTTGTGAATTGTGTGAGGTTTTTTGTGTGTAATTACAGTGGTTGGAGCATAAGAAACAAATGGAGAAAAAAACATTTTCTGTGTCCTTTGTAGAGGATGCCAGGACTAAGTTATTCAAAATAAATAAATAAATAGACTTGAAAAGGCATGTATAGGCAAAACCAATGTTTTATTATTTTTCACTCACCAATCAGTTTTTAGGTTTCAGGCTATTTTCAACCAAACTTTGTACAAAGATGATTCTCAACTGTGTGATGAAAGATATAACAGAATGATTTGACATACTACTTTACTTTATGCAATATGTGCATAAAATGTCCATAAATTGGTAGTCTCATTCTATACAATGTATACATTGCATCTAAATTGCATATTAATGTGTTCTTGGGGCAAATCATAATGAAAAAATAAGTGTTATAATGTAAGTAGTATTAACTTGGCAACCTTTTCATAAGAATATCTCATATTCTGTAGGAATACTGATCTATAATAATTTCCTTCCCTATTGACCTGTTGTGTCATGCCATTTGTCCTGGTGTCCTCTACAGAAGACATGATTTCGTAACAAAAAGTCATGATTTGAAATCCCATAACAGTTGTCACACAATGTATAATATACAATGTGTATATAAAAGTTGATAGATATAGCAGAGGAGATAGTCGAAGGACAGACAGACATAGATAGATAGCTAGATAGATAGATCGAAAGATAGAAGATGATACAGCGCGACTCTCAATAAATTAGAATGTCGTGGAAAAGTTCATTTATTTCAGTAATTCAACTCAAATTGTGAAACTTGTGTATTAAATAATTTCAATGCACACAGATGGAAGTGTTTAAGTCTTGGTTCTGTAATTGTGATCGATTTGGCTCAATTAAACAAAAAGCAACACACCCCCTTCCACGATTCTCCAACACCAACAGAGATTCAATAAGACCAATAAAAAAAATTTTTTTTAGTGAATTGTTGGCCCTTCTGGAAAGTATGTTCATTTACTGTACATGTAATCAATACTTGGTAGGGGCTCCTTTTGCTTCAATTACTGCCTCAATCGGCGTGGCATGGAGGTGATCAGTTAGTGGCACTGCTGAGGTGGTTGTATGGAAGCCCAGGTTTCTTTGACCAGTGGCCTTCAGCTCATCTGCATTTTTTGGTCTCACTTTTGATGCTTTTGGCAGTGTGGGCAGGTGCCAAATCTGCTGGAAAATGAAATCAGCATCTTCAAAAAGCTGGTTAACAGAAATGAAGCATGAAGTGCTCCAAAATTTCTTTGGTAAACGGGTGCAGTGACGTTGGTTTCAAAAAACAAAATGGACCAACACCAGCAGATTGAACATGCACCCAAATCATCACCAACTGGGAAACTTAACACTGGACTTCAGCAACTTGGGCTCTGAGCTCTCCAGACTCTAGGACCTTGGTTTCCCAATAAAATACAAAACTCGCTCTCATCTGAAAAGAGGACTTTGGAAACCATGGCGCAACAGTTCCCATTTCTTCTTTCCTTAGCCAGGTAAAGAGCTTTATGGTGTCTGTGGTTCAGGCGTGACTTAACAAGAGGATACGATAATCAGTACGACAATTGACACGTCTGTGTGTGGTGGCTCTTGATGGCCTTGACCCCAGCCTCAGTCCATTCCTTGTGAAGTTCACTCAAATTCTTGAATCGATTTTGCTTGACAATCCTCATAAGGCTGCGGTTCTCTCGGTTGGTTGTGCATCTTTTTCTTCCACACTTTTTCCTTCCACTCAACTTCTGTTAACATGCTTGGATACAGCAATCTTTGAACAGCCATATTCTTTGGCAATGAATGTTTGTGGCTAAACCCTCCTTGTGAAGGGTGTCAATGAATATCTTCCGGACAACTGTCAGATCAGCAATCTTCCCCATTATTGTGTAGCCTAGTTAACCAAACTGAGAAACCATTTTGAAGGCTCAGGAAACCTGTGCAGGTGTTTGGAGTGGTATTAGCTGATTGGCAAGGTCACCATATTCTAATTTGGCTCGCGATCCAGGGAAGTGGTGGGTTTTTGTTAAATGTGAGCCAAAATCATCACAATTAAAAGAACCAAAGACTTAAACTATTTCAGTCTGTGTGCATTGAATTTATTTAATACACGAGTTTCACAATTTGAGTTGAATTGCTGAAATAAATTAACTTTTCCACGACATTCTAATTTATTGAGATGCTCCTGTAGATAGATAGATAGTTGTAAACACATACACACACAATGTAACATAGGGCCTAAATGACATACATTTTAATTGTAATAAATAAAACCATTTAAAAAATGATATCACTTTTGAAATTATATAAAAGAGCATAAAAAGTTTCATTATGAAGGCATTTATGATGTAATCTCTCATGTAGCAACTTGTTTCCTTTGACAATAGCCGACATATGTTGTGATGCTCAAACGTTGTAAGCTACTCCATCTCTATGCAGACCTTCTACAACACAACGAGACGTTTTGATAAACTCAGCTCGTATGGACTCTGGCAGTGCAGAAATTGCTTTGTGAGCGTCTCGTGCGATTGCTAAAACGGCGAGCGCTCTGTGCTTTGCTCGTCAATCACCTTAGCACCTCTCCTTTGGGCTCAAGGGCTTCAGCGGGAGAGCTAAATTGGCTCTAACATCATCACCGCTGCTGTCGCCGTCTTCGCTGAAGAGTTTTTTGGGTGAGATGGGGTTTTTTTTTTGCTCGTGGTGCAGAAAGCGAGGCTGTCTTCTGTCATCCTTTTCCTTTTCAAGTTTCTGGGGGCAGAAGGGAGCCACTCACTGCGTGAATGATATGAAAAGCCTTTTAAAAGCACATTAAAATGGGAAGTTGTGTACAAAGACGCATTCTCTCCTGGTTGGTGGAGATATCGGGAATCACAAACGTCTCTGGGAGGTGTACAGAAAGGTTAAACGGAGGAGGGACAGACAGAAAATGGCCTGTGTCAGACAGAAGTGTTGCATAACAAGCACATCAACAAAACACCTGTATAAACCTGCGTCTTGAGTTGCTGAGGCCTGAAGATGTACTAGTTCAGCATGAACTCACTTCTGGATGTATGAAAAAGGATTTGTGACTAGTGTAGTTGGTCTCAAATAGCTTAAGGGACCTCAGGGAGAGCTACTTGTCGACCGCTTTTAATTTTTTATATCCTCAAGGTTAAACCATCAAACCAATTCAAGGTCAAAAGGTCCATTTGAAGCTTGACAATGCAGTGCATAGTGACATTAAAAAAGTCAGTTTTTCTGACAAAATGTGAACCTTGAAGGATTATTTAAATACAAAAGAAATAAAAGATTTAATGTTTCATAAATTCTCTTTTCACTTCCATTGTAAATACCTCAAGGGATGAGTCAAAAATGTTCTGTGGTGATCAGCATTGTGATCATAAATATTAATAAATAATAAATGTTATGTGTTTGTGTGAGTTATATCGTAGTTATCTTTATATCGTTATAGTTTTCGTGTGAATGGGTCTTTTCTGAAACCTGGAATTTTCCTTTATCATTCAGATATTATTACATTTGGGGTTTCACATTATTGGAATTTGTTTGGAGATGTTTTATTTGGTGTGTGTAGTGTACATAAAATAGAAAACCCAGAAGTAAGGAATCAACAAGAGCCTTCTGGTGCAGCCGTCAGAGCTGTTTAGAGAGCAGTACAATGATGTGATGACGGAGAGAGAGGCTATGAAAATAAACTCCTGACCATTGTTCTGGGCAAGCTGAAAACACTGTTATAGTGGCTTCGATTTGATTTATTCGCAAAACACAAGTCACTTTCAAAATTGTCATGTGGCTCATTTGTAATATGATTTAAAGCTGGCTAAGCATTTTTGTTTGTGCAGCGTTTTGTCATACTGTGCACTCCTAAAAATAAATGTGCCAAAATGTTTTTTTTTCAGTGATTCCATAAGAACCATTATGGGTTCCTCAAAAAAACTTTCAGTGAATGAGCTGTAAAATAAGAGTCCAAACAGCTGATAAAAGCATCACAATAGTACACAAATTATCCATATATCTCCAGCCCATCAAATAACATCTTGTGAAGTGAAAGCTATGTGTTTGAGAAAAGACAACATAAAACATTAATCGTAATGGCACCAAATACAGAAAACCCATACACTCTAAAAAATGCTGGGTTAAATGTAACCCAGCTCTGGGTTAAAAAGGGGCAAACCCAGCTATTGGGTTGTTTTGACCCAGTGGTTGGGTTGTTTTGAACCCAACAGATGGGTCAAAACAACCCAATAGCTGGGTGTGCCTCTGGAAAGTCCTCCCTGTTGGCTGCTCACATAAAACCCAAAAACATATAGTTTGACACTATTTTTGCTTTTAAACAGTGTTTGATTTGTGCATATTTCTCAATTCAGATGAAACAACGTATGCAATATTATGGAGGAAGGACTCGGTCCATGGAAGGAAAGGTTTGAAGTTAAAACAGCTTAATGGTGGATGGTTTATTACAAACATGCAGCTTTTCACTTCACAATATAATAATTGATGGACTGGAGTCATGTGGATTATTGTGATGTTTTTATCAGCTGTTTTACTGACGGCACACATTCACTGCAGAGGATACACTGGTGAGCAAGTGATGTAATGCAATACATTTCTCCAAAACTGTTCCAATGAAGAAACAAGCTAATCATTTTTTTGTTTTTTTAATCATCTCTTAACCGTAGATGCCAATAAAGAGCCTTTATTTTCTGTATCTGCCACAGAAGAACATCAGAGAAAATACTCTTGAAAGTCTGAAGTGCTTTGTGTGTGAATGAAAGCAAAAAAAAAGGAAGAGAGAGAATGAAATGACCTGCATGACCATGTGTCTCATTTGTTCGGTGGTCTCGGGCATGTAATTCCTTCATGCTGAATTTTAATAGGATAATGTACTTCACGTCTCACACAGTGCCACGCTTACAGGTCTTATGAACTACCTGTCAGAGGAATACATGAATATATAACACCATGAAGCATGATGAAAAACATCATCTGCACAAATCCTCAAGAATGAACTCCTATTTTCACACCTATTTTTATACTCAAATGGAATTGGCTAGTACAGTACAACACATACTTGTTCTAAAAGCGAAAGGTTACTAAAAATTAGCATGTCATCATTTTTCTGAGATACGGAAGCAGCTGTGTTGTATCTGAATTATCCTTATTGTGTACACATGAATATTCAATATGATAAAGAATTGCTTAAATTCTGATGAGCAAAAACCCTGTTCAATAACTTTTATATTTATTAAATGTAAAATAATTGTATTATTTAATTTACCTATTAAATAATTTCAAACACCTCAAAGAATCACAAACAATTTTGCTTTATTTATTTTTCATTTATTATTGATTTATTGTTTATTGTTGAAGGCTTGGATATATAGTGTATTTTTTATATAACTGGATTTTCTGATACATATGTAGTTTTATCTGAATGATCTGTGCCCTCGAGCAAAATACGAAAAGATTTTTTCGGTCTCGTTGATGGAATAACTCCAGACAATGCTATGAGCTCATATTTGATATTGCATTGCATTATATTCAAAGGAGGTCTATATTCTTTTGAGACCAATTATTGCAGCTTACTCCAGGCCCCACAGGGGCCGCAATTACAATAGCAGACTCTTGTAATTGTTACACAGTGGGTCACAAAGGCAACTGGTGAGATCTGAACATTGACCTTTTTCTTCCAGGAAAGGAAATGTAACAGAAAATAAATAGATTTGCTAGTGTTTGACAAACTACTGCAAAATCAGCATAACCATTTTTGTGCTATTTGGTCTGTATATTGTGTAGAGCAGCTGGACATGCAGTCGTCATCATGCACACATTTGTTTTAAATGGCTTTAAAAAAAAAACGTAGCATATAAAGCCATAATAGAACGTTGCAAATGCTACAATAAAATACATTTAAAGTTAGTATAAGATGACAGGATTGACAGAGAAACAAGTATTTCTATGGAATCTACAAAAAGCAAAGTCTAAATCATTTTGAGTGGCTGCATGAAATCCTTGAATTGATGAATTGATAACAGCAAATTCAGCATTTTTAGTGCTCATTGATGAATTATCTGATGAATTGCCTCCATTACGGCGAGGGAACCCGCTTAGATCATTCAGCACCTACTTTATATGACACTTGTTCTGCCCATGATCCATTGGCAACTGTCCCCTGTTTGACATATGGAACCAATTTCATTGTAGTCTGATTCATCTTCATTTTTGTCCCAAAGCATTCCAGGCTATTATTTATGGTACATACAGTACTATGTCAGGGGGTCGTTGCCTTTTTAAAGGGCAATTAAAGTTTACTCTGCAAGGGGGGCAGTCGTGGCCTAATGGTTAGAGAGTTGGACTCGTAACCCAAAGGTCATGGATTTGAGTCTTGGTATCGGCAGGGATTGTGGGTGGGGGGAGTGAATGTACAGCACTCTCTCCCACCTTCAATACCACGACTGAGGTGCCCTTGAGCGATATGGTGCCATTTGAGAAAAGGCAACGAATCACCAATGCTCCCGGGCGCCGCGCAGAAATGGTACCACTGTCCGGAGTTGTTGTTCACGGTGTGGTGTGTGGCAGGATATGTGTGTGTGCACTTAGGATGGGTTAAATGCAGAGCACTAATTCCGAGTATGGGTCACCATACTTGGCCACAGGTCACTTCACTTCACTTCACTTCAAGCCATTTCCTGACTGTTTAATGACAGATAATCCTGTCATCTCCACCAAAACATTCGTTCCAGCAATCAGAGCAAAATATCAGTGATGTTTCGACCCAGCTGATATTTTATTTAGGTTATGCCTCTGCTCAAAACTGCACAAATTGGGCTTGAATTAGACAGATTTTTATATCACTTTTAGAAAGTTTGCATGATATAGCCTACAGAATGGCTAGATTGGTTTGTTATTTGTGTAAAAATAAGATGTTTTCGAGTTCTAGGATAGGCCTTTTAGAGGTACTTTAAAATTAAAGGAATAGTGGTTTATCAAGACGATGAACAATGTTTTTGGCCATAGCATCTGAAATGAATGACAGGTATAATGTAACTTATCCTCCAGACATTTTAAAAGCAGAATCTTTGTCTAAAACAGTATCCTTGCGCCCTCTGTTGAAAGACATTGCAACTGCATGTGAGAATGTATGTTTTTGTCTGATAGATAGATAGATAGATAGAAATAAATAATCAGATAGATAGATAGATAGATAGAGACCAGACAGACAGATCGATAGATAGATGATGATAGAGTGGGGGAAATTTTTTTGAGATAGATAGATAGATGATAGATAGATGATAGATAGATAGATGATAGATAGATAGATAGATAGATAGATGATAGCTAGATAGATAGATAGAGGAATGATAGATCGCAGATAGATAGATAGAGGATAGATAGATAGATAGACAGACAGAAAAAGTCAGATGATAGATAGATAGATAGATGATAGATAGATAGATAGATGATAGATAGATAGATAGATAGATGATAGATAGATGATAGATAGATAGATAGATAGAAATAAAGAACGATAGATAGAACGATAGAACAATAGATAGATAGATAGATAGCGAGATAGAGTGATAGATGATAGATAGATAGATAGATAGCTCGTGATAGATAGATCGATAGATAGAGAGATAGATAGATAGATAGACAGATAGATGATAGATAGATAGATAGATAGATACAGTAGATAGATGATAGATAGATAGATAGATAGATGATAGATAGATGGATAGATGATAGATGATAGGATAGATAGAGAGATAGATGATAGATAGAAAATGAAAGAAATGATAGAACGATAGATAGAGGATAGATAGATAGGATAGATAG